>JBBBDQ010000897.1:1862500-2462500 GCA_037127315.1 Ascarosepion bandense | reverse complement strand
TAAAAATTTTAAAACGCGCATGCGCAACTTGTGCAAAAATAACGATTTTTAAAGCTCACTAATATATATATATATATATATATATATATATATATATATATATATATATGCTGTTAAATATAAGAGACAATGAATGTCTATTATGTTTAATCAACGCACACAAATGATATCTTCTTCCAAATCTATATTTTATAAAGAATTACACAACATTAAGCAAACACTAGTCAATAATGGATTTCCTAACTCTGTTATTGATCAACAAATTAAAATGTATCTCATCAAAATTAACAATAGCTCTAACAATAATGATAATATTAATAATAATGGTTTACATCAAAATAAACATAACAATATAAACCTATATTATTGCAACCAAATACATAATAATTATAAACAAGATGAAAAAACTCTCAAAAACATAATACGTAGAAATGTTAAACCAGTGGAAAGTAATAATCAAATTAAACTCATTATATATTATAAAAAGGTTAAAACAATTGACCTCATAGTCTATAATAACCCAACAAGCACTAAACTAAATTCTCGACAAAAAACCAATGGAGTGTACCAATTTACATGCCCATTCAGAGATTGCATCTCTGATACTAATAAAAAACTTAGTACATATATTGGTTTTACTACAACCACGCTCTCCCATAGACTTACATGTCATCTTTCTGATCAGAGGACTATTAAACAACATTTCTCTGAAAAACATAAACATGTAGGTAATATCAGACAGATTTTGGTCAATAATACGGTGATCCTTACTCATACACACAGTAAGAGGAACCTGCAGATATTGGAGGCCATGTACATCAAATCAAAACAACCAACACTCAATAAAATCAACTTTAAATCCGGAAATAACATATTACATTGCATTTGACTGCATGGTTTTGTTGTCATTTCGCGCTATCACGCGGTGTGACGTCATAGAATCTCATTGCAAATTTAAGAACTGCGTTTATTATTTTTGGTAACTATTGCCGTTGCCAAGCGGAGTTTTATGTCAACACAAAATAAAATCATCGATGATGGTGGATGTTATAATTTTTCAGTCTAAACATCTCTGAAGATAGCTCATGTGAGCCGAAAGCTTAGAAGAAAATCAATAAATAATTATCCAAATATTGGATAATTTTTGTCTATATTTTCAACTGAAATTAAAGCAAAAATGCGACGTTTAGAACGGCTCATGATTAAACATAATAGACATTCATTGTCTCTTATATTTAACAGCATATGTTTAGAAAATTACTTGCTGCCTAGATACACTAAATATATATATATATATATATATATATATATATATATATATATATAAGGTAGGCAATACAAATAGGCTGAAATGATGCTTCTAAAGATCGAACCGTCTTTGAAAAAAAAAAGAAAGTAATTTGAATATGGCATCAGTGTAGGCAACATGTGCATCCGAATATCTCAAACATCTTTTTCAAAAAAGAGATCTTCTCAGATGAATATTCCAGAATTGGGCCTGAATGAATTCAAGCCATTATACTTAATTCGATCAACTGATATAAACAAATAGGGCCGGCAGTTGTATCCCTGAAACACCGATCAGTGTGTGGGAGGGTGTAATTAGAGTCCCCGTGCAGTGCTTTAGGGGCTTTACTATCTTATCAACATTTGCATTTCATTAAAAAATGAAAATATGTTTTTTCTACGATCTGAAAGGAATGACTGGATTATGTCAAACAGTTGTCCAGTTATACCGTAGCCTAGCAGTTTGCATAGAAGACCAGCATGACAGACTCTGCCAAACGCTTTGGAGATGTCTAGGGCAACAGTTCGGGCTTCAGCATTCTTGTCGAGATCCTGGTGTATATACTCAGTGATGGTCGGGAGCATATCAGCAGTAGACCTATTGAAATACGTTACAAATTAAACTAAGAATAAACTGACTATATTTTTTTTTAATAGCTATTAAAAAATGAAAATGTTTTTGCGGATTGTGACGTAATTCTGTTTTGATATGTTTTTGTCCAAATCTGTGAATTTGTTTTTCTCATGCTAAGTCTCGAAAAAAATACTAAATAAATTTCACTATTTTTATTCATAATGTTGAATGTGTTAAAATTGTTCAAATTTCATCAAGAAATATCTCATGTTGATGCTAAAAATGACCGCAAAACATTATTGATTTATTTAAGATAGAATTATCTATTATGACATGTCCCTAATTTGTATTTAGATACATTGTATTTATTTTAATTTTGCTAAGTGAATTTAGTGCATTTTCGTTTTCACTATTCGAGGCAGATTTACTGAAAAGGAGCAACTTTCAGAAAAAAAGAAGTTATTTACATTCCTCAGAGTCCTGCATTTAACTAATAAAACAAATTTCTGTGATGGTCGTCAATTTCAGTTTGAAGGTATATATTTTTATCAATATTGGTGAATGTGTTAAAATTATTCAAGTTTTTAACAAGAAAAATCTCAAGTTGATGTTTAAAATTGCTGCAAAACATTGTTGATTTATTTAAGATGGCACGATCTATTATGACATGTCTCTAACTTGTATTTAGATTGTATATATTTTCAAGTTTTCTAATCAGATTGTTCACCTATATTGCATATGATTTATTATTGCACACAATTAGTTAATTTCTGTTTTATCTGAATACTACATTATGAAAATTGAGATGTAGTAGAGTGGAGGTGTATTATAAATTCAATGTGGGGGACACAGGAGCCTTGCACAGGCCCGAGAGTTGAATATCCCAGAATGAAAAAAAAAACACCGAGCAATACTTGGACCTGAAAGAACTCATGTCATTATAGTTTATCCGTTTAACTGGTATAAATAAATAAATATATCCGTAAGGACCGTATGAGTGTAGATTTGTAGCTGGCCTAGATATGGTATATAGAATAGGCATGAAGAGATTATTGGATTCTTATGTGATGTCAGTTCTTCAATACGGCAGTGAATGCTGGACAATTTCATCGATGATGAAATGTAGTTCTACAGAAGGATGCTGTAGATATTACGGATCGTGCACGTGAGCAATGATGAGGTTTTGGAAAGGATGGAAATGAAAAGAAAATTACTACTGAGCATCAGGAAAAGACAATTAAAGTTCCTGAGAATGCAGTAAGGAGGGAGGGCTTGGAGAATCTGATACTCACAGTCCAGATAGAGGGAAAGAAAAACAGGGGAAAGCAGCATGTAACATACTTGACGGGCCTGAGCAGTTGGATGGCAAAGCAGGAGTTGGGTGGTTTAACAGAAAAAAGAGTGCTAAGAGTCACCAGATATAGGGAGAAGGCCATGATCATCTACGTCCTGAAGGGACAAGGCACATAAAGAAAGATAACTGTGCATATACGTGAGGCTGGTGTGAATATAGTGTCTGTAGATGGTATGGTTGTAAATATAGGTGGGCTAGTACTGATATCGTATACGTGAAGTTAGTACAGGCGTGGACATACACGAGGCTAGCGTGGGTATAGTGTACATTAAGCTAGTAAGGCCGTGGAAATGTGTGAGCCTATAGTGGATATGATGTAAAGAGTATTTGGTTGGGTTGTGAATGTACGTGAAGCTGGTGTGAATATGGCGTACCTAAAACATGTACGACTTTAGGTGTCCAGGAGACTGGTGTTGATATAATGTCAGTGAAGCTGGTGCGTGCGTGTGTAGATACACGCGAGGCTAATATAGATACCGTGTGTGGGGGTGAGTTCGATTGTAGATGTCCGTAAGGCTTGTGGGGTTATAGTGTACTCTATCCTGTTGCTGATCAGCATGCACGTGAAGTTGATTCCATATATATATATATATATATATATATATATAATATCCAGATGAATAAGGAACGAAGGAAATATTTTTCAACGTTCAAAACATTAATTTAAAACAATGCTCAATATAAAAATTTAATATTTATTATAAATTATATTTTAGAACATGTACAAACTACACTCTACTACAAAATTGTACATTTTGTTTCGACATTAAAAGAACAATGTCTCATCAGGTAGTTAATAATGATGGCAATAAATGTTATTTTCGAAAAGAAAATTAAAAATTCACTTCTTTTATTGTTGGAAATCTTTTCGTACTGGGTAAAAGGATATTAACAAAAAGGGGAAAAAAGAAAGTGGGTAGAAAAGATGAGAAAGCAAAAAGAGAAATCCAAAAAAGGGAAAGAAAGAGGAAAGAGAAAGACACAGAGGAAATAAAAAGTAAAGAGGAAAATAAGAGAGAAAGAACCGAGAGGAAAGAGCCAATGGAAACGACTGAGAGAGATAAATACAAAATTTAGGCAGGAAGTCAAATATAGACAGATACAGATATCAGTCACGCAACGTCTGGGCTTAACAAAGAGGAAAAAGTGAAAAATGCACAGGTTATATCCTCTTTCTGAACTTGCACCACAGCAAATATCAGCGCAGGAAAAAAAGGTTCAGAACTCAGTTTATCTGTTCTACTCTGCCTGTCATATTCACCTGAATATGACAGGCAGAATAACCTAGAAAAAAGTTTGGAATTAGGGTGTTTTGTTCTACCCCCACTTACCACATTCACCTGACCTTGCAGCAAAGAAAGAATAACCCAGCAAAAATTTAAAACTTGGGTGGTTTGCTCTATTCCACCAGCCATATTTAACTGACCTTGCACCGCAGCAATAATAATCCAGGAAAAATAATCCAGAAAAAAATTTGGAACTATGGCGGTTTGTTCTATTCCATCGGCCATTCATGATCTTGCACCCCAACAAATATAACGCAGGAAAAATTTTGGAACTAGGTTGATCTGTTCTACCCACCTGCTATATTCATCTGATCTTGCGCCAAAGCAAGAAAAATCCAGGAAGAATAACTGAAGAAAAAGCTTAGAATAAGAGTAGTTTGTTCTATCCCACCTACCATATTCACCTGACCTTGCATCCCAGCAAACATTACGAAGGAAAAATGTTTGGCACTCGGTTGATCTGTTCTACGCCGCCTGCCATATTGCCCTTGCTTATGCCATTTATTACCCTTTCCGATCGCTGCATAACACAGAAAACCTTCAGCAATGGAAACCAGATTCAAGACTTATTCGAAAATGTTTTGTATCAAAACCTGCGGAATTTTACCCAAAAAAACATCGAAGAACTGCCTGATAATTGGCAGCAATCACTGCAAATACTGGTGAATATATAACTGAATAAAAAGTAATTTTCATTTATTTTTTCGAAAATAAAGCTGATAAACAAGGACGGAAAATATTTTTAATTCAACGAAATTATCTATCTATCTATCTATCTATCTATCTATCTAAGCTTATTCATTATCTATCTATCTATCTATCTATCTATCTATCTATCTATCTATCTATCTCAGCCTATTCATTATCTATCTATCTATCTATCTATTCATTATCTATCTATCTATCTATCTATCTATCTATCTATCTCAGCCTATTCATTATCTATCTATCTATCTATCTATCTATCTATCTATCTATCTATCTATCTTCTGTCTGTCTGTCTGTCTGTCTATCTATCTATCTATCTATCTATCTATCTCAGCCTATTCATTATCTATCTATCTATCTATTCATTATCTATCTATCTATCTATCTATCTCAGCCTATTCATTATCTATCTATCTATCTATCTATCTATCTATCTATCTATCTATCTATCTTATATCGGAAATTATTTATGTCTCAACCTAATAGAATTAATGTGTCTGCAGAGTAAAAAATATTGTTTTTGGTTGTGTCACTGAAGAATTAATCAGCACGAAAACGTTATCATTTTTTTCACACACAAAATAAGATAATTTTCTTAAGAAGTTTATTTTTATGGCGTCGGGTTTAATTCTGTTTTCAATGCATTTCACTCTTTCATTGGCTATCAATCAAAATAATGGCAAATTCTGTTGACATAACTTTTGAATAATGTCAGTGTGCATAATAGAAACAAAATAAATGGATTTTTTTAATGGAACATTTTCCACTTGCCACAATATTATACTATCATTCCGTTGGTTCTATGTACGATCTTTACATTGTGCAAACAAGTCTAAACTCGATAACTGTTTCAAAACCGACATTACACAAGCGTGTATAACCAGTTCCTCAGCGATCTTATATCATTATATAAGATATATTACAAATATATTATATATTATTTATTATATATTATAATATAAGATATAATATATAATATATCCCCACGTTTTCATGCTCCTGTCATTTCTTTTTTATTTCTTTTCCCCATCTTTTTCTTTCTTTCTTTCTTTCTTTCTTTCTTTCTTTCTTTCTTTCTTTCTTATATTTTTTGGTTTATTTCTTCTATTTTTACTTTTGTTTTTCTTCTTTCCTTATTTTCCTTGTTTTCCTTCATTTTGTTTTCTTTCGTTCATTGTATTGCTACTTTTTTCTTCTTCCAATCTTTTCTTTTTCTTAATCAAATTTATTGATAAATTACACATATCCGAGCTCTATCTTTAAAACTTGAAATTTCATATGCGATTTTTTCATTCACGCAAATAAAGTAGTCTGAGCTTCATTTTACCTTTGTTTCAAATAGATGTTATGGGCCCTTAAAAATGGTTTGTCAGATTTTTTACAAAAACAGATTTTTTACAAAACTGAACAAAACTAAACCAAGGCTATTAAAATATGGATTACATTTGGTTATTTTAAATTTTAAATACACCATCAGAAGCAATTTTATTATATAATATATACCTGAATCACTAAGTCAAAAATCACACACACACACACATATATATATATATATATATATATATATAGGAATCATTAAAACCGCAGCCAGTTATTATTTTACTTTTGTAGTTCATTTTGTTTACATGCAAGAGAGTCTATGTTTATATCCAACGATCTTTGTGATCGAGTACTTTCGATCATATTTCTGATCCTTTTCAACATCACCAATTCTACAGAGTTTTCTTTCTTTACGTATTTCACACTTGACTGACAACTCTTTATTAATTAAATGTCATTAGTTATGTGCATATATTTCAAACTGCAGTTCTATGTTTGAAGATTTTATTTAGTTTTGTTCTTTGCAGTTAACGTTATGATCTATCAGTTGGCAGGCTGACCCACAGGATAGAGCTGTTGTTGTATGTCCTACGTACGAAATTGCTATTTGGTCATCGGGTGGAAATCAGTTCCACAGTACGAGAATTCATAGCTAACTTTTGCGTAGTCAAGTTGATGCGATTGAAGGTGGGTGTTGTTAGCTATAAGGTGGTCAGATATTTCTACTTTTTTGTAGAAAATGATCAATTTTATAGACTGATCGTGTTTCGCTTGGAATGTGTAAGTCTTTTATTGTTGCATTTCATTTATACGTTGGGTGCATTCGCTTGCAATAGAATAGGCTTGATGTGCACTTATTATTATAGAGTTTCTTCCGGGTCAGTATTATTTGCTTGTAAGCAAAACAATTAGGATTTCCTTTATTTGTATGTATTTTTAGGGTAAAGTGTTTGTACAATATTGTATGATAAGAAGTTTCCTTTGATTAATCACATTTTTTCCTTTGCGGCAAGGACTTGAACTTTTTTCTTTAGATATGTGTGGGGAGCTGGTCAGGTGCGCTGATGTGCAACAACCCTACGTCTACACACGGATGAGACTGATGATGATGATGATAAATTGCAACAGATGTAAGCGTATCGTAGCAATCACATACAAGATTGGTTTCGTAACCATTGCTGTATCAGAAGTCATTACATTTTTTCTTGAATAAAAGAGCTTTTATTATTTTTTTTCTCAGAGTCTCAGTTCCATTTAAGGGCCTTGAAAATTATTTCTTATGGATACATGCTTAAATACGGATGTGCGCCGAAGCTATTGAGTTCGTTTTCGTACAAGTACCTTTCGTACAAGTACATTTCGTACAAGTACCTTGGCAATGCTATGAATCTGTACCTCTTTCCACCAGCTATGAATTAATAGCAGAGAAGTCTGGGTTTGCTATCTTGGTTGTCAGCCATTCTAGGAGAAGGAAGATCCGCCTTTACTTTTGACCAGGCACCTACGACTGTTTTCTTTATTAGGCCATATAGAAGAAAGACACTTATTTTTTCGAGTTTTCCATATGATTTGGGAGCAGCTATCAGCTTCGTTGCTGACATTTGCATTAATTCCTACTGTACAAAAGATGTCAAATTTGACTTGATCGAAGAAATATCTAAAGGTATTAATCTGATTGCAAGCAATGATTACCGAGGTAGGCCACTGATAATATAATGAATTCAATTAGCAATATCACTACTATGACTAAGCTAAGCTTATGAAATATTAATATTGCCCTGAAGCGATAGTTAACGAAAACTTTGACGCATACAAAATACTGACGTAACCAATTCTGACTGATAAACGATTGAAGATTTCCTGTAGAAACATACTTGCTACAGAAACGACAACAGGAAAACCTGCTGTAGTGGGGCTGTAGGCCTGTACTCCACAAGGGAACTAATGTATTTATACAGTGTTTAAAACAGTCAAAATAGGTACCCTGAAAATCTGTATATATCTCTCATGGAGTTACAAGGTTATTTAAGAGTTTTGGCGCCAAGAAATATTTGAATGCAGTTTCTGCATCTTCTTTGCAAAGGAATGTCTTATGACTAAAACAAAAAAAATGTCCAGATGCTCCAGTGGTCGAAAGATCAGAGAAAAATGTCCTCCTCAAAATAAGGAATTCTCAAGTTTAAAAATTATTTGAAAACAAGTCTACCATTCGCTCATGCTTAGAAAATTGCTGCCACATAAGTGTCAAGTGATCCTACTATTTATTTAGAGATTCTAAATAAAATACAAAGAATAATCTGCAATATTATTCGTCCTAGCGTAGCGTCTGGACTTCAGTCACTTTCCTGCCGCTATAAAGTGGCTTCTCTGTGACCTTTCTATAAATACTTCTAGTATCGTATGAAGAGACCAGTATATATAGAGAGAGTACTTAGAGAAGTAGGAGAAAATAGCCTGTCGTCATAGAGGAAACGCAGAGCTATATCTATGTCTACTACTACTCACATTGATATGCGAAACATAACAATGGCGTCGACGATAGAATCCATGATTTCACTGGACGACCCAGAACACGTAGAAACAAGAATGAAAACATTTGCGGAATTTGCAAGAGCAAAGAAATTAAAAGACTCAATGGCCGATGGAGGAGAAAACGAGATAACCGATTTGTGTCTTGCTCCAATAGGATGCAAAGCTGTGAAGAAAATTTTAACAATATGTTATCCGGGTGAGTTACAAGAAATGACCTTTGAGTAAATCGTGAAAGTCGTTAAAAAGAACATAAGACAAAAAAAAATGAAAGAACCAAGTTTTTGGAAACTAGACAAGCACCACAGGTGTCCGTTATGGAATACTTACATAAATTGAAAGAACGCGTAAAGTATTGTGAAATTGAACAATTAGGAGCACATAAAATGACTACAGAAGATGAAATAATTCTTCTTACATTAATTGAAGGTTGGTAAGACCAAAACTTCAAGTGCAAAATGTTAGAATGTCTGCAGAGTAGCTGAATGAGTTTAGAAGCAAGTGTTGAGTTTTTGCAAAAATTAGAGCTGATTAGAGGATTTAATCAACCAAAAGAAGAATTCGATACGTATAGAATAAGCACAACTAAATCCATAATTAAATATAAATATTGTGGGAAAAGTCATACGAGAGACAAGTATAAATGTCTAGATTTGGGGAAGAAACGCTCAAATTGCAAAAAAGAAGTTTATTTTCAGAAGGTATGCGAATACAAAAAGCAAGTAAGAAAAGTAAAAACTGTTCAAACCCCCTCCGAAGAAGAACAAGCTGAAGTATTCACAATGAACTCATGAAAGAGAGGTAGAGACAAAATAAGGATAATGACCAAGTATTTAACATGCAAGTGGATACGGGCAGTAAAATTGCGCTGATACAAAAAAAAATCTGGTTAAATAGGACGACCGAAATTAGGAAAAATCAGCGTCCAACTAAAGCAATTACATAGAGCAACCATAAAAACAATGGGCACATTTCAAGGTAGTTTTGAAACCGAGAAACGTTTTAAAATAATTCACATTGCAGTTGTAGCATGCAAAAACAGATCAAAGATTATTAGGGATTGATATATTAAAAGTAGACACAGCGAGATTAATCAATTCCATGGAAGCAGAAGAAAATGCAGTAGGACTGTTTAAAGTTATAGAGAAAGCATTCGACTAAAGGAGAACTATCATCCAAAGTATCAGGTCGGTGCAAAAGTTTTTGCCGATTTAAAATTTCATCTTGAAAAAAAACCAAAAAACTGTGTGTTTTTAAAATTTTTTATTCATAACAATAACGACCTTTGCTCTCTGTAACTTGATTCCATCTGTAAACGAACTTATAAATGCCTCGCTTGTAAAATTCTTTAGGTTTTGATGTGAAATATGAATCTAAATCATGTTCAATCTCCTTTCGTGATGTTAACCTAAGGCCATCTAAGTAGTTTTGTATTCCTCGAAGTAAGTGATAATCCGAGGGAGCTAGGTGAGGAGAATGTGCAGGATGGGGCAAGATGGCACTTCTCATCACCCAAAAATGGTGTCTTAAGATGTCATAAAAGCAAAGATTCGCAAGAAGAAACACGTTGTCGCAGGTTCTCAGGAAAACATGGGTGAGAATATTGTAGAAAAAATCTGAATGATGCTTTAATAATCTGAAATAAATAGTTATAAATTAATCATGGTGATATGTTTAATAACAATATCGTAATAACAATTAATAATAATAACAGTTATTGTGCTACCTTTGGTAGTAGCAAAATTAAGCAGAATGATACAAGGCACACTAGAAGGAGTAACTCAAGGTGGTAGTAATTGGGCGTCACCGCTAGTAGCGATAAAGAAAGCTGACGGAGGTTTAAGGATACATGGTGATTATAAGATAGAGGTGAATCACCAGATATGTTCAGACTCGTTTCCTTTGTCAAATATCAAAACTGCAAGCCACAAGTCAGCAAAAATGGAGTACTTTGCAAAAATTAATCTCAAGTCAGCATACAATCTAATAAAAATTGACGAGAAATTCAAGGAAATAACAACGATAAACACCCCTATATGCTTATTAAGATGGACAAATTTCCTGTTCGGGATAAAAACTTCCAGCCATATTTTTCAAACATGCACTTGTGTCTTACTGGAAAAAATAAAAATTATGATTATATTCCGGGACCATATAGGTGTAGGGGCTTGAAGTAAAGAAGAATCAAAATATAAAACAGCAAATTTTGATGAGATTAAACGAGACAGGCTTGTCCATAAACAAAAAGAAATGTAGTTTTGATTGTAAGAAGATATCATACTTAGAATATCAAATATCAAAAGAGGCCATATCACTTGATGATAGACTAACAAAGAAAATAGCAGAAATAGCTGCTTCAACAAACAAAAAATAATTAGAATCATTTTTGGGGCTGATAAATTTTATAGTAACTATATACCAAGATAAGGCAACATTACGCAAGAAAAAAAATGAATTTGAGTGGACACAGAATCAAAACAACGCTTTTGAAACACTAAAGAATATTCTGAGGAGCAAGCCAATAATAAATTTATGATCTTCAGAAAGAAATAATGTTAAAAACGGACGCAAGTGAAAAGGTGATTACTGCTTTCTATCAAAGGAGAACACCCAATCATGTACATATCAAGAAGGTTAATGTCAGCAGAAACTAACTACTTGAATATTGAAAAAAAAGTGCTAACAATAGTATGGAGCATTCTTTTGATAAGAAAAACTTCATATTAAAATTGGACCACAAACCATTAGAATTCATATTTAACTCGAGAAAAGAATTACTATAAGTCACATCGTCTAGGATTTTAAGATGGGCTATAAAAATCATGGCACTCGGTTTTGACATAGCGTACGTAAAAAGGAACACATAGACGCTTTATCAAGTTTGTAGTTCAAGAATGAAACAGAAGAAAGACAAGATAATGATGAAGATAGAATTATACACTGTGTGGAAACAGAATTTATTCCTCTAAATAGACTCAAACTATAAACAAAGGAAAACAGTATTGAAGCAGAATAGTAGTGATAATAAAAAATAATACATGGAGTAATTGTTCGATGGCAGAGTGGCCCTTTAAGGAAACAAAGCACCAGCCTACTACAGAAAATGACATTATATGCAATGGAGATGTAATAGTAGCTCCACAAATACCGAGAAGGGACATACTACAAGGAGTACATGATGACATATATTGTGGCATAACAGCAACGCAAAAAATAGGTAAGTTGCAAGCGTGGTGGCCAGTATATTCAAAAGATGTAAAACAATATATTAAGAGATACCAAAAATGTGTGGAAATAAAGAACTTCAAGTAAGCAAAATTCACTCACTGCCTAAGGAAGCAGAGCCATAGGTTAGGATCCAAATGAATCACGCACATATCAGAGATAGGGTATTACTCTTAGTATTAGTGGACTCATATTCAGGATGACCAGAAGTTGTCAGAGTGAAAGACAGAAAAGCCACCACAATAAAACAAATACTAAGAACAATATTCTCAAGGAATAGAGTACCCCAGACACTAGTCAGCAACAATGCGCCCGAAGTTTGCGACGAGAATTTATGTGCGTGATAAAGACAAACTAGATGCATCCCATACAAGACAACACAATATCATCCACAGTCTATTGGCATTGCGGAAAGAATGGTACAAAACCTGAAAATGGGATTAAAAGCATTCTCACCATTTATGGAAAACATAGAAGCATATTTACCAAAAATGCTTCTCAGTTACAGATATATTCCACATGCAGGAAGAAAACTGTCAGCTTTAATGGGAAGACAAACCAGAGCCTCCATAACTATGTCCTTTGCAACGAGAGAAAATGTGTGGCATAGAAAGAATAAAAGGACGAATCCAGAAGAAGCAAATTTCCTGATGCAAAAAAAAAAAAAAAAAAAAAAGACATGATTATATTGGAATAGGAAAGGACAAAATATACTGGAAGATGATTTCAGAACCAAAAATGAGCTGGAGGGTGTGCAGATGAAAGATCAGGAACAAGGGCAACATATCCGGGCACATGCAGATCAATTTAGAAACAGAGACAAGCTGGAGGATGCGGAAATGGAAGGTCAAGAATAAGAAGAGGCAGAAAGTTATAAAAGTGGAACAGAGCAGGAAATGGAAGAAGGTGAGAATGAGGAGATTGACGAAGATGAGGAGGAAGATGAAGACAGACCAAGATCACTGTTAAAGAGAAAAGAAGCAAGAGGATGGGCAGTACAAAACAAAACTAATTAATACAAGAGAAAAAACAAGGGTGTACGACCTCTCCGATTCAGGAAGGTGTAGTATCGTATGCAAATGAAGAGACCAGTATATATAGAAAGTACTTGGAGAAATAGGAGGGAATAGACTGCCGTCAGAGAGGACACGCAGAGCTGTGCTATGACTACTACTATTTATATTAATAGACGAAACATAACAGCTTTCATGGTAATTGTTCTGATGACCTCTTCATTATGGCACCTAAACTTTATGAATTTAAACGCAGTTCCTGATTGGCGACAAAGTCTCATCAATTTACAATTGAATTGGCTACATATAACCGTAAGTTCTATACTAACCCTTTCTTTTCTCATACTTCTCGCTTGTCGAGCTCTCTTCCGGGTTTTTGTTTTCTAGTCAAGCTTTTTTTTCAAAAATCTAAATACAATGTCAAACGTTATCTACTATCTTCATGATTAATATTCTATTATTCTCTGTGCTTCAAAATGTTTTCTGTTTTCAAATTTTTTCACACCCAGT
This sequence comes from Ascarosepion bandense, assembly GCA_037127315.1. Lineage (NCBI taxonomy): Eukaryota > Metazoa > Mollusca > Cephalopoda > Sepiida > Sepiidae > Ascarosepion > Ascarosepion bandense. Next base: position 2,448,694 of record JBBBDQ010000897.1, on the reverse strand, counting down.
AATCCCTTGTGTCTTAGCGGCTTTACTGCTTTGCTTGGGGTGAATTCGATTAAAAAAACTAAAATAAAGAAGAATTTTATACTTTCTACGTATATTGTTAGTATGTGCGTTGTGGTGCATTGGATATCGACTAGGAACGACAAATCAGGGAGCCGAGTTCGAATTCCAGTTGAATTCCTTGCATTTACTTACGCACAAATAACCTTGGGAAAGGTATTAATCCGTCACTTCCCTCCAGTTATGAGTTAAATAATAGGACAGATTGGGTTCTATAGGCTTGGCTGTCAAACAGTCTACCGCAAAAAGTAATGGCAACCTACTGCGGGATAATCTTCTTCCCAGTCAGTCAAGTTTCTTTCGAGACATGATCGCCTAATGCGTTTATCACGTATGGCACTTAACTGACGTATATTGTTAAATGAGCAAAAAAAGTATTCTGATATTATTTTACAAGTGAATTATTTTTCAGCTACAACAGTTCTCAACGTTATTGTAACGTAGTAACAACGTTGGGGCTGAGGGGTCAGTTTGGGGGTCAAGAAAAATGTTTTTTTACAATGTTAGGGTAATATCGCCATATACCCCCATAAAACAAAATACGACGTGTTTGCAACATTGCAAGAACATTCCGTGTTAGATAGGCAGACATAGTTTGTTATTTTTTTTGGGGGGGGGTTAAGGTGGGAACCCCATGCGTACGAAGAGCAGAGGAAAAATTTCTAGTTTCCTTTAATTTTCACATTTGGCCCACCGTAAGCATGAATAGAGCGAGAAGCAGAATCAGGCCAGAGATAGGACAGGAACAGTGCGGGTTCGTCAAAGACACTGGAACAAGGAACGCCATATTCATGATTAGGATGCTCTCTGAAAGGGCATTACAAATGAAGAAAGACTTGTACCTATGCTTCATTGATTATGCGAAAGCATTCGACAAAATACGACACAAAGAATTGATGGAAATGATAGGAAACCTCGACATTTTCGGCAAAGATATAAGAATAATCAAGAATCTCTACTGGCAGCAAACGGCCTGCATACGGACAGGTAACGACCTCAGTAGATACACAAAGATAGAAAAAGGCGTAAGACAAGGCTGTGTCTTTTCACCGGATTTGTTCAACCTATACAGCGAGAATATTTTGAGGACCCTAGATGACACGCCAGGATTTATTATTGGAGGCCACAACCTGAACAACATAAGATACGCGGACGATACAGTACTGATTGCGGACACGGAAAGGAAACTGCAAGATCTCATACAGAAAGTAGCAGTGGAGAGTGACAAGATGGGACTACAAATAAACTTTAAGAAAACTGAGTGCATGGTCATCAGCAAAAGATACAACCCAAAATGCCAAATACAGGTGGGGGATAACAGAATCAAACAAGTCCAAGAATTTAAGTACCTAGGAAGTGTTCTAACAGGAGATGGAAAGTGCGACACGGAGATCCGAAGGCGAATTGGCATGGCAAAGGACGCGTTCCAGAAGATGAGCAAAATACTAACACACAGGAAGATCTCAATAGAAACGAAGAAAAGAGTGCTAGACTGCTACGCGATGTCAGTTCTTCAGTACGGCTGTGAATGCTGGACAATATCATCGAAAATGAGGACAAAACTGGAAGCGGCCGAAATGTGGTTCTACAGAAGGATGCTACGGATATCGTGGACTGAGCATACAAGCAACGACGAAGTGTTAGAAAGAATGGCAACAAAAAGGAAATTGATGCTGAGCATCAGGAAGAGACAACTGAAGTTCCTGGGACATGCAATGAGGAAGGAAAGCCTGGAGAACCTGATACTGACTGGTCAGATAGAAGGAAGGAGAGACAGAGGAAGGCAGCGGATAACATATTTGCAGGGCCTGATCAGGTGGATGACGGAACGGGGGTTGCCAGGAGCAACAGGAGCAAACATACTAAGAGCCACAAGGGATAGGGAGACGTGGAGATCCATGATCGCCTACGTCCTGAAGGGACAAGGCACATAGAAGAAGAAGAAGCATCAGGAAATAAACTAATCTTACACATTTTAGTACAGGATTGATGTTTCTTGGGATAGCAGCTCCCATCGAATGAGTGTTGAGCCGTTAGCCAAAGAATCGAGGTGCCGTCTCAGCTGACCTAACCTTAACTAATCTCCCATATCTGCTCATCAGCGTATGTATCTTTCTGACAACCTATTCCGTTTACATTAGTGAGACGATGCGATAGCCTTGAACACTATTCTCTCACATAAGGATACATACCCGTCCGGTATTTGTTATATAGCACAAAAAAGCAAACAAACATTCTAAATGGTCTCAGCTTGTCAAATACTTTTCCAAATCTAATTTTAACAGACAGACTCCATGACATTGATGAAATGTTTAATGTAGATAATTCTAACCTTATTTCACTCACAATTGTTGGAGAGTGAAAAAGTGTCAGCTCGTTAAAAGAATGTACTTCAAAATGATGGATTTTCTCTTTATCTTATTGTAGTCTGGGGTGTAACAAAACAATCATCATCAACATCAGTCTCATGATCGGGTGTGGTCGTCGGGGCGCTGCGCATTTGAGCACCTGACCAACCCCCTACTTATATGTCTGGGTTGCGTGCCAATGTCTGCGTCTCTGTGTATTAGGGTAGGTCGATTTTTAAACCAGATTCTTGAACATGTCTGGATAGTTGGTGTATGATATCATAAAACCACACACAAAATATTTTACGTTAGAATTTCGATTCTATTTGAGGAAATGCAATTAATTAATATCTCGGGGACTGTTGCGGTGTTAACTGAAATAAATGACCAGGCTAGATTATTCCACGCTAAGAAATTAATGTAAATCAATTTAAAAACTGAGGTTTAATATTTCTTTAAAATACTGGAAAATATGAACATATAAAACTAGTACACATAATTGTTATGATAAATAATATGCTTTATAATTTTTATTTTAAGATAAATTACTTGCAGTTAAAAAGGCAATATCGATGTATTCAAATAGAAGGTTATATTAAAATTAATTAAAAACTTTTTTTTCGAAAGAAATTTGTTCCCAATAAATTCAGTAAAACTATACGTAAATGATAAACATGTTCTAATGTATTTTAAACGATAGTTTTCATTCGGTGAAAAACTAAGACAAAAATCATCGGTTTCACTTTTATTATTAATGAACCGGATTAAAATTGCGTCGATGATTATTTGCCATTACAACTTGATATCAGCGTGCGTTTTGCTTTTTTACATAGGCTTTTAAGAAATATAATGAAAAAAATATTAATTGCAATTTTTTAAAGTAATATATAAACTGACAGTGTAGTTTAGTTTATTATTACAAAAGTTATATTAAAATGTCTCAAGTAAAACGCAATATAGGGGAGATGTTTCCTTTTATCTTGGAGCATATCTTGGTAATGTCTTTCTATTGGATTTGCAGACTATTGGCGTTTTTAAACCATGATTTGATTTTAAAAGTATTATAACTGATAAATAAAAAATATTTAGAGAAAAAGTTAAATAAAAAGATACACTGAAGATATTAAAAAGCTTGTCTGTTTAGGAACTGATGGCAAGATAATAAAGAAACTTTGTTGGATAAAAAATGTTATAGAGGAAAATGATGACGTTAAATTAAAAACAAGAGGCCCAGAACATCATTTAACATTTACTCAAGAGACAGGAACTGAGACTGGAAAATAACTGATTCATAGAGTAGTTCCAACTACAGGTGCCACTAGTGTTGTTCTAACAGAAGAAACTTTTAGTGCTTTGGAAGAATTTGATAATATCGATAGCCCTAGGTCTGTTCTTCCGGACAACACAACAATTAGCTGTTCATTACATCAGAATGAACTGCCTTTCAGAGCTGTTTTAAATATGTTAATCGTACAAGAAGCCTGATTGCTTTTACAGGACCACTAGGTAAATTATGTGAAAGCGACTATCATGATTTTCCACAAAGAGAATTTATAAAAATCAGTGGCTCATAATCGTCAGAATTAATCAATGTATCCCAACATGGAATTTGTGAACCCCCAACCACTTAAAAATTTTAAGAAAATGAAATTCAAGCATCTCTTATAAATAACACAAAATTAGAGCTGCCTGATTTTCCTTCACATTCTCAGAGTTTAGAAAGAGCAGTGAAATTAACCTCTGAAGTTTCTCATGTTGTTTATGGATTATAAGCAAAACATAAACATGTTCTTGCAAAAACGTTCTGTCGTCAGCTAAGACGTTATTTGTTTCATTTTTGTGTCTCTTATACTGAAAATTTTGATGATATGATTACATAAATGATTTAATTTTCATGTAATATAAAATTTATTCATTAAAATAGAAAACTTTTGAGATTTATTGTTGGAATAATAATTTTCAATCAAATGGAAGCCAAAATGAATGGCTTTTTAAATGCATATTCAAAGCCAATTTTTGATCGAATTTCTTCAATCAAAGATAGGAGTCTAAAATTTGGCGCGAGTTTTTATCTCATTTAGTCTCAACTGTCTAGACTTTTGTCCAAAGTTGATTTGGGGAAAAAAAACCGGGTAAAATCGAACTACCCTAATGTGGGTTATCTTCCAGTCCACTCAGTGACCATTACATCACAATGCCGTCTACCTATTCTTCTATAATCTAAGGTGCTAACTTTCCGGATGACAGTTTAAAGACAGATGGTTCTGATGATGTAGCTATACTATTTAAACATTCTCATATCTGTGAGTAAATTAGGCAACAAAAATTTTAACGCATAAAAAATAGCCAGATATCTAATGAGGTTCGAACTTACTAGTCATCAAGTTACCCAAAGAAACTATTATCTCTGTAAAAATAATCGTTATCCATTCTTCATATTCTCATAATCTTCATTTTGTACAGCCTCCTCTTACATTCATATCACGCACCCCATTCAGTAGTCATCTACTTTGAGTAACTCTCAAGCTTTGCATTAAGTGAACTTCAGTAAATAAAATAGGTTTATCCTTTTTCAAGTGGATGTGCGTTGTGGTGCATTGGATATCGGCTCAGAACGAGAAATCGGGGAGCCGAGTTCGAATTCCAGCTGAATTCATTACATTCACTTACGCGCAAATACCCTTGGGAAAGGCATTAATCCTACTATTCCTTCCAGTTATGGGTTAAATAACAGGACAGATTGGGTTCTATAGCCTTGGTCGGCAACCAGTCTACCGCAGAAAGCAATGGCAACCTACTGCGGGATAATATTCTGCCCAGTCAGTCATGTCTCTTTCGAGACATGATCGCCCAAGCGTGTATCACGTACGGCACTTAACTGACTGATCCTTTTCAAAGTTACCAATTTACGAGTTTTAAATGTTCGCATATACAGAAGAACTTACTCGAACCTACTAAAATCGTATCTGCGATGAATTCATTGTTTTTTTTTTTGTTTTGTTTATTTTTGTTGTTGCTGTTGTTTTTTATGGTTTATCAACGTTTTGTGGAATATTTAAAGCTGAAACATATCTTGGATTTTAAGATTTTTTTTTTTTTGAGAGTGAATATTGCATTAATATTTTAGCAATAACAATGTGATATAGTTTTACTATTTTATCTGTAGCTAGGGAGATATGATGTAATAATACAAGGGCATTTTACATAAGTGAATGCAACGAACCCGACTTGAATTCTCACCGCGTTTTCATTCCGAGTTGCTATGCAAAACATTAGAGAACTCTTTAACAACGCGAGATGGAAGCTTGAAAAAAATGGTCTAATGGTCTACGAACAACAGTGTTAATTATTATTCTAAAGCAAGCTAAATTATTATCCTTCTTGAGATCGACAAGTTGTTTTTTAAATTTGCTTAAATAACCTTGACGTATACACGAATCTGTACGGTTGGATGATTTATAAATAGGGACTGTTTAAAGCCAGGGATAAAAACCGAAGAAAAAAAAAACAGATAAAAGTCAAGCAAAATTTTCTACTTTAACTTTTTTTGTATCTGGCTTTCAAACATAATTTGTTGACGAATGGAGTGTACATAGCGAACGGAAGTAAAAATACCGTCGGCGTCTTATTGTTCATATATCATTGGTAGCCAAGTGACATTACGCGTTGACAATGAATTTTAATAATGTTTAGACTTTCGTCACGAAATTGAACACGTGATTTTTTCACTGATTATTAATGCCCCTATTTTTTACGGCGTAGCTTGCTTTACGGAATTCCATCCAGAGAATTTCAGTTTATGAGATAAACACGGAACTGAACTTATACAAAAGTTGTTATAAACGATCCATAAGATACACAGCGATGATGGAAGTCTCCTGATCAGTTGAACAGTTCTACACAGTGACGTTTTTTACATCATTTGTGAACAGGAGTTGCCAGGTATCTTGTTAATTTTCTTGCCTGCACCTATTTGTATCGTATCCAGGACTTCAATTATTATAGCTATAAAAGTAGATAGATTTAGGTTGTCATAATATTTCTTTGTTTGGCACATTCGTTCACAAATACTTTTTAATCTAATGGCAATGCCATATCTATGAGAAGGCATTTTCAGTTCTTATCTTTTATCACTGTGAATAAAAACAAAATGAAAACCTTTCCTAACCAAGGTGTTTCGTCTCCAGAAAGTCATTATCACGGAAAATGTAAAGATTTTATTTTGCATAATGTATTTATAAACGGAAGTAAAATGGAGGAAAATACATTAAGTTCTCAATTTTTAAAAATTTAAGAACGATCTAAAATATACTTTAAGGTAACTGTGTTAGTAAAGGTTAACTATGGAAGGTGTTAAGTGATGTAATTTAATGCTAAATAAATGAAAGTGTGTAATGTTGTTAGTGTTGTTGAATTTTTATTTTTCTTAATGTTTTTTATTTATGGATTTGATATTAATGTAGTCATTATTTATTATTTAATTTGATAAATTATTTATCTAAAAAATTATTTATCTAAAAAATTAAAAAAAGATCAACTTAAGACTTTCTATTACTTAAAATAGATAAATCTATTTTAAGAAATAGAAAGTCTTAAGTTGATCTTTTTTTAATTTTTTAAAATCTTTATGGTCATGTATGTATGCCTAGGAATGAAGTATTTTTTCTAAGAAAGGAGGCATTTGAAAAAGAATCCACGGCGTAAGGTAATATTTTGTCAAGTGTCAATAGCTCTATTCTCAATAATTTTCCATCTATGTATTTTTACTCGTATTTCCTCTTTTAATAAGTATGACATTCTTGAGAATGAAGTTGTAGTTGAATTTTAATCACTATATCTGATCTCTTTATAAGTCTGTCCGTATGAAGGGTTCAATACCAAAAATTAAACTTCATGAATTTCTCTGACTAGTTCAAGAGAGTGTTCATGGTATTTTCAGTATTATTATTATTGATTGATTGATTGATTGATTGATTGATTGATTAAGAGAAAAGCATTCCAACAAAGTGGGGTACACAATATAAGAATACTCATGTATCCATCAAGGCAGCCAATCTAATTGGAGTATACATGCATCATATCCAGATTTGAGCGATATAATAACAAGTTTTGTTAAAAGCAGCGCATAACTTTGTGGATGGGATTCAGTTAGAGATATATCCAGGTTTAATAATCCAGTCCGCCTAGTTGATCCCCGATTGAGGATGTTCACAATTGCTTAGATGTGACGGCCAGCTCTCCTTCAAAGTAAAAAAAAAAAAACCCTTTTCGACCCCTGACCATGATACCTCTATATTACTTTTACCCATGAACTGAGATGCACAATGCATCAGCTCTTAGGTGACATGACGAAATCATTAGTTATGGTCAGACAACTAATAAACAAATAGGTGCTACTAATCGAGATATTTACATGTTAATACCTTCAAGTATTTAAGATCTGAAGCCCTAATAGCCATGCCTGTTGTAACATCAGGGCATTTATTATTATTATTATTATTATTATTATTATTATTATTATTATTCTCTTCATCATAAGACAGTGTTTTAATGTTTTGAACTCGACGTATTTGTCCATACGTTTTGAAACAATAAGTTTCCACACTACAACTTTTCCCCCACAGAAGACAATAGATTTAATTTATTACTTGTTGAAAAATGTGTTATCTTAAAGCCCTTAAATAATCCTAGTTTATTAAACAAGAGAAATGAATTAGAAATCAAACGGAGGAAAAAATAAATAACTGCTCAAGTATGATCCAGATTAATTTTTTATGAAAATTCTGGTTAGTTTTTTAAAAAGATCCAGGAATCTACCTTTAAGCTTAATATAAAACAATTATTCACAATTCTAAAATATGTTTTCACACACACACACACACACACACACACACACACACACACACACCCACACGCACACATACACACACACAAACATATATATATATATATATATATATATATATATATAATTAAATGTCTTTTTTAATTAAAATTAATATATTTTACATTACGACACAGAAAATTTCTATGTTTCAAGATTTTTACGTCGTCATCAGACAATGTTAGATGATTTTTGTGAAAATGATTATGTTATGCTCTTTACTATTTGTTGTATTGAGCACTTATAAAAATAAAAAAAAAAGTAAATACCGGAAAACCCGGAATTGTAAAACTGTTGGTTCTTTTCACCTGGATATATATATATATATATATATATATATATATATATATAACTCCCATTTATTTTAAATACCAAATATATTTATAAATTGAAAAAACTCTAATCACAGTATAATGCAAACTTTACGATAACCAGATATTTTATTAAAATTTAGATTAAGTACTAGTCAGTCTATAACAAGCACCTTAAGATTGCGTTGTGCATGAAACTCAGAGTCATGCTACCGGTGAGGGATAGAATATATATCTATATATAATAGCTGGTTACTCGTTTTTTGTAGACACCCATTTGTTAGGGTGACTCACCTATCTCCTTGAGGGTTCAGCACTCACAGAGCTAATCTGTGTTTTACAGTATATATATACTAGAAAAAGAAAAATACTTTAGAGATGGGATGAGTATATTGGGGATCTCTTCTGCGACAAGCAAGCAACAATACACAAAAATACGGATAGACTAGAAATATAAAACGCGTGGACTCAGCAATGGCCAAATTGAACAGATATAAAGCAACAGGGCCCGATGTGATTGTAATAGAGATGTTGATACCCTTAGAAGACTTTGGCATAGACAGGCTCACAGAAAAAATAAACAAAATCTACAACAGCAGCGATATACCGGAGGAACTAAGCAGATCAATTTTCATAGCACTGCCTAAGAAGCTAGGGGCAAAGAAATAGGAACTCCACCAAACAATCAGCTTAATAAGCTACATAACAAAACTCATCATCTGGATTCTGATTAACAGAACGCAAGCTGAATTGGCCGAGAGATAGAACAAGAACAGTGTGGCTTTGTTAAATATACTGGAACAAGGACTGCGATATTCATGCTCAGAATGTTATCTGAAAGAGCAATAGAAATGCAGAAGGACCTCTATCTGTGCTTAATAGACTATGCAAAGGTATTTGAAAAAGTATGCTACAGAGACTTGTTTTTACCAAAAAACCAGACTACTTTTATCTAACTTTGCCTCTCGGTTTTGTTCTATTAGAATGATAAGCTTAGCTATGTAACTCGTTAAGCTAATGGACTAATGTAGTTCGCATTTATTTCCATCTAACTCCTTAGGAAACGCTGTGAAAATGAATCGGCTCAGCGCTTCCGTTATATCGTCCATATTTCATTTATTATTTCTGTAATCGTATCAATATCGAAATCGGTTAAGCATGATAGCCTCTCTATTACAATTTCATTTGGTCCTGCTAGTTTGTTCCTGTTCATCTTGGCAAGTGCTGATCTTTCAATATTTCAGGTCCTTTTATATTTTATCTTTTTCAAGCTTCCATCTCGCGTTGTTAAAGAGTTCTCTAATGTATGCTTTTCATCTTTGAAGTATTTGTTTCTATTTTGAGTACTCTCTCTTATTATTTTATGTATCCTTTTCGTTTTCTTAGGATTGCCTCGATTTGCAATCCTAAATATTTTTCAGATAACAGAATGCAACTAGAACGTACAAGATACCTTAACTATTATCCGAAACCAGAATGGGAGAACTGAGTTGATGCACTCGATTTTTGTTCATTAACCATGCCTTGCAGAAGACATGGCTTCTATTCCATTGCCTAACAACTTGAACAATCTCTCAAAATTTACATGCTACGATATTTGACTCTTAAAGACACGAATTCACTTTTTCTGTGCTTTTTTAAGTTCCAGATATCTTGCAAAATTGTCAGATGCTGATATGTTATTGTAGTCGACTTAGAAAGGCATAGATCATGATAGATAGATAGATAGATAGATAGATAGATAGATAGATAGATAGATAGATAGATAATGAATAGGATGAGATACATATGTACATTGTAATAAATAGGCTGAGATAGATAGATAGATAGATAATGAACAAACAGATAGATAGATAGATAGATAGATAGATAGATAGATAGATAGATAGATAGATAGATAAACGATGATAGATAGATAGATAGATAGATAGATAGATAGATAGATAGATAGATAGATATTTCGTTTATATTTCCTTTCTTAAACTCAATTCAGAAAAATTTTGGCTTTGATCTTTTATGTGCACTGCCTCTTCCGGATGTTGTCGATTATGGTTCTCCACAACTTCCTATCCTTCTTCTAACTCCGTTCTCTTTCGACAAACTTGATCGTTAAGTATTGTGTAAAACGTCTGAACAATGAAGTAGCTTCCTATGCAATTGAAACTAACTTCCCAGCGAGGGTCGAACTCTCTACATTAACCTACTTGTCTGCAAAAAGGTGTACCGAAACATGGCACCATGGTAGGTAGCCCTTATTTTTCCTTTACATTCATATTATTTCTTTTCCTAACCAGATAAGACATGTTAGATAGCAACCATTACTAATTGGGTCAAAATCGTATTGGGCGTGCCTTTCTGCTTTCGTCTGAGCATTTGCATGTCCTGTGAAAAAATTCCAAACGTTGCACTTGTGTCAGCAGATGACAAGAACAAACAAGTTTGAACCTTGAGTTCAGTTGACGATGCACAGATAAATAAATATCTCTCGCAAAAGATGGTGGATGACTCGTCATTTGCATTTGTTTATGAGTGTTTAAAAGCCAATGTCAGAACTAAAAGCAGGTGGCGGCAAAATGTTGTGACGTGTAAAAACAATATGATATCTGCTAGAGTTTGAAATTAGTGCGTTCATCTTGTAAATATATATGCGATAGGCCTATGCTTTGGTTTCTGACCACTGAAAATCTCTTCTTTTCTTATTTAATGCATTTCTATAATAGAATTATTTTCAATGTGTTCGTAAAGTCTTTTGAAATTCCAATTATCTGTTGCAGTTACTAAATTTTATTATGTCCTTAAAAATGAATGTTTAAAAAAGATATATACACGTAATATATTTATTTTTATATTAAAAACAAATGGTGAAGAAAAGTAGAGAAGAAAGAATATTACTCACCGTAAATGCCAAATAAAAAAAAACTAATCTGTCATCGTTCCTCGCTCTTCAAAGGTCAATTGAGGATCAAACATATAAATATGCGCAGAATGAATAATTAACAAGAGGTTGAATATATTTTAGTCATAAATATTAAAAGCAGAATGTATATTATTACAATGGTCGGCTGAAAAGTTCATAGGCTGGCCAAGATATTCACATGAAATCTGACCAAATTAGGTTTGTTTTTCAACATAGTCCCCCTTAGGGTCTACATACGTCTTCCACCGTTGTTGCAATGTATGGATTCCATTAGTGAAAAAAGTAGCAGCCATTTGGTAAAAAATGCAATCAACAATGAACAAGATTTGACGTTATCATCACTTTGATGTTAGTTCCCAAGTGTTTATTCATGCAGGGCAACGGATGGATGGTTACATAGCGTCAAATAAAAAGAATTAAGGAGAATGATTAAACTCCGTCAGACATCGCAGCCATTGAAACCGAGGACTTGTGTGCCAAACCATTGTCTTGATAAAAGAAGACTCCCAGATATATATAGATCTGTCTGCGGATAACTATATATATATATATATATATAAATCCTGGCACGCCTGGGGTACTGGGTTATTTTTTATTATGTCCTAATGTAAGGAACTCAATAGTAAGTACATCAATATATACATATGTTGCTGTTATTTTAGACGGAATACCGATATAAATATTTTGCCGTCATTTTTTAGGACACAGGGCCGCTCGTAATTATTAAAAACAATGAAAGCTTAGAAGTATTTGCTTGGTATATCGTGCTTTTGACATTGTAAATGAAATTACTGACATATTTACTGAATCAATCGTGCTTATGAAATTAATCATTAAAATAAATGAAAGTTTTGATGTCCTTGTTTAATTAACTGTGGCTGTTGTTGCATTAATCATTAAAATAAATAAAACTGTTCGTGTATTTCTTTAGTAAAAATGTGCCGGTGACATTAATCATTAAAATAAATGAATGTTTTGGCGCATTTGCTTAGTAAATCTTTCCTATAACATTAATCATTAAAATAAATGAAAGTTTTGATGTACTTGCTTAATTATTGTTACATTAATCATTAAAATAAATGAAAATACTAATGTATTTCTGTAATAAACTGTGCCTATATTAATCATTAAAATAAATTAATGTGTCTACGCATTTGCTTAGTAAATCTTTCCTATGACATTAATCATTAAAATAAATGAAGTTTTGATGTACTTGTTTAATTAACTGTGACTCTTGTTGCATTAATCATTAAAATAAATGAAAATACTAATGTATTTCTTTAGTAAACTGTGCCTATATTAATCATTAAAATAAATTAATGTGTCTACGCATTTGCTTAGTAAATCTTTCCTATGACATTAATCATTAAAATAAATGAAGCTTTGATGTACCTGTTTAATAAATCGTGTCTGATATTCATCATTAAAATAATGAAATCTTTGAAATATTTATTTTGCAAACAGTTCGCGTGATATTAATTATTAAATTAAATTAGGTATTCTAAAAATATACATTTTTTTTAAACAAAATGATACTTTCTATTGTCATTTGTAATAAACTAATTCATTAAATATTTCATTTTCTAACTATTAGCAAAATACATTTTAGGAAATTAGTACTTTCTGTAACATTTTTTATATTATTTATCAAGAAAATCAATATTTTTTTCTCTTGATCTTTTTACTAAATTATTTATATTCTTTTTTTAAACTGTTATTGTGTCGTCTCACCGGACTTATCTGACCTTTACATCGAGGTGATCCTGGGAGAACTGGAAGTACCATCACGTAAGGTAGTAAGAGAGGGAGAGAGGAAAGGACTAATCATAACTTGTAAGAACACAGAATATGTGGCTGGCAGCAAAAGGAACAATCCAAAATATGAGCTACGGATCGGAGATGTCCAAATCGAGCAAGTTCATAAATTATATCTAGAAAGTGTTCCAACAGGAGAAGGAAAAGTGATACCGAAATGTGAAGGCAAATTGGAATAGCGGAAAATGCCTTTCATAAGCTGGGCAAAGTATGAAGAAACTATATATATATATATATATATATATATATATATATATATATATATATATATATAATTTCTCTATCTTTCTCATAATCTTCACATCTTACCACCTTTTCTTTTGCTCATATCACACACCTCCGTTATTTTGACCGTAATTATCTACCTTGAGCAGCTCTTGATTGGATGAAATTTGCTATGAAAATGTTTATATAAACTTATTTATTATTGCACTTCTTAAATTATTATCCGTTTGAAAAAATTAATAATTTATTGCTCTTTACAATCAATTATTTTAAGAAAGTCATGTCCGACACAAAAAGAAAATCACAGGAATACCTTAATAAAGTAGTAATAAAAAGTGAGAAAAAGACTATTCCTCAATTAGAAGACAGAGTGTACGATCGTTAGCAAGAGGAGCCGCTTGGGATGCAAGAGAAGAACTGAAACGTCAACATCAAGTAAGTACAGAAATTTAAGTTACTTAGAATTTATAAAGCAAGTAGTCATTACAATTTCTTCGTGTCTTCGTTTCATACAAGTTTTTATTATTTTTTCTCTATCTACGATTATGACCCAGTGTCCATCGCTTCGTAAGATATGTGTTCGTTTTCCTTCAGATTATTTAACCTATCCAATGAGGCAATGTTACTAGAAGTTCTACTAGGATTTATCATTTGTGCACAGAATATATGCAACCTAGAATATGACGCCGTGTTCATAGTAGACACAGAAAGCAAACTGAAGACAAAAGGAAATAAAGCGAAAAGTAAGGCCTAACTATTGTAAGAAGACAAAATATATAATCATTCGTAAGTGGAACAGCCAAAAATGCCAGCTGAGAATTGAGGACTTGAAAATCAAGCAATTTTTTTTTTTAATCATATCACCCCGAGCAAGGCGGGAACGCCACTGATGAGCAGGAGGCTACGTAGAATGAAAAGATTGGAAAAGAGAAAGCCGGAAACCACATCCTAAACAGGAAACAAGGGATGAGCCTCTTCACCCGTTCAATAGACGTGGGTGGAGTGTGAACCGGGCGATAGTTTAGTCTATCTACTCCAATTGAAAAAATGCAGAAATTTAACTGCTTGGAAAATATTTCAACAGGTCACAGAAAGGGTGTCACAGAAATCCGAAGGTGCACTGTAATAGTAAAAGGTGTCTTCTAAAAGTTGAGGACATTTTTAAGAAACAGGAAAATTTCGTTAGAAAAAAGAAAATCGTACTGAATTACTATGTAATATCACACCATTCACATGACATTGAATGCTGGACAATTTTCTCACAGATGAAGAGGAGATTTGAAGCAACAGATATATGTTTATACAGTCAGTCAATTAAGTGCCATAGGTGATACACGCTTTGGGCGATCATGTCTCAAAGGAGACATGTCTGACTGGGCAGCAGATTATCCCGCAGTAGGTTACCATTGCTTTCTGCGGTAGATTGGTTGCCAGCCAAGGCTATAGAACCCAATCTGTCCTATTATTTAACCCATAACTGGAAGGAAGAGACGGATTATTATCTTTCCCAAGGGTATTTGTGCGTAAGTGAATGCAATGAATTCAAGTAGAATTTAAACTCAGCATCCCGATTTGTCGTTCCGAGTTGATATCCACTGCACCACAACGCACATATACAGAAGAATGCTGAAACGATCACAGAGAGTGCATGTGCACAACGAGAAAGTTTTAAGGAAATGAAAACAGACACTTATACACACTTATATTTAGAATCAGAAAGAGGCAGGTGAAATTTCTGGGGCACATAAAAAGGAGAGTTGAGGAAATTTAACTCTTACAGGACATATTCAAGGCAAGAGGGGTTGAGGGAAGCTACTAACTATGGATCTTGTAAAAATAGATGGCAGATGAGGGACTACTAAGAAAACAAGCATTGCTTTGAGCGTCAAATCATAGGTTGTTGTGGAGAGCTGTGATCGTCTATGTCGTTAAGGGCTACGGCACATAAAAGAAGATTTTAGTGTGCATATTTGAACAACTTATTTTTTTATTTATTCATTTGTTATTTTTAGAAGATGAATATTTTCTACTGGATTTTTAGTAAATTAATATTTTTCTGGAATTTTGATTACTGAAATAATCTTTTCTTTCTCTCTTTCTTTCTTGTTTCTTTCTTTCTTTCTTTCTTTCTTTCTCTCTTTCTTTCTTGTCTTGCCTGAAACCGGTAAGACGCCTCCAAAGCTTTTCATACGAACCACTATCTCGGAAAGTGAAAGCATAAAGATTGCCTTTTATTTTATTTTATTTTATTTTTTTCCTCAACTGAAATTACATGTGTGAATGCAGTCAAATAACAGGCAACACATCTGGTATAAAGAATTCTAC
The DNA here is from genome assembly GCA_037127315.1 of Ascarosepion bandense. Classification (NCBI taxonomy): domain Eukaryota; kingdom Metazoa; phylum Mollusca; class Cephalopoda; order Sepiida; family Sepiidae; genus Ascarosepion; species Ascarosepion bandense. The sequence continues at coordinate 2,432,812 of JBBBDQ010000897.1, read as the reverse complement.
GAAGAGAACTCATGCAGCCATATTACGTTGAAACATTGGTTTTAGTACAATCATCGAAGTTATGCAACGTCGAGCCTGGTCATTACCTAGATGGGTGACCGCTTGGGAATATCAGATTCTGTAAGCTTATATCTGTGTGTGGTGTAATAGATAACGACTCGGAATTAGAAATCAGAGAGCCGAGATCCGATTCCAATTGGCTACATTATATTCACTTACACTCAAATAGCTTTGGAAAATATATGGATCCACCTTTTTTATCCCCTGCTATGAGTTAATTAGGAGGATTTTTATCAGTAAATCATTATCATCTCCAAATAATTCGTATAATTTAAATATTTCTGACTTTGAATAACCTGCACAGGGTTGATAGTCCGTAAAAAAGTACATAAATCAACTTACACAGAGAAACACCAAACTCTCGATAGAATGTATTCTAAATATCCATGATTTTTTGATGAAGCATTTTTTAATTTAGATCTTTTAATAATATTTCTTTCATATAATGTCTGCTGCTTTTTAACACAATACCAACATTAGTAAGCAATATTATTTGAACGACTTAGATCATCTATATTCTTCGATTTTCTCAAGGTTAAAAAATGGGTTTTAGTGAATGACCCCTCTTATAAGGCGAAAAGTTTCAAATCGTTAGAATCATTAATATTTTTTACGTAATTGGTGTTATAGAAGACACTCGTTTTTCCCCCGAAAATGGCAAAAATATCTCCCGAGTTTTATATAGACGAATTATCTGTTGAGCTAATATTTACCTAAATGTCAGAGACTGCCAGTATTTTATAGCTAGCCTACTACAATAATCTATCTATCTATCTATCTATCTATCTATCTATCTATCTATCTATCTATCTATCTATCTATATACATAGATAGATTACCTGGATATATATATATATATATATATATATATATATATATATATATATATCCAGGTAAAGAGGACACAAGGTTTTACGATTCTGAGTTCCTTGTCATTTATTTTTTTATAAACAGTGCTCAATACAATAAATATTGTAGAGCATAATATAATCATATAATTATGAATTAAAAGTACATTGTGACACGGTTTAAATGTAAATCATTTTCACAACCAACATTCACCACTGCCTGGTGACGAGATTCTATCTCGAAACATAGGAATTTCCGTGTCGCAATTTACTTATAATTCATAATTATATCATTACAAAGAACAAAAAATTAAAACTAAGAACTCAGGGGATGTTCAGAAATAACTTCGTCATATTTTCATCTGGATATCATACATGACGTCCAACTCATTCAGAAATGCAAAGATTATCACTCGTTCCCTCGGATCAATGAATCCTGTGCGTCTTAAAGAAGACAATACTTCATCAGACCATATAGACTGGTGCGACAAAATCACGAAGAACGGATATATAAACAGCAATACCGAAAGAGAATTTGGGCAGTCTGTCATACATCGCTGACAGAGAAGGTAAGGTCAAGCTTTCAGACGAGTGTGCAAGACTCACACTACAGACAGGTCAAGAGTAACTAACGAAATATTGGAGTGTATAAAATACAGATGTACGTTGTGTTGTCATGTATATCGGCTCAAACTGAGAAATCAAAGAGCCAAGTTCAAATTCCAGTCGAATTTCTTTCATTCACTTACGTACCTATTATCAACCTATCTCTTCTCCCTCCAGCTATAGATTAAATAGCAGGACAGATTGTGTTCTCTAGACTCGGTTGGCGAGCAGTTTACCGTAGAAAGAATTGGCAACCTATTGCAGAAAAATCTTGTCTAGTCAGTCATTGATTGAAAGAGATACGATCATCCAATCGTCTATTACGTAGGGCACTAACTGGCTGATAAAATGTTAAGTAAAGAAAATTCAAATTTCATGTTATCATTTAATCGGCATACCCATTTCATTGATTTTAAAGCTTTAAAAATGAAATATCTTTCATTATATCTTATATGCTGACGCTACGGAAACACGTAGTGTTTTACCAAATAGCAAAAACCACATCACTTGAAGACTTCAACAGAAGTGTCATTACAACACGTAACTAGAAAAGAAAAGTCAAGTTATAATCAAATTATTGACTTTTCACATTAGCCTAAGCAAAATGTTAGGGACGAAATTCCCATAACTACTATAGAGGACAATAACAGTGAACTTGAGATGTATATATTTTTTTAAAACTGTTTAAGAGAAACATCGATTTAAGCCGACAATAACGCAAACATTTCGGTTAATTAATGTCTAATATTTCCTGTCTGGAAATGGCATCATTAGGATTACATGAATTGTTGTTAATTCTTAAAAATATTTCTCTCATTTTATTCAGTTAAGGGCCATACGTGATACACGCTTAGTCGATCATGTCTCGAAAGTGACATGAATGACTGGGCAGAAGATTTTTCCGCAGTAGGTTGCCATTAATTTCTGCGGTAGACTAGTTGCCAGCCACGGCTAAAGAACCCAGTCTGCCCTGTTATTTAACTCATAGCTGGAGGGAAGAGACAGATTAATATTTTTCCCAAGTGAAAGCAATGAATTCAACTGGAATTTGAACTCTGCTGTTCGAACTTATTACTGTTGCTTTTTATCGCAAGAGTAAATTTTGTCAGCAATACTATTTGAATTTTCACATCTTCGATTATTTAGTCATAACATTTCGGCTTAAATGTTTTTCAAAGCTATGTTGCATATGGTATTTCTTCATTCTCGCAAAAATGCATGAAGAAAGTCGAGTGATATAGCGGTATAGTGATTAAAAGAAGTGAGTTGATAGTTATAATGTTGTTTCCATGACCGGGCGGGGTCAGGAGGTTACTGCGCAGCTGAACACCTGACCAGCTTCCTCGACATGCTTTAGGAGAAATCCATTCACGCGTAGCGTGTCTTAGGTAAAGCAGATCTGGCGGAGCACATCCCTCTCCAGGTCTTGTTGAAATAATGACAAAATCTCATTCCTGGTGTTCAGACACCAATTTATGAAGCCACTATAACGCAAGAGTGAAAGAATAAGAGGAAAGGAAAAACAATATTAAGGAATGAGAACAAAAAACTAGGAATTAAAAAGACACAAGTTAACAATTGACATTGCATTCAAATTCAAATTTTTGTTTTAAAAGCAAGACGCTGGAAAACAGTTAAATAAGCGAAAAGTGCAAGAGAAGAAACTGTTAGTATAGAATCTACGGTTACATCTAGCCATTTCAAATGTAAAAATAATGAAACCTAGCTGCTAATCTAGTACTGTGCTTAAAATCGAAAAATAAAATAAGCAAAGAGAAAACTCATCAAAGCAATTACCATGAAAATATTTATAAAAGAAAACACAGGAAAGCTACATTACGGCCGTGGGAAAGTGATAGAAGCCGAAACAGCATAGCATAGCAGATTCTTCTTTGGATATCATCAATACTCGCTAAGTACATAATAAAAGAACTAGACCTGATGTAACAGCAATATTCAATGCATGAACGAATGTAAGACTTATGTAAAGAAAATCGAATCAAAATTTCAAATACCGTCCAGTTTCGTACTTGTTACCTCAATCAAACATCCCTGCTCTCTACTTCACCACCCAAAGCGCTAGAAACACATGAGACATTTCCTGACATATTATCAGTTAATACACAGAGATTTACACTCGTACCTTTCCCGATATGCATTAGTACGATGGCAACCCGCATAGCACCGGTTGAAATTCGAACCCGGTGTACCGATTACGTTTATCCTGTTGATCACCAAAGGATTACACTATATCACATCATTATGCAATGGATTTATAAGTGATTTATTTATTTTTTCATTAGTTTCATCATTATTACCATCAATTCTTCATGAGCGGATGTGGTCGTAATGTAAATGCCCAGATCTTTCCAAATGTTTTAGTAGATATTCATTCATGCGTCGATCTGACGGATCCCATCCCTTTCTTCACAGACAAGTAGCCATTGATTCCATCGGAGGGCACACCCCACCCTAGAGACTTACATTAGGAAACTCTCCGCCTGGAAATGCTGAATCATCACCGCCCTGAACATACTGCAAGTAGTTTATTCCCAAGTGTAGATTTGACCTGAAAGTAATCTAAATTGCAGCTTGACTGAACTTCTCACTGGCAAGAACCCCGGAAACCCTACATATGGAGTTTCACGAATAGATTGGTGGTAAAGGTGACAAACTAAGGATTCGGGGGTGTGTAGGGACTTTTTTTTGTGTGGGGACGCCACTAGGTATCAGAATACTCGGGTTGTACTCAAATGTAACTATTATTATGATTATTCAGTCAGTCAGTTAAGTGCCATACACGCTTGGGCGATCATGTCTCGAAAGTGATATGACTGACTGGGCAGAAGATTATCCCGCTGTAGGTTGCCATTGTTTTCTGCGGTAGACTAGTTGCCAGCCAAGGCTATAGAACCCAGTCTGTCCTATTGTTTGACCTATAACTGGAGGGAAGAAACGGATTAATACCTTTTCCAAGGGTATTTGCGCGTAAGTGAATGCAAGGAATTCAACTTGAATTACGAACTCGGCACCCCAATTTTTCGTTCCGAGCCGATATCAACTGTACCACAAAGCACAACCTTCCATTATGATTATTACAACTGTTTAAGAGAGGAATAATAAAACGTAATATATAACACGTTGTTTTTCGTAACGTTATATTGAAAGGAACTGCGTGCTGTAATATTTCGGTGTCTTTGCGTAAGTCAACCTACTAAACGAATCCTTCGAATAATACACAATAATGCTCTCGGAATAATTCTCTCGGGTAATTCACTGAGAAAACAATCTCTTCAATGACCCACAAAACCGGAATGATGCACAAAACTGAACAGTATTTAGTTTCATCCCCACTTAAGAAAAAATGTGGCACAAGTCCTTTTTAATGTGGGTAATCCGGGCCCTAAAGCCCGGGCAAAAATTTATTGTCTAATATTCCCTGGACCAGACTCTACATTTCGACGGAGTCTCGACTTGGTTATTTTTCGCCCGAAGGCAGAGAGTCCGACAAGGCAAGTGTTCGTTCCGATGCACAACACAAAATGATATTTTTCTACCTTCCCACCGAGGCAAAATGTGGCACACGGCCATTTTAACGTCGAGTATCCAGGCCCTAAAGCCCGGGCAAAAATTTATTGTCTAATATTCCCTAGACGAGACTCTACCATTTGGCGAAGCCTCGACTGGGTTATTACTCTCCACCCGAATGCAGAGTGTTCGACAAGGTAAGTGTTCGTACTGGTGCACGACACGGAACACACTCAAACTTCTGTCTGAGCGCTTTATATACTAAATATTTATGGTCACCTGATCTTAGTAACACACAACACAATTCATAACAAAGTTTATGTTTGTTGCCTGGAGATCCGTGTTCAGCCATACGTGGTGGCATCGACACTTCTTCCCACACACACACACACACACACACACACACACACACACACACATATATATATATATATATATAGAGAGAGAGAGAGAGAGAGAGAACTTCTTTTTTAGTAAGATCTCTCCAATATTCAAACTGGTAAACGACAATAAATGAATATACTGTATAAAGTATCCACTAGAAATATCGTTCAAGTAATAAAACTGGATTAGTAAAAAAAATAAATTTAACAATTCTTTAGAAATTGCTGGTTCTTGAATGTTCGGATTAGACTTTTCAGCGAGAATGTCAAGCAGTACTGCATGTCGTTTCCGAATTTATGCCGGAGTGACTAGCATCATGGTGATCTTTTTTCTCATAAACGGTGCTAAACTAATCTTACTATACTCTGCAGTCAACAAAATCAAAACCAAAAGACGCGAAGGAGCGAAATTAAAAATATAAAAATGGCAACAATTTACCCATCGCAACCTATAAATATATGTAGCATCATACAAATGTCGTTGGCCAGGTTAAATTATTGTAAATTTCTTATAATTACCAGATTATAAATGCATTTTTCTTTTCAGCTTTCAAGAAATGAAATATTGACCATGCTGAAATTATATATGATTTCTGTAAGAAGGTTTCAGAATGACGTAGTAAGATGCGAGAATACACACAAAAATAGCCGTATAAATGTTTTCTACAACTTTACATAAACGAAACCAAATGTAGTGTATTAAAACAGAAATGTTTTCAATTTCTTAAATAATCTTCATTTCGAGAGGATGCTGTACATTGTTAATGCTTCATTTAGCTTCAATTAATTTTGATAAATGTATCAGAGCACGAAGAAACATAGGCGTACAAATCTGCTATCTTCACTGGAATTAAATACCGTTCTCTCAGGCTGAGTTTACATAACTCTTCGAGATTATATTTTCTCTCTAGCTTTGTCCCTATTTGTTCTCAATTATATATAGTTCCAAGCTGACCAGTCTTTCAACACGGTTACATCTTCCGTAACTAAATTCAGTAGTGGTGTATGCGATCTGAGAGATAGATCTCTGTCGATGCTGAAAAAATCTCATCTTCGTGGAAATCAAGTATCAAATGATTTTTCAGCAGCTGGATGTATTTGGCATTGTTCAGGCTACTACTGGTTTTAATCAACTCTTAATTTGTTTTGTGTATCTAAAAGCACCAGACACTTAGACCCTTGTCAACAAAAAGAAGAACCCAACACGCAAATTAAAAATTGGTGATGTCAAAATCAAACAAGTGCCAAAACATCTAGGAAGTGTTTTACAGAGGCACTTAAATCAACAGATGTATTCGGATAACGAAAGCTGCCTTTAAAAGGCTAAGTAAAGTATTAAGAAACAAGAAAAATTCGTTAGATACAAACAAAAGAGTACCTAACTAGTATTTAATATCGGTCTTTCTATATAGCAGGGAATGCTAGACAATCTCATCACAGATAAAGAAGAAACTTGAGTGCGGTTCTACAGAAGGATGCTGAATATACCATAAACCTAACATATACGCAATAAGTTTTTGAGAAAATGGAAGCAAAAGTACACTTATACTTAAGATTAGAAGAGACATTTGAAATTTCTAGTACACATAATGAAGAAGGAGAGCTTAGAAAATTTTACACTCACAAGACAGATTAAATGACAGAGGTACAGAGAAAATCTGTGCATAACGAGCTTGTGTAAATGGCTGTCAGAACAAGGGTTAGAAACGATAGGGGCAGGAGATTGTGAGAGCTATGATCACCCACATCCTGAAAAGACACGACACAAGTGATAAGAATCTGTTTAGTTTCGCTTTCCAGTAAACAATCTTGCTTATTTTTAGTCTCATCACTGAAGTTGGTCTTGTGCCACATATCTACATATCTTGCACATTTTTTCAAAAACTTTAAACTTATCATCTGATTGTTTAGTACTGTTTTCTTAATTAAAATGCAACACTTTAGCTAATTTCTTGAATTTATATGTATAGATTTCTACAAACACTAATTTGGAAAAGTCATATTTATTTGTTTCTTGTCTTGTAGTTTTATTTGAGTTTTTGATGCCCTGATCAGTTTCCGTATAATCTTATACTGCAGTTTTCGAGGGCGACCACAGATTGACTTGAACTTTCGAGAGGATTTATGAAAGGCCGCTTCGTAAATGTTCTTAGTTTTTCAACTACTGCTCGCTTGCTCATATTTTAGTGTTATTTCTGCTATTTACATCCCGGTTTCTTTGGAAACTTTTTACAAATTTTCTGTCAATGAAACTATGCAGCAGTTTCATGGAATAATATAATTTATATGTAGGAAAATTTTGATTCTCTTACGAAAAAATATTTGCATTTTAACGATGAATCAGAAAAGAGAAAAAAAATGTCAGGTGGTCAAAATATTCCGCACGGCTATTTTTGGAAGTCGTCTCGTATCTTCTCTTCTCATTCAAAACATTTGCTATAAAATATGATTATTAAGTGTGAAAATGATCTCCAATATAGTTAAGATTTCAATTGTAGACAGCACAGTAAAACACATCTATTTATAAGATAGTTTAACTGTTCTTTAAAAAGTAAATGACTGTACATATGTCCTTACTATTCTTAGACAATTTTTTATATGTGATCATTAAATATATATTTGTCTATTTATATACTAATTCTTGTGATTCATTTATTATTTAATAACAATAAAAAATCTGTCACCGACTTTATGTCCAGTAGAATTTTATATTAATACTAGCTGACTTGCGCTTTCAAAGAGACGGATTAACCCTCTAGGGCCATTCGTATCATATTTGATACAGTATTTCCCTATAAGGAAACATTTGGTATTCATTGACTGAGCAGTCAGTACTGCTTTCATTTGAAATTTATAAAATATTTCTCTTAAAAAATTTTTCAGGAAAATATTTATTTCAAGGCTTGTTTTCATACTGTATCAAATATGATACGAATGGCCCTAGAGGGTTAATACCTTTCCCAAGGGTATTTACACGTAAATGAATGCAATGAATTCAAGTGGAATTCGGACTCGACTTACCGATTTCTCGTTCTGAGTCGATATCTACTGCACCACAATATACTTTTCATAATTATTGTTGTTTTACTCTTCTCTTTCACGGAGGATATGAAATTAATAATGGCTCTGAATGAGAAATCGGAGAGCCGATTTCGAACTTCAGTCGGTCTCATTATATTCAGTTTTACTCAAATGCACTTGGAAATAGTATGAATTAATTTTCCCCCAGCTATTGGTTAAATAGCAGCACTTGTTTCTATAAAAACAATTGTTATTCTTTAAAAAATATTAATGGAATATTCTCTTAATATTAAAAAAATTAAAAATCTCTTACAATCAGAAATAAGTTTGAGCTTTAAATACCTCGCTAAATGTTGATTAGCCGTTAAAAAAATCAATCGAGTAGTTATGTTTTCATAAACAATTTGAAACCGTTCGATGGTGCCATAGAATAGGCAATGCCACCTGGCGTCATAAGTGCAAGGAGGATAATTCAACAAAATGCATAGACAAAAATATAAAAACATATTTTGCGTATTATATATGTAAATATAAATTATTAACCTTTTTCCCAGTGAATTGCATGTTTCGAATTCCGTCAGTCATGAAGTCCACTTATCCATGACGTGTTAGCAAACTGTGTGGATTTAGAGTAGCTTTTTTTTCTTAGACTGATTACGTTAGATAGCTGAAGAGAGGGAGAAGATATGAATTATATAGCTCTTTTTGTCATAATTGTTAACCCAAAATCCACTCAAGGTAGGTTACTAATTAAGAGTGTTGTATGGACATAAAAGTAGAAAGTAATTGCAGATTTTAGGTTATGTAGAATAGAAAACAGTTGACCCTGGAGGTTAAGACTGTAGTGATCAAGAAAGCATCCTTTCATGAGTCCGTTCCAAAAAGTAGCGGTGTTCAGGTGAGGTCTTTCTGAGTAAAACTTCCTTCTTACAAATGGAATAAAAAAAAGAATGGAGATGATTCGATTCTGTGTACGGGACAGGGCGGGCCCTAGCCGTAAAGTTATGAACTGGTGGAACTAAGGAATTTAGCTAGTATGAAGATTTACCATGGAAATATCGATAGAGCTTGCGGTTTTTCATCAGATGAAAAGGCGCCATAGGATAAAGAAAAGACAAACACACAGGAAAAACTTTTGTAAATGCATTTAATCCTAAGTTATTCCTAATTTCGCTCGAAGAATTTAAGTCCTTCTTTATGTTCCTAATATTGTTAATACAACGTGTCGGTCGAACTATTTTTTAGTCTTCGTTGCGTATATATATCAAGAAAAGGAAAAAATTTAAAAAGATATTTCTTCAGAATAACTGTAACCCCCTCTAAAAACAAAAACAAAAACGGGTCATTAGGACATCAATTGAATGAGTCCAATTTTAGTCGTGCAATAGACGAATGAAACTGTATCCAAAAATTTTTTTCAATTAGAGTAGATAGACTAAACTATCGCCCGTTTCACACTCCACCCACGTCTATTGAACAGGTTAAGAGGCTCATCTCTTGTTTCCTGTTTAGGATGCGGTTTTCAGTTTTCTCTTTTCCAATCTTCTCACTTTCTTTTTTTTTTCAGTTGGAGTAGATAGACTAAACTATCACCCGGTTCACACTCCATCCACGTCTATTGAACAGGTGAAGAGGCTCATCCCTTGTTTCCTGTTTAGGATGCAGTTTCTGGTTTTCTCTTTTCCAATCTTTTCACTCCTATGTAGCCCCCTGCACATCAGTGGCGTTACCGCCTTGCTCGGGGTGATATGATTAAAAAAATCCATATATTCTGACGATTTTAAACTCAACATAAAGCAGAGTGTTCCCCATATTTTTTATGCAAAGAAAAAAGTACACAGTTATGAAATTCCTATTAGAGAGCTCTTCCATATTGCACCAAGATGGATAAGATCAGCCTTAATCACTGATGCCTGAGCTATTGCAATGGGAAGTGCCAAGGAAAGTAAGCAAGTTTCTCTAACCATATATGTGTGGAGTTTCATGTTGCAAACAACAGGCTCCGTGCAATATCGCATATCAGTGGGAGGATGGTTAAATACTTACTTGCCAGGTTTATACACATGGTTGGCTAGCCGCTATACGTGGCCTCTTTCAACTTGCCCACTTTCCAGCGGTGCTCTCTGTCAGTTATCACGACCACATCCCAGAGGGAGCAATATATGCCCTCCTCTTGTTAAGTCTACTCTACCAGATCTTTTCCACCAACTATTTAACTATGGCTTTATGTTCCACGAATTTGATTTGAAGCGGAGGGCTGGTTCGCCACCCCGACCAGCTTTATCTACTTTTCCACATTCGCAAGAGATATTATAAATGTAATTAATTGTAGGTTATGTTTTTTGTGAAAAATGGCGGCAAATGGGTTAGGTATAACCGACCACAACGTATACTTGTGCCTCCCGCAGCCAGAGGTTCGTACTGCAAAGGTCCTGCTCTCCACTCGGAATATCATGGGACATGGGGTCACGTGGCTACCGTGTTTACAACTAACAAAGTGTGTCTGCTTTTTTTTTTTTGCTACTTTTTTGCCTTCTTCTTCTCTGCAAGTTTTTCACTTGGTGGGAAAAGACGCCCTACAGCGCTTACGAAAAGACGAATGGCTGGTTTAATGTGCTTCGTAATATTTCGCCCAATTCGCACTACTACCGAAATATCTCGTCTTCCTTCTGTTTCTTCTGGCGTTCTTCATGTCATTTCTTCGGGGACAACCCCGACCCTGTCACTGTGAAAAGAAATGAGGGGGGGGCACAAAAATGTATATACAAACGGTCTGCATGACCTACTTTCCGACAGACGCCTATATATATATATATATATATATATATATATATATACAGAGAGAGAGACAGAAAGGGAGAGAGAGAGTTTGAGAGAGAGAGAGGGAGAAAGAAAGTTTGGGAGAGTGAGAGAGAGAGAGAGAGAGAGAGAGAGAGAGAAGCAAAGGAGCAGACAGACATGTTTTCCAGGCGTTTCGAAATATTAGTTAGCTTAAATAGCATATCTTATAACAGACACATTTCAAAATAACCACACCAAGTACGCATGCTTTAAAAAACTGACCTAGACGGTATTCAGGTAATAAATATCATAGCATCAGATATAGACATATAAATACATGCTGGCAGGAAGCTTTGATTATTTATTTATTCGCAGAAGTAAGTAAAACCGTACAAATTTCACGCAGTCTTCAATTGGTATGATAACGTATTTGTCATGACATTAAAAAATATGTATTAAAGTTCGGACCATTTTTTAAAATCGTCTGGCACAGTTGATGAAGCTAGTGAGCTCTACCCTTGAACAAAGGATAATAAGCTTAATGTATATCTGTAAGATACCGTAATGGAAAAATGCTTATCAAGCTTCGCTCAAAGAGCATTAGAACAATATTGAATTAGATAATCCAGGAGTATCTCACTGTCATTCAATTCAGTGCCATACGTGATACACGCTTGGGCGATCATGTCTGACTGGAAAGTAGGTTGCGGTAGATTGATTACCAACCAAGACTTTAGAACCCAATCTGTCCTGTTATTTGACCCATAGCTGAAGAGAAGAGATGGATTAATGCTCTTCCCAAGGGTATTTGCGCGTAAGTGAATGCAACAAATTCAATTGAAATTCGAACCCGGCTCTCCGATTTCTCGTTCAGAGTCTATATCCCCTGCACCACAATGCACAGCCCACACTAGCGGGTTTGATTAGACGAACAGAAGCTTTGTAAATATCTGCAACATCTGATTTTGGAGAAGTGGTTATAAGCTTATCTCACAGATCAAAACAATTTACTATTATTAGAGGGGTTTCACATATGAAACTATATATATATATATACTGTTAAATATAAGAGACAATGAATGTCTATAATGTTTAATCATGAGCCGTTCTAAACATCGTATTTTGGCTTTAATTTCAGGTGAAAATGAAGACAAAATTCTTCAACAGTAGGTAGGATTTCCCATTTAATCTTCCCACGTAGGTTTTCACCCGTTTTGTAACATGTGGTCTAGCGTTATCATGTTTCAAAATCACTTTGTCCTGTCTCTGCTCGTATAGCGGCCGCTTTTTCTTCAATGCTCAGCTCAAACGCATTAATTTTAATTTCTCCCGTGATGGTTTCCGGCAGTTTGAGCAGTTCCTAATAAACTACACCCAGCTGATTCCACCAAATGCAGAACAGAAGCTTCGAACCATGAATATTCGGATTTGCCGCCGATGTTGATGCATGACTGAGCTTACCGCTCGATCTTCTACGCTTAGGATTACTGTAGTGTATCCACTTTTCTTCGTGGGTCACGATACGATGCAAAAATTCGTTTCTTTTTCAGCCGTTGAAGCAGCTGTTCACACTTGACAAGACGTCGTTCAACTCGTACGGCACTCAATGTCCTTGATTTTGAATAATTTCTAATGCTTTCAATTTTTTTTTATAATCATATCGCCCCAAACAAGGCATTTTACTGCCACTGTTTTGCAGGGGGTTACATAGGAGGAAAGTTATAAGAAAGACTGACAGGTTATAGGGGGTGTCAGGAAGTGGATAAGAGAAGGATGAGAATACTGATGATAGTGGAATGGACGGAGAAAGGAGCATGAAAGAGAGGATGCAGGTTAGTGAGATAGGAGATGACTATTGATTTTACATTTAAATTCTTGGAGATTGTAGCTGTCGGGAAAGCAGGAAATGGAAGGGAATTCCACAAGCGGGGAGTGCGAGAAAAGAAGCTGATGGAGTAGAATTTGCGTTTACAATTTATTGGTTTCACAGCAAAAGTGTGGGACTTAGTTGATAATCTTATGGCTCGAGTAAATTTTAAATATAGAGGGGACACCAGTGAGCTAGGATCATCGGATCAGAAGCCGTAAAAGTATTTGTAGAAGAGACACAGAGAAGATACATTGCGTCGGTGAGAAAGTGACTGTATCTGAGCTGCCAAGTCGAGATCTATCACATTGCAGAGTCTCCGTTGGATTGTGTCAAGGACACCTAGGTGGATAGCAAGAGCACCCGACCAGATATGGTAGCAGTATTTAATACACGGGCGGATGGTAGATTTATATATGTGCAGGATTGTTTCAGGCGGAAAAAACTTCCTATCCCTACACAGAGAACCGACTTTCTTAGCAGCGGATTTAGCTACGGATTCTATATAATCATTCCACTTGAGGTCTGTTGTGAGAGTTTAGCTGATTGTTTTGCTTTCAGGGAGACTAGCTTGATCCATGCTAATGGGAAGTAGGAGCGATTGTCTGTGATGGCTAATAGATAGCAACTTCGTTTTGGAAGCATAAAAATGTTTTGAAACTGATATGTGATCAACTCTTAATGATTCTGCATGTCCAGCTTACATCTGGCATAAGTTTTAATGAAGTAATGTCTCCAATTCTTCGTCTTCAAACTTTTTCGGTGCGCCAGAACGTTCTTCATTTTCAACATCAAAATCATTATTTTTCAAGCGTCTAAACCAATCTCTGCTTGTTGTTTCCGAGAGAGCACGGTGGCCGTAAGTCTCAACAAGAATTTTCTGTGCTTCAGCTGCAGATTTCTTTTGAAAAAAGTAGTGTAATAGAATTTACCACGAATACATTTTCCTTTAGCACGAAATTCGACCTGTTTAACGCTATGAAAAATAAAGTTGTTCACAGTTCGGCGAAATGACATACACTGAATTTCAAAATGAATACTGGTTCGATTCCTGTCGGAGACACAATCTTCTTTTATTAAGCTTCTAATTCTGGAGTGGTTATTAATTTCACCGTTTAAGAAAAATTAAAAAGTAGTGATAGCAAATCAAATACGTATATTCACTGAAAATAACGTTTACAGCAATAAAGAAATATATATATATATATATATATATATAAGAGCGTGAAACCCAAGGTTACAAACTCGCACAACTATATGAATATGTCTGCTCTATCACTGATATTCAGCGCTTTTGAATAAGTACCACGCATATATAATATATAAATAATATATATAACAAATTGCATATATATATATATATATATATATATATATATATATATATATATATTGATATTATCATTATATACATACACTTTTCACACACACACACACACACACACAGACACACACACACACACACACACACACACACACACATATATATATATATATATATATATATATTTATCATAAATTATATTTTAGAACATGTACATAATTTATATATATATATATATATATATATATATATATATATCCACTACAAATCGTGCATTTGTTTCGACATTGAAACTTCAATGTCTCATCAGGTGATATGGATAGGGATGGAAAGCCTCTTTTCTTATATTTGGTCAGTTGTGTGTGGGATATTGGCGGGGGTTAGTGATAAGGTAACAAGTCTCGTGTATTGACCGTTAGAATTTTGAAGAAAGTGATGTGGGTAGTTAAAATGGTTGATTAATGAGAGTCTTTGATTTCTAGACAGATTTAACATTACCAATTAGAATGTAAGTTTTTATTATCTTGCGACTAGACTATATCCTTTGGATTTCTTAGAAGAGCCGGTAAGGGGTGGGATGCTTATTTTGTATAGAATATTTTTGTATTTTAGCAGAGTCTTTATAATTAATGTAAATTTGTATATTTAATCTTTATTTTGGATTTAGGAAATAGATTTTTCCTATTAAATTTTAAATTTTAATTAGATCACAGTTTGGAAACCGATTTTGTCTATAAACTTTTTAATTTCAAATTTCTTTTCTTATACTTGGTCAGTTGTGTGTGGGATGTTGGCAGGGATTTAGTGATAAGGGAACAAGTCCTGTGGATTGACCTCTAGAATTTTGAAGTGAGTGGTATGGGTAGTGAATATGTTTGATTAATGAGTGTCTTTGATTTCTAGACAGATTTAACATTAGCAGCTAGAATGCAAGTTTTTTTTATATCTTGTGACTAGACTATATCCTTTAGGATTTCTTAGAGGAACAGGTTATATATTTAAAAGTAAATGTATATATACTATTATCGGGGGATCAGTTTATAACGTAATAACTATAGAAAATTAATAACCCAATTTATATCCAAATGTTTGTTTACGTGTGCATTAAAAATGATAGCGTAAATAAAAATGACTATTACCATTTCGTATATTAATATTTATATATTTATTACCCATCTTTTTCAGTCATTTCGTCTCAAGCAAAGAAATAAAACCACTAAGACGAAAGAGAGAGGATATGAAAAAAAATACAAGGGGGACAATAAAAGAACATAAATTAAGGAATTAAGAAGACAGACGATAACGATTGATATAGCATTTAATTTGTGGGGATCAAAGTTGACTGGAAAACAACGAAACCTTGAGAGAGATCCACAACCGGGATATGCGAGAGAAGAAACTATTAGCATAGAACTTATGGTTACATCTAGCCATTTCAACTGTAAAATTATCGTCAGTCTAGTCAATCAGTCAGTTGAGTGCTATACATGATACACACTTGGGCGATCATGTCTCGAAAGCGACATGTTGCCATTATTTTCTGCGGTAGACTGGTTGCCAGCCAAGGCTATAGCACTTAATTTGTCCTGTTATTTAACCCATAACTGGAGAGAAGAGACGGAGTAATATCTTTCCGAAGACTATTTGCACGTAAGTGATTGCAAGGAATTCAACAGCCGATTTCTCGTTGCGAGCCGATATCCACTGCACCACAACGCACATCACGTCAGTTTAGTACTGTGTTTGAATTAATAAAGGCCAGGCACTACAGAGGAATTATCATCAGAACAATTAGCATGAAGATATGTATAGAAAAGGCATAGGGAAGCTACATTATGGCGGTGGGAAAGTTACTGAAACAGAGATGGCAGGTCAGGACCAATAACATTGAATATTTTTATAATTATCTTATCATGAATCTCTAAATACATAGCAGAACCACCAGACTAGATGTAACAGCAAAATTCAAAGTATGGACGAATGATATTTATATATTTGTCCGATTATTGAATTAATATATGCTGTTTCAATAAGATGACCTTGTGGCTTAATAATAAAAGAAAATCAATCACCATCTTTAGGTATAAAAGATTTTTATATTAATACTACCTATGCTTTCAAAATAGCAGCATGCCTCAATTTGACTTTTAAATAAGTCTTTACTGTTAATTTATGTATTAACGTTTATTAATTATGGGGGAACGATTTCGCCTGAAGACACCACATTTTTCTCTCAATATATAGTTTTCAATTATTATATTTAATATATATTACTTAAGGCGGATCAGACTATTTCTAGATAATAACAGAATCTCGAACACTTACATTAGGTCCAGTAAATAGCTAAACTAGTATTAATATAATACCAACTTAGCTGTTTTCAAAAATAATAACATTAAAAAAATGACTTATCATTTATTCTTTAGGTGCCTCCACTACATTTCTGATACCTAAGTTTTAAATTGAATTTTTAAAAATAAAAGCTTTTTCTTAAAACTTTAATTTTAGCTTAACTGAAAACTAAATGTTTAAATTTACTATTTCCACTAAGCAAAATACTCAGGTATATTTCAAACAGAAGTTTGGAATCTAAAATTTTGACATATTTTTTTTTTAATTTTCAATTTTTCGGTCATTTTTTGAGCGATCGACACATTTGTAAACAAAAGTTAATTCTTGGATTTAAAAACTTTGCAAAAATAAAATATACATCTCTCACTCGTTATTTTTGTAAACTTACCAAATTTAAAGTTAAACTAATCTAATTTTGAACAAATATTACTTGTTTATGGCATGAAATTTAAAATAAAACTATTTCTTAATCACCACCGTCTGATTCGTTGTCTTTTTAAGCAGGCGATGACAACCCTGTTATCAATCAATCTGGAAGTATGGTGACCAAAAGTTGATATAATCCAGTTTAACATTTCACAAGGAGAATAACCCTCAAAACATGTGACCTTTTATGATAAATCTCTTATAAGTTTCCATAGTAAAAGCAAAGGTGAAATTTAACAGATTTAAAAAAATAGAAATTATTTTTAATGTCTTTATTGTAAATGATTTATGTTAAACGTATGAATTTTTGATTTTTAAATAAAGTTTATTTTTAATGAATTAATAACCAATGACACTGAATAACTGGAAGAAATTTAAGATGTTTGGAACTTTAATTAGCAAAGAAAAAATAAGAACAATTTTTATAAAATTCATTATTTATCGATTTTTTTCTTCTTCGGAATATGATATGCTAAAATATATTGTTTATAAAATCAATTAAAACTTTATTAAAAATAGCGTAGTTTTAATTTATTTTTGAATTTACTATTCGGAGCAGATGTTTGGGAAAATGGTCTGGTAATTAAAAAAATTACATGACTTACATTCCCTAATAAGTCCTGCATTTAACTAATTAAAAAAATTGGTTTAGATAATGTATTTCTAGAGGTTTCATGCAATTAATTGGAATGGGGGTGTAACAAAAAAAAAGATATTTTTTAAAAACAATAATTGCGTAAATATTTTCATTTATTTGTGAATAAGTCCTAAAAGTTTCATTAAAATCAGACAGTTGATTTTTGCAAGAATTTTCAAATTAATGTCTTTCAACGCAAAATAACGACGTAATATTACGTTTTGCTTCATAGTCACATAACATAAACATAACGTGAATCGCTGACGATAAACGAAAAGAGAAATTTTAACTGAAATTTCGAACGTGTTAGAAAGAATTAAAAAATTATAAAAAATAATGACAACAAAATTTGCTCTTTCCTATTAATAATAACATAAACATTTTGATGATAAAATTTTGTTTTTATTAAGTTTGAGAGCTCTTAACATCATGTTCTGCTGGTTGTTTTTTTTTTTCGGCAATTGAGTGGAGGCTCCTACTTAGTAGGTTTTCATCGCATGTCTCTCTATGTATTTGTCATTTTTATATTACCGTATATTAATTATGGGGTATCGGTTTATTACTTAACAATAATAGAAAACGAATCACCCACTTTACGTCCGTAGATTCTTTCATTAATAATGGCTTACGGCTTACGGCCATATAACAGTGAAACACAGGTGCACGTCCGATCAGCAAATTTAAGCCAATGTCGAGCCTGATCAGTACCTAATTGGGTGACTGACTGAGAATACCAGGCACTATAAGAGTTGATGTATGGATGGTGTAAAATAACTGTTAATTCGTAAGCCGAGTTCTAATTTCAGTTGGGTTCGTTATATTCACTTACACGTTAATACTTTTGAAAATGTTTAATCCACTTCTTCTCCACCAGCTGTGGATTAGATTGAAGAAATTGTAACTGAAAATCATTATTATCTACACGAATGTGTTAATACAATATTACTCGCAAAAATAAAGAAAAGAAAACAATTATTTTTACAATTCACAAAATGTTTTGGCTTTAAATAACCTACAATGCGTTGTAAACATTAAAAAATAGTTATTAATAATTGCTTATCTGTGCTTTTCAACAATGATGGATCCTTACAGATTGCAGTCAATACTTGGAATTACTGACGCGCTCTTTCGATTGTATTTTCTGTAACAGTGGTTAATAAAACTTCTTCAGTAGACGGTAATTTCTAATTTTTGGTTAAATCCAGAATTGGTACCTCAACTGCATAAATTGAAGCGTACTACTAGATTGGCATTTAGGTCTCATCATTTTGCTGTTGAACTAGTTATAGATGAAACCCTGTGTTTTATTTAATAATTTATTTTTTAATAATTTATTTTCTTGCACTTTACATCTGTTGAAACCTTCCGGTTTCTTACTTCCCTGCCACTAATGATCTTCAAAGATTTAAATGCGACGTCACTACTAGATTGGCAATCAGGTCTCATCATTTTGCCGTCGAACAAACTTGATGAAACTGTATGTTTTATTTTAATAATTTATTTTCTTGCCGTTTGCTTCTATAGAACCCTTTCAGTTTCTTGTCTCCCTGCCACTAAATATCTTCAAAAATTTAAATATAATGTCAATCACTATCTTCTTTCTTGCTGAAACGTGTCCATTACTTGTTTTGTCTACTCACTGACGTTTTCTCTTTTTTTTTTTTTAATTTCAATAACACCTTTTATCTTAGTGGAATGATTGCCTTCCTTGGAGGGAATGAATGAAAAAATAAACTTCAGGTCTTTGTTAAGATGTGAATTTAGTCATGAGCAATTTCCCTAAATTCTAAAAAAAAAAAAAAGAGAAAATAAAAAAATTTTAAATTTAACTTTTAACATTTGTTTTTAAGCATCTTTTCACTCCTGCAAGGTGATAATGCCCCTAGGATGCAAGGGCTTACTGAGAGTGAAAGATAATGAGAAAACTTTAATAAAGAGAAGGAATAATAAAAAATAGGTTTCATGAAGACAAATAGCGACTGGCATTACATTTAAATTTTGGAAGAGTGTAGTTGGCAGGGAAGTAAGAAATCGGAATGGAGTTCCACAGAGGAGAAAAGAAACTATCAGAAAAGAACATGCGGTTATATATAGCTTCATCAACAATAAAACGGTGAAACCTAGTTGCCAATTTAGTAGCACGTTCAAATTCATGCAGTCAAGACACCATGGAGGAAAGATCATAAGAAAAATGAGATATTAACGTATATTAATGATGGGAGATCGGTTTATTATTTAACAATAATAGAACACAAAACACCTACTTTACATCTGACAGAGCCTTTCATTAGTAATGGGCTTACGGCCATATCCCGTTGAATATTTGTAAAAAAAGACAAAATAAAGCCATTGTCATAGCAATGAGAAAGTGACTAAAATGGGGAAACCAAGTCAGGATCAAGTACATTACATACCCTTCTTTCAATTTTATCAAACATCTCCAGATATACAGTAGGAGTGCTAGATCAGATAAAACAGCAATACTCAATGATCGAACGAATGGTAGATTTATTAATGGGCATAATCGATTTTGACTAGAAAAAAATTTCTAGCAAGACACAGAGAATCAACTTTCCTGGCAGTAAACCTAGCAATTTATTCAATATAATCTTTCCACTTCATGTCAGCGGAAAATGTTAGTCCGAGAAGGTGTAATGAGCTAATCTCTTGGAGATAGATTCAGGCGATAAAAATTGTCTTAGCCGCCACAGAGAAACAGCTTTCCTAGCAGTAGACTGAACAATTGATTCAATATAATCTTTCCACTTCATGTCATTGGAAAACGTGACCCCAAGAAGTAGCAAAGAAAAGGTTCTCTATCGTGATTAAATGAAAGCAATTTTGTTTTTCGGTTACTAAAATTTACAAGTCATTTTTTGCCCTAGTTAACCACTAATTAGAGGTTTAGAGGTCCTTTTTGAGATCAATGGGCAGTTTTACTTTGTCGGACTTGCTGCTAAGACAGGAGTAAATAGTTGTGGCATCAGCATAAATACCTAGTTGGGAACTGACGACTTCGGGAAAGTTGTTGAAGAAGAGAAGTGTTATGGGGACTTACCCATATGACACATGAACTCGTCCAAGTTATATATAAGTATCACTTATAGAAGCAGATAAGATGCAGATAGACAGAAAGAGTAAGAGCGGTATCTATTCCAGCAGATAATTCTGGACTTATAGTCAAGCTAATAATCGTTCACTGGTATATGTTTGTACTACTGTCTTTGTAATATACTTGTTTAACCCTCTAGGGCCATTCGTATCATATTAGTGGGGGATCTGTTTATTACTTCATAACAATATAGAACTGATCCCCCACTTTATGACAAGTAGAAGCCTTAACCCTCTAGGGCCATTCGTATCATATTAGTGGGGGATCTGTTTATTACTTCATAACAATATAGAACTGATCCCCCACTTTATGACAAGTAGAAGCCTTAATCATATTATATTGTTAACCCTCTAGGGCCATTCGTATCATATTTGATACAGTATGAAAACAAGCCTTGAAAGAAATATTTTCCTGAAAAATTTTTTTAAGAGAAATATTTTATAAATTTCAAATGAAAGCAGTACTGACTGCTCAGTCAATGAATACCAAATGTTTCCTTATAGGGAAATACCAAATGTTTCCTTATAGGGAAATACTGTATCAAATATGATACGAATGGCCCTAGAGGGTTAACACTATCCTGTCCTTGTGTCTTTATTTATGGCCCCAACAGAACTACAACAACTTGGTGACGGAGTTACAACAATAAGAAACAGCGTAGGTTCAAGGATAGAGACCTGGGAGACCTTCGAATTAATGTGAAATGAACTAGATGCGTATCCGTTCAGCACGACTTGTAATAACATTTTAAATATCTATGTGACTTTTAGGACATCCTGTACCTGGGACGTCTCGTTATGGAGGACTTATCAAGATTATCTAACAGGCCATTAAAACAATACTGATTCGGATCTTTAGAATTTGTTTAAAAAAGATAACGTGTACAGATTAAAACTAAAGTTAGAACATATCTAAGGCTTTGAGTTATGGGGAAGAGCTTATCAAGTTTATCAAATAGATCATCACAACACTGTTACATTAAATCTGCGCAGAGTGTCTCACATCTGTAACCTTGTACAACCTAAAACAAGCCTATTCAATATTTGGGAGTTTTTGATTTTTGTCTTTATTCAGCTTAGCGCAACGATATTGAGCAATAGGGCCTATTGCTTATTAAAAAATAATTCAATAAATACCAAGTGCTTTACTTAAGTTAGTTAAGGGATCACTGAGTGAGGTTACTGCAAGGACGTAAAAAGAGTGCAAATTATGAGTATATGTAGAATAGATAACGGTTTTTGTTTGACTTAAAGCGGATAAGATTGTGGGATCAGGTAAGCATTCTCTCGGGAGTATGTTTTACAAAGTGAAAAAGAAAAAAATCTATCTAGTGGAATGTCCTCCTTACTAATGGAATACGAAAGTAATGAAGATGATACGACCCTATGCACATGTAAACTTACTGTAGAAGTCTAAACTGGGGGAACTAATGAATGTAGCTCCGTCTGAACATCTTCCATGGGAATATCGATGAAGTAGCAGTGGACTTACGACGTTTCGAGTGTACAGAATGCCACACCCCTTTGGAATTGTAAAAACTAAACTAAATTTAGTAAATATCTGTGGCATCTGTTATTTTTTGTTTGTTTTTGTTTTGTTTTGTTTTGTTTTTTTGTTGTTTTGTTTTGTTTTTTGTTTTTGTTTTGTTTTTCGTTTTGTTTTTGTGGGAAAATGTTTATGAAGCTTATCTAACAGATAATTACAACATTATTTTGACCGACCTTTACGAAGTGCCCCACACTTAAAGACTTGTTCAGAATTAGCTTAGTGTGTCTGTTTCGTCTCGTTACATAGAAGTTGTTATCAACGCTATCTCACAGTTAATACAGCACTATTGAGTCAGATCTTTACGCAGTGACTCACACTTGAGACCCTGTGCAGATAAAACGCAGCTTAGTAAATATCTGGGGGCGTCTTGTTATGGTGAAGTTCTTATCAATGTTATCTCACGGATCATTACAACCCTGTTGATACCGATCTTTTCGTAGTGCTTCACACCAGTGGGCTTTTACAGGCATAACTATTCTCGGGTATTTATTGGGTTCTTTCATTATGGAGAAGTGACTATCATGATTATTTTACACCCAATAAAAGGCCCGGGAGCTACTCAATATAGAGTGTTACTGTTAAAATGGTTATGACGAATGAGATGTGTTTTACAACTAATACAAGGCAGAGTCACTAAGTATAGGGAGTTAATGCTAAAATAATCATATTTAATGAGGTGTATGATATGAATGAAGAAAAAAAGTTTATAAGTGAAGTCTCTGAGGATGAGGATGAGGAGCTCAACATTGTAGTATTCATGGTCGAATACTTAGAAGAGTCTGTTTCACAAAGTAACTGTTCTTGGTAAAAGGCTGAGTGGAATCGTCACCTTACTTTTGGAATATGGAAGAATTGAAGACGTTTCAACCACTGCAAATAGCATGGTGTCTTCTAGTTGGAAAGGTATGAACTGGTAGAACTAAGTACTGGTCGTCATCTGAATATTTACGATAGAAATATTGATATAATAGCGATAGACTTGCGTCTGCAAGAAGAAGACTACAAAGTAGCGAATAATCCTGCCTCACAAGATCGCGTGAATTCTGAATTCTCTTAATGCTGAAGAGAGAGGATTAAACAGCAATAATCCAGATATGTCAATAATACTGTTTTTGGTTTAATCGGAATCTTGTATGGAAAAGGTTTGACAGAAAGTGTTAAGTATGTCCTAGAGCGACAGAATTAATCGATCAGATCATTGTTTCAGCATCTTTAGCTATGGATCATATATATATATATATATATATATATATATATATATATATATATATATATATATATATATATAGTGTGAGAAGCCGTGAACGTTTTCTTTAAAATATATATTTATTGTTTGGTATCCATACAAGTTATAGAGTATTAATTTGTCATGGTTTGCGCTACACGTGTTTCGAGTCTAAAATTGACTCTTCAGGCGAACAAATTCGTTGTTTTACGTCTGGGTTTGACTTCTGCATGAACACGGATCAGATACTCTAGTAGAAGTTTTTCTCAACTATAGAAGGTAATAATTTCTTATAAATATTTAAAGATGCTGTATACTTAATACTCTAAACAATTGCGAATTTCTCGTCAGCTTATGTAGTCGATTTTTGAGCCATGATAAAATCTAGGTTTTCGAAGTCTTTAAGGCTTCGTACTGTCTAGATTGGCGCTACAATATCCCATTTATACACAATGTGGCCTTGTGCCAAACTTGGAATCGCTAAATATGAAAACGTACATATGTATTAGTAAGCCATGCGTTAATCTGGTTCTTCGTGACATATATGTAACCTAATTCCTCTCGTTCTTCGGTGCGTATTTATTTAAGACCTTCCTCCCCATATTCGGTTTTCTTTCTTCCTTTACCTGTCTCTTTTGCGACCAAGGCAAGATAAGCGTACAGCTGTGTAGGATGGAATGTCTCCAGCAAGGCACATGTATGTCTAGAATTAAGATTCCCTTGTAGTTCGTGATCGTTAAGATGGGAAAGAGCGTTGGATTTATGTTTGTGATAGACGCTTAATATATTACCACTAAACTAAGCAATGTTCATTAAGTCGATCCCTGGTCCCTTGCACAGGTGTTTACTGAACAGATAGAGGGCATATTTTCTGAAGTGTCGAAAATTTGCAGGCCTGATGCTATAATGTCCC
The DNA here is from genome assembly GCA_037127315.1 of Ascarosepion bandense. Lineage (NCBI taxonomy): Eukaryota > Metazoa > Mollusca > Cephalopoda > Sepiida > Sepiidae > Ascarosepion > Ascarosepion bandense. Next base: position 2,408,181 of record JBBBDQ010000897.1, on the reverse strand, counting down.
ATCAGATAGAATATCGCAGAACTATGCGTTACTGCTAAAAATATCAACTATGTCAGGGACGAGAAAGTCAATAACGAATTCAACAAAAGAATATTATTATTATTATTATTATTATTATTATTATTATTACATCACTCTGGGTAGATGCCCTGTTTATGATTACTATCACTATGTGATCCCGTTATTCGCGGTAGATTAATCAAAACATTTGTTAAATCCGTGGATAAAAGCTAACTATCTAGAGAAGTCCAAATATTTTCAGCGAATAAGAGAGATTACTTTTAAATCTCGTAACATATAACGTAATAACGTAATTAAGTTGTTTAATACGTAAACTCTACCTGAAACATACGAACAGAGACCGGGTTCAGTGAATATACACAAAATGCTATAAGGAAAATTTCTATAACAATCAGAAAAAAGATGCAATTTTGAATATGCATAACGAAAGAAGACTTGGAGATTTTAACACACACAATACACATTGAAGGCAAGAGAAGAGAAAATTCAAACCATGACTATAGTATCTGTTGAACTTAAATAATCAAGTGATTATACCAATCAATTAAGCGTTAAAAATCCTGATTTTCTCATTCATTGCACAGTTCCTAATGTATAACTGTTCCTGCGCTTTTCTTTATTTTTAGTGCTTTTCAATGAACTTGCTGCATTAATTTAATAATGTAGTTCAGTCTCATCTTTTGTCTGCAAAGATATTTTATGATTTTCCGAATTTTGGCAATATTCCTTCTGGTATTATTTATTCTGATGTAATTGTAATGCTTGCTTGACCATTCAAGTCAAGGGTCAATCATTATCTGTCCTCCTTATCATCATAATTTTCCCTTCACCCTATCTCCACCTACATCTTCTTACATTCAGTAACACTTCTACTACGACTTGGGCCTTGTATTGGGTGAACCTTAGTATAAAAATTGTTTTAGGCTTAAATATGAGATTCGGTTTCTTTTTTGGTGAGCTGTCTGTGTAACGATTATGTTCGTAACTATTGCAATTGCCTTTAAAATTTTTCGACGGAAACTGTTTTAAATTCAGCTATCATTTTTTACGGTTACTAATTCGGGGATTATTTCCATTTTAATTTTTATTGGGATTCTTTCATCGAATTTTGCAATTATCAACTTATTAATTAGTTTATTTAATAAATAATTTTCTACAGATATAGCCTTACTCACTTATTATAAACTTCTATAATTCCTGGGAAATAAGAACCCCTTTCTTCTGAAACCTCCAAAGCATTTCTTGAGGAAGACATTAGTAATAGTAATGATAATATTGGCCGTTTCCCTATAAGGAGACATTCGGCATTTATTGGCCAAGCAGCCAGTAGTATTTTTCAGTTGGAATTCATCAAATCTTTCTCTTAAATTAATTTTTCAGGAAAATGGGTTTCTCAAATTCAGTAGATGTTATCCATCTTTCCACTAATGATGGGGGTTTCCTTTCTAACCTTTTATTTGAAGTAGTGTGGAATGTTAAAATCTTGATTATGTCATTATTTTCTCTTCGAGTTACATATGCTATCCATTTTAGTTGTTGCTGCTGTTGATTGTCTTTAAGTGATGTGGTTTCTCCTATTTGGTATAGTTCTTTTTTGTGATGCTGTCGTACAAGTTTACGATTTTGAAAGAAAGGTGATATTTACGAAGAACATTTTCTGCTGTTCCATTTTACATATAATAGCCGTATTCGACCTTTACTTATTGACCACCAGTAAAATAATTTCTATCTAATTTTCAATGCATTTCGGCAATAAAACTCTTCAGTAATGCTTTCTTGAATATAATTATTTTTACTTTTTTTATTTTTACTTCATTTCTTTAATAAAATCATAAGAATCGTATTAAAGATACAGATATAAAAAAAACACCCCAGATGGACTCTTATGTCGCACGCGTTCGGATGAGAGCCCCGGAGCTGCATACACACACTCCCTCACATACTGACCAAAGTTAAATAAATTGTGATATCATTTATGAAAGAATATCATATTCTCATTAGTCCGCACAACAAATTTGATAATTAGCAGTTGATTTATATTATACCTATATTATATCTATATATTATACCTATAATAGCCATATATATCTATATATTATACCAAAAATAGCCATATATATCTATATATTATACCTATAATAGCCATATTCTCTAAAAATGCTTGCGGCCATTCTACTTGATTTCTAATGCAGTTTGAACATACAATTTACATCATATATATTAAAAAGAGTGGAGGCTGATAGGCAAGGCTAGGACCCCTAATAGCTGAAGAGATAAATGTAATCTATGTTAAACGGAAAAAATTAAAAAATTTAAATCTCAATATCAAAATGTACTTCTGAATAAACGTAGAGAGATCATGAGTATAAATTTAAATTGCAATAATTTTCTTATTCTTCCATTTAGTCACGATAGAATTTTTTAAAATTTGGCGAAGCAGTTACCTTTTCCTTCCTACCTACCACTACTAACCCAATGGTCAAGCCACATACCTCCCACTTCCATAGAAGAAATTACTACTAAGTTTCCGCTGGCATAACCCTATAATAGCCAATATTCCCCCACCCCTTCCTTTACTAGACCAAACCTCCGGCATTAGAATTTTACCTCATTCTTTGTTTAAATGGGGTTGACTATGCATGTTTTAAATTGATATGTTGAAAGAGGCTATTTGCCCTATAAATTTTATCTGAATATATATATATATATATATATGAATTATTTTGAGCATTATTTTGAACATTATATATATATATATATAAATTCAGATAAAATTTATAGGGCAAATAGCCACGATATACATATATATATAATAACAATAAAACATTTCTTAACCCTTAATTTACAAGAACCCTAGGGAAAATTCTGGTGGAAAATACTAAATTACTATTTAAATTACAATAACAAAAGCATTTCGCTATTAGAGAGGAACTCTATATCAAAAAAATTATCTCTTACCATCAACTTAACACTGTTTAATAGTGGAAATGAAGCATTGAAAAAAGTTTTTAGATAGAAAGATGCTCACGCGATTTTCAGTCTCTACAAAATAAATTACGTTACAGTCAAAGCATGAGAAAAAATAACAACATCAGAAACATAACATCCTTAAGAATAGCCAGTGAAGTGGCTGAAAGCGCCTGGGAAAATAATTACAAAACATTTTTACATTCTTTATCACCAGCAAGAAGAAACATGTAAGAATACTGGAAAAATGAAATAAAAAATGAATAACATCTTCCTTGTCAGTTGTCTTCAACAAATCATGCTTAAAAGAAAGGTTGCTGCCCAAATATACGAGCCTCGGATGACTATATATATATATATATATATATATATATATATATAAAGTCATCTAAAGCTCATCAGTACGATCAGACATCTGATTGCCTTCAGCCAGGATTGAAAACTCGGCCGATCTGACATGAGTTGAAGATTCTACCTCTAAGCTATCCGCGCACGGTGAAGGAAGACAGATTTTAGCGTGTTATGTACACAATGTATACAAATGCCAGCAGCCAAGGTTGTTCAATCTACTACTGGAGAAGGATATATATATACAAGTTCGGTCTGCGGCTACATGCTGACCGTCTGACTTTCTGAATGACACGCCTTCATTTTACGAGAAAAATAACGTTTACTAAAATTTTGTTTGTTTCATTGCATTCTGACTTATTCAGTCACACACTCTCCAATACATAACAACATACAAAAACAATGATTAGGTCTAATTTTATATGAATTTTTAAAAACATCTTTTGAAGGTAACGTTTTCGATATTTTAAAATCATTGGTGATTTTCACTTTTCATTTCTTTTACTTTAGAAACAGGAAATGTTCATAATTATTTTCTCTTGAGAAAAAAATATATTTTTACTTAAAACAATTTTTTTTATAATCGTTTCATCCCAAGCAAGGCAATACTGCTACTGGTGCGCAGGTTGTTGCAATAAGAGAAGATGAATGATAGAAAAGAAAATAGTATAGGTGATGTCGTAGAAAGGGTAAGAGATAGATGGGCGTCACAGGGATAGAAGATGGCAATTGATTTGACGTTGCAGTTAAACTTTTGGAAATTGTAGCTATCAGGGAAACAATCATGGAAAAAGAACTTCCACAAGTAGGAAGTGCAAATAAAGAAACTGCTGGTTACATTTGCATATTTCGACGGTAAAAGGGTGGGGCCCAGTTGCTCGTATAAATTGATGAGGGCGGTGAACAAGGGAATAAAGTTTGCCAGAGTCGAAGCCGTGAAAATACTTGTAGAAAAGAAAGATAGATGCCACATTCGTCGATGAGAAAGTGGCTGAAGGCGAGCAGCCAAATCGGGACCAATTAAATTGCAGGTCCTCTTTTGGATTTTGTCGAGAACCCCGAGATGAACAGCACTGATAATGATAAAAGTAGGAAAGAAAGCTTACCTATGGTAGTTAAAGTTCAAATTTACGAGCTATTTCTTACCCCAATTCATCACAGATTGGAGGTCCATTCCAAGAGCAGATACTAAATCTACTTTGTCAGCCCAAGCAGATTTCTTATTGAAACTGGAGTAGATGGTGGTGTCATCTGCGTTGATGCCAACTTGGGAACTGACTACATCAGGAAGATCATTTATAAATATCAGGAAGAGCGTAAGACCTATGGTAGAGCTTTGCTGGACATGAAAGAGTTTGGAAGTATGTCCATTTAGAACGACCATCATTTTACGATTTGACAAGAATGACTGGACTAAATCGAACAATTGTCCACTTATAGCCCTGTAGCTTGCTCAGAAGGCGTGTATACCAAACCCTATCGAAAGCTTTCAAGATATCCAGGACAATAGCTCGGGATTCGCCGTTCTTATCAAAGGAGTGATAAATGTACTCGGTGAGGGTCGTTAGCACATCAGCAGTCGGATGAGCGGAGCGGAAGCCATACTGTTTGTCAGAAAATAATTTGTTGAACGTGAGATGCTGAATCGTTTCAACATTGATAATAGCCTCGGATACTTTGTCAAAAATTGCTAAGAGACTAGTTAGAAGGGTTGCAGGGCTCTCCAGTGTTTTTAAAGACAGAAACTACAGCGGAGGACTTCCAAAAAGTAGGGAAGTAAGAGACAGCAAGGCAATACATATACAGTTTGGAGAGGACCGGAAAAAGTTCAGGAGTACATTTATTAAGAAATACCATCACATCCACTTGCTTTATGGAGTCAAGCCTCAAAATAATTTTAGGGGCTAAAGAGGGGATTATGTATATATCACTCAGTTGGACCTCAGTTCTTGGAGTGAAGTCTGATGTGGGTGCTTCAGATAAGTCAAGTATAAGAGAACTTGCGAGCAAAGCACTCAGCCTTGTCCACTGTGAATTTGAGAATCTTAAAATTATTGAGCAGTAGAGGGATCAAAAGTTTGGTGTTGTACACTTTTGCAGAGCCAGAATTAGCCCTTAAAGCCAAATCTGTGAGGTGCTATACGCTGCCTCATTCTATTAGCAAACAACAGCTAAGCATCATTTAGGACACGCCAGCATTCATTGCGAGCGAAGACAAAAAGGCTCCTATTATGGTCAGACGTGTCACTACAGTAAAGCCGGAAAAAGTTCGTGTGGGCAACGGCGGCCAAATAAGCAGGACAGAACCATTTGGAAGAATAAGGCTCGAGTAGGAACTTCCTGAATGGGATGAAAGCATCAATGCCAGCTCTCACCTAAGAGGAAACTTCAGATTCACAGTCTTCAACAGGGAGACTAAAACTTTGTTTTAAGAGACATCACAAAGGAAGTCGCGGAACTCCTCCTAGTCCGCTCTTTGATAGCAATAGGATATTCTTCTGGTAGGAGGTTCCTGGGAGGAACGGGCGTGGAAGGAGCTATTAATGGAAACTACGGCATGATCAGAGTTGCCAAGAGGCAAAATTGCATAGCATGACAAGAATCAAGGATAGAAGTGAAACATGGAACAGGGATCTAGCAGTGAGCCGAGTACATTATGGTTATTGGGGAAACGCATGAGGAAATCCACCACTTGCGTGAGAGATTGGGTTCATGGAATGGACACCAGCAAAATCTGTAACAGAGATTTCTAGCCATTTGGCGTGGTGGGCATTAAACTCACTGAACACAAAATTAGCTAACGGATGAGATGAAATTACCTTGTCTATATTGTTCGAGATTCTGTCGAGTACGGAACAGTCAGGTGAGGAAGGAGCGCTAGAGAAAGAAATGGTAGCTAACCGAGCTTAGTAAAGAGAGAGACGGAGACATATGGAGGAATGGTCTGGAGATTCAAGTGAAATCACCCTAGCTAGAGGAAGATGTTCGCTAACATAAACGCCAAGTTAATGCATATGGACATTGGAGTCCTTCCTAAAGAGGGGAAGGTAACCTGGGATATGGAAATCAGAGAAAGGGATAGAAGGATCAAAGTTTGTTTCACAGTGAGATAAGTTGTCAGGTGAGTTTTCGTGGAGGAAGGATTCAACGCAGCAAATATTGGTTCAGATTCCACGGACATTCGAATAAGAAACGTTGAGGGGTTTAGGTGTTTTTTCATTAGCTGGTTTAGCTTTATTTCTTTGATTGTGTGTTGTCATGATAAAAAATTTTTTGTAAGGAAAGGCCTACAGTAGTAGTATCAATCGATCGTCAAATACAGGTGTGGAGAGAGAACTGGCGCAAACTGCAGCATAAAGTGGCCTCACGAATGCCCACTAGATGCACTTGCAGAGACACCTATCTATGCGCGACATGGCACTACAAGAACCCCGATATTATTCAACTGTTGATCATCAAGACGCTACGCAAGAGTTCAGGCTCTTAAATACGAGTCGGAATCATCAACCAGGAAATTGCCAACCCGGTACCCTCAGTATGAACAGACGTTTCCACCATCCACACACATTACAAAAAACTTGCAACGGTACCACTATTAAAACCTTAGTAAAGGAAAGAAACTGGGTATCCTTTTCTAAACAAGAAACAAGGGATGAGCTTCTACTCCTGTTCCAAAAAAGTGGGAGGAGTATAAACCAGGCGACAGTTGGAGCTATCTACTCCAATAAAAATATTATGGAAAGCAAATTTACTAAGTTTTATCTGATTATTATTTGATATTTATTCAGAATATCCCTTACTAGTCCCTACATGACAATTTTAAAATACCTATGCATGTCAGGAAAAACGTTCACTTAAGAATATCTTTAAAAATATTTTTGCTGTCAGAATGTCTACAGTTAAACATCTAGGGCTGAGTGCCAAATTTTAACTGACACATACAAGTATAATTCAAAATTTATGAAGTGCTTTGTATACATTATTTAAACATTTAACATTCGGAAAAAATACGCTCATTGTAAGCTTACCTGATAAGAAATCTGCTTCCATCAGAATATTAACTCAAAATTCATCATAGTGAATTTCTTTTGACTTTTTTCAATTTATATTGTCCCGTCGTTGAGAAGCTTCCTTGACCCTATGGCTAGAAGTTTCGATCCTGGCTAGAAGCAAGTGGATGTCTAGCCACACTGATGAGCTGTGATTCAGTGAAACAGGCTTTTATGTGGATGACGAATATATATATATATATATATATATTTCTCCCTCTCTCTCTCTCTCTCTCTCTATATATATATATATATATATATATAAAGAAAAAGCCAGAGGCAGAGTGGGGAAACAAGTCAATGAGACTTCCATAAACTCCATTTTCAAACTTTTATTTTCATATGAAAAATTAGAAACAAATCATACGAATCAGTGTGTTAATAATTATAATCAGTGTTAATAATATACGAAAATTTCTTCAATTTGTTTAATTATATAATAAAATCTTTTTTCCCCAAAGAAAAAAATCAACTTTTCCCCATTTCTAAAGTAGATGCTTACACATAGAGATTTTTGTAGTGAAAATAAGTGAGAGCCCTTCAAGAAAATATTAATTAGTGCAGCCCTCCTTAGAAGTAGCAAATATCCCATGCGACCGACTGCTCGGAAAATGTTGGCTTTACCTAAATCAACATTATCCATTAAGTACCTGGGAAGTGTTCTGACAGAAGAAATGGAAAGTGCGACACTGATATCCAAAGACGCATTATCATTGCCAAGAACGCATTTCAAAAGCTAAGCAGAGTATTGAGAGACAGAAAGATTTCATTGGAAACAAAGAAAAGAGTACTAGACTGCTATGTGATATCTGTCCTTCAATATGACAGCGAATGCCAGACGATCTCTTGAAGGATGAAGGAGGTACTCAAAACAGCAGAAATGTAGTTCTACAGAAGAATGTTGAGGATACCATGGACTGTTGAAATGTTGAAGAGGATGTATCGAAAAGGACACTTATACTTAGCCCCAGGAAAAGACAGCTAGGTTTCTGGCACATGTAATGAGGAAGGGGGGATTGGGAAATCTAATACACACAACACGGATAGAGGGAAAGAGAGATAGGGGAAAGCAGCGCGAGACATACTTGAAGGGCTTGAGCATATGGATAGCGGAGCGATGTTTGAGGGAGATACAAAGAGGAAAAGTATTGATAACGACAAAGGATAGGGACAAGTGGATGTCTATGATCGCTTACGTCCTGAAGGGACACGGCACATTCATTCCTGAACACTGAAAATTTCCTGTTTATTTTCAATTCCCAGAATAGAAACTGATTGACTGTCGATTGTGGGATATATATATATATATATATAATGAAAATAAGTTGGACGTTTTTATAAATCCATTGGTAATAGCACATCCGCGAAATAAGCTATTACCAATGGATTTATAAAAACGTCCAACTTATTTTCATCATAATACTCTGTTAAATTCTAACATTGAGTTCTCATCGGATTTAAATCCCCTGTGGAATTAACCTTACAAATTACCAAGGATACTATTATATATATATGGTTGCGATAAATAAATTGTCGCTATTCATATTTTTAATTTTGTGCATGCGCGTTGTTTGTTTTTAAATTTTGTTATCTCGACCATGACGCAATTCAACCCGCGAAAAATTTAAAGAAGGCAATCTATACTGCTTGGCATTTGCAACGGATTCTCTAATACAAACATTTTAGAGTGTTTGGATGTCAATATAACAGAGTGCAGAGTATTTGGAGTTGGCTGAGTCTAATGCTGATTATGATTATGTTTAGAGGGATTACTGGTGATGGAGACTTTATACCACCATTCATCTTCCCACAGGGTTTCAGACTTAATACAGAGGCCTACAACAAGTGTCTTGCGGAGGTAGTGCTGCCCTGAGTCAAGAGAGTAACTGATGGAAGACCTGGCAACAGGATTCTGTTTCATGCCACACAAGCAGAACCCAGTCATGGCTGCCAGACAATTCTGCAACCACATAAACCTTTACATTTGGCCACCTAACTTCCCAGACTGCAACCCCCTTGATCAATGTGTGGTGCGCAGTTGAGTGAGAGATCAACAAATTTCCTTCTAAGACCAAAGATGAACTGAAGGTACGGATTACGGCAGCATTCACCAACTTAAACAAGGAAACCGTCCAGAAGATTTCGAAGAGATTCCGAAATGAAATCGTCTGCAGGCCTTGATTGAACTCAGTGGTTATTTTATTAAATAAATTTGCTCTTTAGTAATTCAATATTTTTTTGTTTAATTTTGGTAAATATATCTGTCAATGGTATTTTAATTCTTGCGTAATTTAGACAATTTATCCATCGCACTCCGTATATATATATATATATATATATATATATATATATATATATATATATATAAATATCTATATATGTAAAAGGCAATCTGTGAGTCTGTGTGTGACGGTTCCCTATGCACGCCTACATTTTTTAAGCTGCGCCATTCAAAATTTCTAGGGACACATATCTCCAGGGAAGCCAGGTCGACACATACTTTTTCAGTTTTAAGTTCAACAATTTTCCCTTTCGCACTTTTTGGCAAATGGGGACGAATGTTTACATTTGCTCCGTAAAACATCTAAGATCTAAGATGGTTGCTAGATTACGTCACATAAATCAAATCACACGTGTCAAACGTGACTAAATATTTTTTTATTAAAAAAAAATGAGCTTTTATATTTAATTTTTATTCGGACATTTTAAAAATTCATTTGCCCAACAAATGTGAATATTTTTCCCCGTAATTTTGAAACAAAAGAAATATTTTAAAATAAAAAGTGTTTTTTCAAACAAAAACAAAATATATAAAAAAAAAAGAAGTGCCAACGGTTAATTTAATTATTTAATTCTTTTTTTTTTAGATTTAATATTTCATACTTCAGAAAATAAAATTAAAAAAATTATTTTTGTTAAATATTTCTTGCAGTTGCCTGTTATCTGTGTAGCATTAATGTAACTTTTTCCTCTAAAATTAAAAATGTCTACATTTTTAAATATTCTTCGAATTTTTTTAACATAGAGCGTAACAGTTTTTATATTTCTAATTTCAGTAAAGCAAAATAAATAATTTTTATTTTTCAGTTAAATTCATTTAGTCAACAAAAAATTTAAATATTTTCTCCCATAATTTTGAAACAAAAACAAACGCAATGTTGTTTACAATGTCACACAAAACATCAAATCACGTTTACGCAAAACAAAAGAAAATAGATTTTTTAAAGGAATTTTGCAACAATTTTTAAACAAGTTTTTATATAATTATTTTTTTATATAACTAAGTTTTAAAGTGAAGCGGCGACTACAAGCGCTCAAAAATCGCAACACGCTGCATTAATAATCTAATTAAAAAATGTTCTGAGTTGCACGGGCAACGCCGGGCTATGATGCTAGTATATATATATATATATATATATATATATATATATATATATATATATATGTGTGTGTGTGTGTGTGTGTGTGTGTGTGTTATCACTATTTAAAACAAATTAGATTATTAATTATATAATTAATAGTAATATAAACTATATATTTTAACGAATACATTTATTTAAGTAGACACCTAATTTGTTTTAAATAGCGAGAATTACATCTAATGGCTTTTGCATCCAAGAATCTTAATAAAGAAAATGCGCCCTCCGACTGCGTTCGAATGTGCATCCCACTTTGCAGAGGAAACGACTATTTGTTATGGTGTACTTTAGGCCAGTTGGCCAGATAGAGCATCGCAGCCCAGTGAGGTTCAATTACCCATTTAATGATTGCTTATCTTCTCGGACAGATAGGCTCAAAAGCCCATATATGCTCGAAAGTTTATATGTACAAGAGATTTTTTTTTGGGGGGGGGGGGGGGTTCGACTCAGACCGTGTTTTTTCTTTATGCATGTTTTAACCATGTCGAGGGTACATTCTCTGAATGTATATATATATTGTTATATATATATATATATATATATATATATATATATATAACAAGCAGAATTATTATATATATATATATATATATATATATACATATATAATTCTGCTTGTTCCTTCCTTAATTACCTAGTTCCTCGTTACGCCACTTACTCTCTATACGAGCTTTTCCTTCCGCTTAATCTTTTTAAGCGCTAACTCTCCTCAGCCTTTCTCTCACCTTTGCCAAGCGGAAGGGTAGTAAAGAGTGAGAGAGTAGGAGGAGAGAAACTATAGCATTACCGTATCAGTAGCAGCTTAAGCTGGTGGTTGTAGCAGTAACTCTGTGTGTGTGTGTGTGTGTGTGTGTGTGTGTGTGTGTGTGTGTGTGTGTGTGTGTGTGTGTGTGTGTGTGTGCTGTACAATATAGTAAAAATAGGTAGTTTTGTTGTCGTATCCCGCGATTTAATAACGAAATTTCTGGCCTCCACACCCTTGGCCATTACTCAGTTGGTCTTTTCCGTTTATAATGTACACAGGAGCCATGATTTTTCAGTAATAAAAAAAAAATTTCTATTTCAAAATCTCTCACAAAATAGCGTACAGTATTTTGGTTATGGTCTGTGCATACGCCGCTTACATTACTTTTATAGATATTTTAATAACATTACACAGTGTGTTATCGTTATTTTATTATCCAATACCTTTATGTTTGAAGATGTTACTATCATTTGTAGGATGACAAAGTAAAAATTTTTCCAGGAAATCATAATTATCCTTCCGTGGAAATTCCACGGGTTCCGCTACTATATATTATTCTATCACCCCAGAAAACATCTCACACTTTCTGTCATGCTTTATTGTTAAATGCGTCAGATTAAATCAAAAATTAAATATTTTTGTCATATCTGGACTGGAGTTGCTCAATCTCCACTTAAAAGATTTCAAAGTATTTTACTAGATCTTGTGGACTTGAAGACTTAATTTTCCACTCTGTAAACACTTTTCTGATAAAAGTAATGTTGCACATTTGTTGCTACATTATCAATATTTCCATGTCTAATGTTGAGAAGAGCTACATCCTTAGTTTCCCCAGTTCAGAATTTTACAGGTAGGACACGCCATGTTACTTCCACAGAGTTGAATCACTCTCATTTCCTCCGTATTCCGAAAGAAAGAAGAAAGTCCCGTAACATTTACGTAAAACTGCAACGTCATTGAACAGACTTTCGTGTGGATACTCCCCTGAACACTACAATCTTGACCTCTTAAGTTAAGACAATCTTTTTCTATTCTCCCTATCCTAATAATCCACACTACCTGTCAGATCCTCTATTAGAAATCGGTTTTATTATTGCATGGATTTTCGTAGAAATTTAGAATTTTGATCCACGTATTTTGTGACATTTAGTAAAACTCACACATACACACACACACACACACATGCACACACACACACACACACACACACACACACACACACACACACACACACACACACACACACACACGTGGGTGACAGTAACGAAAAGATATTAAAAATGAAAATAAAAAAAGAATTAAAAATAAAAATAAAAATAAGAAAAAGTCAGACGAAATTACAGTTTTTCAAGGCCACTATTAAAGAGCTACGTATAACAGGATCCTTTGTTAATAAGACTCTTTGGGATTTACCTCCAAGCCGTTTTTTTTAAATTTATGACCAATATATATATATATATATGTGTGTGTGTGTGTGTGTGTGTGTGTGTGTGTGTGTGTGTGTGAAACTACTACTACTACTACAAAAGAAAAGCCAACGATGTTGGTGTGACAAACAGACAACTTACCAGACGGCCTAAGAGCTTAGACAAGAAAAATTCCTGAATAAGGAAGAAAAAAAAAAGAAATACCAAAACGCAAACACCTACCTACGCAGTAAAATAAAAAAATACTCAACGTCCATACAACCCAGACAGAGCAAAACTTGCTTCACAACAAGAGCTCGTGCTGATACTCCATCTTCATGCTCTCACAATCTTCAGATAACGCGAATATCTATATGTATTTGTGTGCATATAATACACATAACAATAGTAACTAGCGGAACCCGCGGAATTTCCACGGAAGGATATTTATGATTTCCTGGAAAAAAATTACTTTGTCATACTACAAATGATAGTCACGTCATCAAACATAAAAGTATTAGATAATAAAATAACGATAACACAGAGTGTAATTTTATTAAAATATCTATAAAAGTAATGTCTAAAGAAGCTATTTTTCTGTGATAGATTTTGAAAGAGAAAACTTTTTTTATTACTGAAAAATCATGGCTCCTGTGTCCATTGTAAACATTTTTAAAAAAAATAATAATTAAGTACTAATAATTAAAAAAATGAGTACGGTTAATTTCATTAAAATCCGACAATTATTTGATTTTTACGAGAATTTCCAAATTAATGTGTTTGTCACCGAAAAATGTGTGATGCAATTATTACATTTCCATTGTAAAACAGTAGTAACGTTTCTTAAGCCGCTAACTCAAATCAAAACAAAACTTTCTGACAAAATTTAAAAAATGTTAGAAGGGATTAAAAATATAAAAAAAATAATTAAAGACTAACTGAGTAATGGCCAAGGGTGTAGAGGCGAGAAATTTCGTTATTAGGTCGCGGGATACGAAAACAAACCTACCTATTTTTACTATATTGTACAGTACACACACATATATACACACACAATTACTCTACAACCACCAGCTTAAGCTACTACTGATACAATAATGCTATAAGCTTTCTCCTCCTACTCTCTCACTCTTTACTACCCTTCCGTTTGGCAAAATTGAGCGAAAGACTGAGGAGAGTAAAAAGATAGAGCGGAAGGAAAAGCTCGCGTAGAGAGTGTGATGTAACGGGCGGAGAGGCTAAGTAATTAAGGAAGGAACAAGCAGAATTATACTATAGATAATAATAATAATAATAATTGAAGCAAACAGGCCAGACATTATTGTTAAAAACCAGAAGGAGAAAACTTGTCTATTAATTGATATGGCTTGTCCAGCGGATTGTAACATAGCAATCAAGGAATTTGAAAAACTGTCAAAATATAAAGACCTGGAAATTGAAATAGAAAAAATGTGGAAATTGAAAACAAGAGTTGTGCCAGTGATAGTAAGTGCACTTGGAATGATAAAAAATGGAACAAAACAACACATTGAAAGAATCCCTGGAAACCCCAGCTTAAGTGATATACAAAAAATTGTCTTATTAAGTACAGCCCACACACTAAGGAAAACTTTATCTATGTAATGCTGGGGATGATAGGGAAGATAGAAAAACATGAAATGGAGCCATAACAACACGCCACTACCTGCCTTAGGTCTCCCCGCAGACTTGGTTGGTAGTGAGACCAAAGCAGGAATCGAAATATGATGAAAAATGACATAATAATAATAGCAATAATATAAAAAAACAATCAGAATCACACTTTTTCTGGTACAGTTGTTTGTGATTCTTTAGCGCCTGTCCGCAATTTTTGAAAAGACGGTGGTCTTCGCCAAGATCCACTTTCTCAAAGATTCACTTTCTCAAAGCCATTTTAGCCATTGATCTTAGAATGCAGTTGTATAATGCTGACAGTTTATATCACTATTAATCATATAATTAATAATCTAATTTGTTTTAAATAGTGATAACACACACACACACACACACACACACACACACACACACACACACACACACATATATATATATATATATATATATATATATATACAGTGCAATGGATAAATTGTATATACACACAGACAGACAAACAGACAGACAGAAACAGAGCCAGAGAGAGAGAGAGAGAGAAAACTATTTGCGTTTGTTTTTAATTCTATTTAATGTTGTACGGTCGAGAAATTCAAAGATAGGGCTAAGTTAAGATAAAAGCAAATCATTAAAAAGACTTTCTTGTTCTAGGTTCAATTTAAACAGTTTTTCTGCTTTATGTTGTACAGCTTGTTAAGATTCTCTCAACCAGAAATCAAAGACAGAACTATTTATCGATAAGATTATACAAATGTCAGTCATATTTTACATTAATTTTTATGTCTATTTCATTATAGATAATTGATAAGCTTCCCTTAGATAACAGTCAAATACGGAAAATTTATTGAGCAAATAATTTCAATCACATTCCATCTTTGTGTTCGTTTTAAAGTCGATTTGATATGATTCTTTTCAACAAGTCATACACGAGTTTCAACTATTCCTGCTAGATCAATGAAGTAAAAACAGAAAATGCAACCGTACCAGCTTACCTTCTATGAAAGGAAGGGGAACTGTTCCAAAGGCGACTATTCAAACGTGAAAATCTTTTGAATATCTACACTTGAAAATATGTCTCAGAAAACACGAATGTTGCCAGCGTTGCAGATGAAATTTAAAACATCATATGGGATGTCGTGCACATTAAACCAAATGAAAATAGCAGATGAATATCTCATAAAAATCTAACAACACACATTTCCTGTTTTGCAAAGAAAAAGAAGAAAAACACAGCGGAGTTAGCTTTTTAATCAACAGAAATTTGAAACCCAGAAGACTGCACTAAAATCACCACGTCATTTTTCAAAAACTTCTTAATGAATTATTTTCCACCCTATAATCCCTTTCCCACAAACTTTTTTTAAAAAAATACTCCCAAGATTATACTCCTCCGATCACTATAATCTTAACCTCTTCAAGTCAAAGATCAAACGATAACTATCCTACAAATCTTCATAATCTACGTTTCTTACATCCTTTTACGGGCAAACAATCACATTCAGTAAGCCTCTATCTTGAGAAGTCCTTAAACCTTGTATTGAGGAAACACATTTCCCAGTGGTTTCTGGCAAGATTGCCTATGTTCAAAATTTTTTTTCTGGCTGCTACATTATGTTTATCTTATCAACAACCGTGGTAATACAGGGAGAAATCAGAAAATGACTTATGCGATGATCCAAAATCTCATCAGATCGAGACTTTCATAGGGATGTTATGCATGGAACCAAACCCGTACAGAAATATCTAAACTGTCAGCATTATACAACTGCATTCTAAGATCAATGGCTAAAATGGCTTTGAGAAAGTGAATCTTTGAGAAAGTGGATCTTGGCGAAGACCACCGTCTTTTCAAAAATTGTGGACAGGCGCTAAAGAATCACAAACAACTGTACCAGAAAAAGTGTGATTCTGATTGTTTTTTAATTTATTATTATTATTATTTACTTGTTTGTTTTTCTAAAATTTAAGAGTTTAATCTGTTTATCATTTATGTGGTTATGGAAATTGCTTTTAATTAATGTTTGTTTTAGGTATTAGAAAGGGCCATCCTTCTCCGAAACTCGTGCACTGACGCTACAGAATCACAAATCAAAGACATTATCAAATAACAGAAGCTACATCCCTTGAGGTTTTGAACAGCAGCAACAACGAAAAAGGACAGTACATGTAACTGAAAGAGAAAATAATAATCAAGATGTTATGGTTCCACACTACTTCAAACAGAAGTTAGCAAGAATAACCCCCATTCGTACTGAAAAAAGCAATAACAGTGGACTTGAAATTTTGTTTTTCTGTTTCCTGAAAAATTGTTGTAAAAGAAAGATTTTAAAAATTTGAACCGAAAGTAACACTACCTGCTGGATCAATGAACGCCGAATGTTGGCTTGTTAAGGAGACAGTATTTTAATTAGTGTGTAAAACAGTTTATATGCGCAGAAAATAATAATAGGTACAAACATATGTAATACCTTCTTTTTCCGGTGCAGTCAAGCACTGCGAAACCGTTCTAGCTATGACGTCACTTAAACGATACGCGTATATTTGAATTTGAATTGTAAGTTTCCAACCCTTCCAAATTCTTTTCTTTGAGAATAATACGTTACATTATTTACAGTCATGGCCATTTGTTTGCTTAATTTATTTATTATTCTATTTCCTTATTTCTAATTTTTTCAACTCCTCAGTGTCCTACATATAGAGACGAGGAAAAGAGTAGTGAATGGAAGAAAACTTGTGGCAGGAGACTTGCTGTCACCATGCAGTGTTGATTCCTATGTTCACACTGTTTCTATATAATATCACACTATATCTCTATATATAATTTTGAGACAAATCTACCCACTAAAATCATTAACCCAACTAGGCCAGAAATTGGAAAAATCAGTAAAATTATTCTAGAGCGGATCAATAACCAAATCAAACAGAACCTTAGATTACTACAGTGGATTAATACAACTGATGTCATAAATTGGTTTTGCAATATAAAGCATAAAAACAGCTGTTCTTTAATCCAATTTGACATTTCCAAAGACTTTTTCTCCTTGGCACTGGAATTCGCCACATATTATTCAGACTTAACTAAGGATGAATATAATATTATAATGGCCACCAAAACATCCATTCTTGTCCACAATCAAGAACAATGAATTAAAAATAATTCTGATAATCAATTTGATATTAAAATGGCATCGTTAGACTCTGCGGAGTCTTCCGATCTCATTAGATTATTTGCTCTATACAATCTCACCGCACACCATGACATAAATACTCATGACACAGGGTTATATAGGGATGATGGACTTATGAGAGTAAAAAATTCCACACATGATAAAACCGATAAAATAAAAAAACTTGTCCATAGAGAAATCAAAAGTCTAAATCTAAAAGTACTAATCAGTAGTAATTTAAAAGTAGTAAACTTCCTCGATGTAACACTAGACTTAGTAAATACTTACACATAAAACCTAACGAATGTCTATTATACATCCGCGTAAAGTCTAATCAACCCCCAAGTATAACCCTCTAAGTAAAATTTTTAATAAAAATACCTTAAATTAAGTTATAGTTGTACAAATAATCTAAAAAAAATCATTAAAAATCATAATAATAAAGTCTTAAATCAGCACATAAACCAAAGTAACAATAACTATCCAAATAATAAAGATAACAATAATAAAACCTTATGTAATTGAAAAATCCTAAAAATTGCCCACTGGGAAATAGGTGTCTAATAAATTCTATTGTTTACCAATGTAATATAACATCAAATGAAAAACAAACTATTAAAAAAGTTTACATTGGGTCTATTAAGAACACTTTTAAACAGAATTAGTATATGCACTTAACTTCCTTCAAAAACAACACGTACCAAAACCGAATATCCCTTTCTGTGTATTTTTGAAAGTCAAAAGATACAAAAATAAAAAAAACAAAGTAAAATGGAAAATTTTAGAAAAAAACAAGAATCTGTAAGTCGTTCTACGACATTTGCACTTTGTGCCTAAGTGAAAAGCTGCAGTTTTTAAGGTTTCCTAAAAATGGGGAACTACTGAACCGTAGAGATGAATTTTTCGCTAAAATTCAATTAATCATAATGTTTCATTTATAACTTATGCTCCAATATAACTTAAAAATTAAAATTTAATTTACTAAAATAAATGGCCCACAAAACATTGATTGGTTTTCTTAACTACAATATGCCTTAGTATACTATAATTATTTAATTCTAATTCTAACCTAAGTATTTCAGCACTTTTACTCATTAAAGAGTACAAAATCTAAAAAAATCTTTAAAATTTAATCAATCGCAATGTTTCTTTTATAACTTATGCTCCAATATAACTTAAAAATTAAAAACTATTCTACCAAAATAAAAGACCAACAAATTACTTATTTGGTTTTCTAAACTAATATATACTTTAGTATAACATAATTAAGTCCTGATTCTAAACTATACATTCTACCCCCATTACTCAGGGTGTGATACAAAATCTAATTTTTTAAAAAATCCCTGAAGTCTAGTCTTCTGTTGAAAATTGTTGTCAACCTATTTAAATATTGTATGGTTAAACATTGTATCGTACCTAGACAAAATAATTCTCTTGTAAAATTAAAAAAATTAGTTTCATTTATAACTTATGCTCTAATATAACTTAAAAATCCAAATTTATTTTACTAAAATAAATAACCCGCACAATACTTAATTATTTTTTATAACTACAATATAATTTAATATACCATTATCATTTAATCCAAATTCTAAGCTAAACATCCCAGCCCTTCTACTCATGAAGAAGTACTAAAAAAATCCAACCTGCTGTTAAAAATTATTCTTTACCTATTTAAGTAATGTGTGGTTCCACTATGTACCTTACTCAGACAAAATATTTTCTTTAAAATTTAATTAATTACAAGGTTTCTTTTATAAGTTATACTCTAACATAACTTAAAAAATAAAAATCATTTTACTAAAATAAATGATCCACACAATACTTAGTTGTTTTTCTTACTACAATATACCTAAGTATACCAAAATTATTCAATCCTAATTCTAACCTAAACATTCCAGCCCCTTACTCAGAGGTAGTAAAAAAATCTAATTTTTAATAAAAAAAAAACCGAAACTCCAACCTGCTGTTAAAAAGTATTGTCTACCCATTTAAAAAAAATCTATGGTCCCACTATGTATCTTATCAAGACAAAATTAAAAAGTGACATGTCTAGATACTAGGCCATCCTGCTTCCTTTCGCGACATAGATCTTAAAACTCCATGGTTACGAAATTCTTATTTTTGATTGATCAATATTGACACACCTAAAGCATTTTCTCCAACTACCAATCTCTAATTTTCTAAATAACCATGAATTCATCTTATATTTTCAAAATAAATAATTTCTCCCATTTATTTTAGCATATCACCTGAAAAAGGACAGTATTGTTCTGAAACATGAAAATTTTTGTATACTGATATAATGCTTTTATAAACCATTGCAATAACAAAATTACAATGTATACACACACACACACACACATATATATATATATATATATATATATATATATATATATATATATATATATATACAGCATGTTTTAAAATATTTTGAACCAATAATTTATATACGCTGCCTTGATGATATATGTATAATAATAAGCAACAAGAAAAGAGAACCACCTACGAAAATAACTCAGTTCTTAATTTCACATAAGAAATAAGCATGTATAATTCATTTTATAGACGTACTAATCGATTAAAAAAACTTTAAACCTCCGTCTATAATAAAACAACCTACGTAAGCCCATACCTACTCAACTGCAACTGTGAATTCCCGCACAAATAAAAAAATATCCATCATAAATAATAGAATAAATTTAAATCCTTTACACTCACATTTTAACGAACTCAGAACCTATGGATAATGTAAATAGCTGTTTCCTTACAAGCAAATATTCGGCATTCATTGATCGAACCGCTAGTGGTATAACTTCAGTAGACATTTATAATTTTTTTTCTCTTAAAACAATTCTTTTCAAGAAAATAGCTTCCTCAAGTCCAGTAACTGTTATCGTTCTTTCTAGTATCGATGGGAATTTCTTCGTAATATTTTGTTTTGGGTAGTGTGGAACGTCAACATCTTGATTATATTTTTATTTTCTCTCGCATTTGATATCCATTTTAGTTGTTGCTGTTGTTGAAAGTCTTCAAGTGATATGGTTTCTGTTAATAAGTACAGTTCCTTGTTTGGGATTCTGTAGCACCAGTCTACGAATTTTGAATAAGGATGGTCCTCTCTGAGATCTAAAACAAACATTAATTAAAAGTTTCTCGATAACCACATAATTAGTAAACAAATTATATTACCCTTAGAAAAAATGAAAATAAATAATATTTTAAATGCAAAAACATTAAATTGTTTTACAAAAACCAACTACATAGAACCACAAAATAGAGTAGAAAATTCTAAGAAACCTAATACATAAATATCACCTAACGACAAAATAATCTAATGAAGCTCATTTCTTACTACAAAACACCTAAAAAATTCGAATGATACGACAACAAAAAAATGCAAATTTCAGTAAAACAAAGTTACGCAAGAATTTACTTGGAAAATATCTGAAATGATAATAATTCAAACAACACATAAATTGGTGTTACAAATAATTCATTACCACACCGATTAACATACTATTTGTATGATAATAGATTAACTTGAATATAATCATCTCCTAAGACAACGCTAAAACAAAGAGATCCGACAAATCCTTACAAATAACACTAAAATACTTTCTCCCATGAACTGAAAAAGAAAATATTAGAAGCATTAAGCATAAAAACAATAACTACATCAAAGAAATTTAACAACAAGCATACGAAATATATTTAATAAATAAAAAAAACGTTACCACAGCAGGAACTGACACGTAAAAATGTGAAATGTAACAAAAATGAAAACTCCAGAAGATGAAAACAAAAAAACGTACAACATTAATAATAATAATAATAATAATAATAATAATAATAATAATAATAATAATAAGGAAAATTGAAAGGAAATTGAAAATATAAGGAAATTGAAATAGAAAAAATGTGGAAATTGAAAACAAGAGTTGTGCCAGTGATAGTAGGTGCACTTGGAATGATAAAAAATGGAACAAAACAACACATTGAAAGAATCCCTGGAAACCCCAGCTTAAGAGACATACAAAAAATTGTCTTATTAAGTACAGCCCACACACTAAGGAAAACTTTATCTATGTAATGCTGAGGATGATAGGGAAGATAGAAAAACATGAAATGGAGCCATAACAACACGCCACTACCTGCCTTAGGTCTCCCCGCAGACTTGGTTGGTAGTGAGACCAAAGCAGAAATCGAAATATGATGAAAAATGACATAATAATAATATTGAATTATCAGAACAGAATTATGGCCATTAGTAGCCTTGCATTCCCAGTTGTTCAATATAGTTTCAACATCTTAAACTGGACTCTAAACGACATCAGGCGAATGGATTCTAAAACAAGAAAGCTTCTTTCTAAGCATAAGATGCATCATCCAAAGGCTGATGTAGACCGTCTATACATACCCCGTAAAGAAGGTGGAAGAGGTCTTATTCAGCTAGAATTGTCATACAAGACAACAATAATTGGTTTACTAACATACATAGAAACAACAAAGGATTGGATGATACAATTAGTCAAACAACATGAAAACAAAAAGAAAAATATTCAATAATAAAAGAAGGCAGTAAATACAAACAAGATTTACATTTAATAGATTCTGTAGAAAATCAAAACAGAAGCCAAGAACCAACTATTGCGGCAAAAAATATAAAAATGAAAGCCAAAGATAAAGCTCTTGAACAGATGAAACAACGCTGGCAAGACAAACCTCTGCATGGCCAATATCCAGAACGTGCCAATAAATCTTATGTTGATAAAGTTAATACTCATCGATGGTTACGTGCATCTGGATTAAAATCTGAGACTAAAGGCTTTATTCTTGCAGCAAAGACCAAAGTCTTTCCACTAGAAACTTTCAGACAAATATTGTACATAATAATGTGGATCCAAAATGCAGGTTTTGTGATTAACACCAAGAAACAATAGACCATCTAATCTCTGGTTGTTCTGTACCTGCCCCAAATGAATATAAAAATCGTCACGATAGAGTGGGGCAATATTTACATTGGACAATGTGCAAATACTATGGAAAATATGTAAACAAACATTGGTATGAACATCACCCAGCACCGGTTACAGAAATAGAAGATGTCACCATTCTACGGGATTACACCATCTACACAGACAGAAAAATTGAAGCAAATAGACCGGACATTATTGTTAAAAACCAGAAAGAAAAAACTTGTCTATTAATTGATATGGCTTGTCCAGCGGATTGTAACATAGCAACCAAGGAATTAGAAAAACTGTCAAAATATAAAGACCTGGTAATTTAAATTAGAAACAAAATGTGGAAATTGAAAACAATAATCGTGCCAGCAATAGTAGGTGCACTTGGAATGATCAGAAAAAGGAACAAAACAACACACTGAAAGAATTTCTGGAAACCCAAGCTTAAGAGATATACAAAAGATTGTCTTAACTACAGCACACACTAAGGAGAACTTTGTCTATGTAACGCTCGGGATGATAGGGGAGATAGAAAAAACATGAAATGGAGCCATAACAACACACCACGACCTGCCTTAGGACTTCCCGCAGGCTTGCTAGGTAGTGCGACCATAGCAGAAATCAAAATTATATTGAAAAATGACATAATAATAATAATAATGGCTTCAGAAAGATTGAAGTACTCAAACACTGGACAATTTTCACCGGAAACTAAAAAGAAATGGTCTAGAATAAGCAGAATAATACCCCCCCCCCCCAAAAAAAAAGAATTTTCAATAGTTTTTCACAAAATCCATATATATATATATATATATATATATATATATATATATATATATAAAGAGTCTGTGCATGCTGTCGGGCGAGTTTTTGTGCGTATTTGCGAGTGTTTTTCCAGAATAGTGCTACTAGAAGGATATAATGTCGTCGATTTTTTATGATAACATAATAAGAGAATTTTCTTTTATTTCCAATTTGGCGAAGAAAATGCTATGATATTTTTTATATATTATATTAATTTTAGTTCTAAAATATATTAATTATAATTTAGACAGTACATTGTACTTAAGAAATGTTAATCTTAAATATAATTAATCACGTTTTGACGCCCCGTGTAAACAATACAGAGAGAGAGAGAGAGAGAGAGAGTCAGTTCTGCCATACGTGATACACGCTTGGGCGATCAAGTCCTGAAAGAGACATGACTGACAAGGCAGAAGATTTTTCCACATTAGGTTGCCATTACTTTCTGCGTTAGACTGGTTGAGAACCAAGGCTATAAAACTCAATCTATTCTGTTATTTAACCCATAGCTGGAGAGAAGAGACGGATTAATACCTTTCCCAATACATTTGCGCGTAAGCGAATGTACACACACACACACACACACACACACACACACACACACACACACACACACACACATATATATATATATATATATAATTACTTAATGGATTTTAATTTCAATCCAATATTATATTTTGTAATTTTAATCTTTATATTTTAGTAGATATTCATATTTTTTTGTTGATTTTAACTGTGTCAATGCATCTACGAGCCTGTGCAGTCGAAAGTTTTATTAAAGAAAACGTGCCCTCCGGCAGGTTTCGAACCTACGTTTCCTTCTGCAAGGGAAAACACATCTGATCCAGTACGATTTAGGCTGCTCAGTCACAGAGAGCTTCATAACAAACCAAGGTTCAACTACACTTTCAAGGAACGCACATCTCGTTCAGACCTTTACAAAAGCCAATATGTCCTCGAACCTCTGGGTTATGAATCTCTATGGCCCAGCACTCTATGGCACGCCAGCATTAGACTGGTTTTCTCTACAAAGTGGGTGCGCACGTTCAAACTCCCACGGAAAGTACTCCTCCTCTGTTAAGACAATCGAATACAAAGGCCACAGGATGGAATTCACATTGTTTAAAAATAACAGGGTGTCTACTCAAACCCATGTATTCACTAAAATATAACATTACAAATAAAAGGAAAATACTATAATGATAAATACGCACTTACAGAAGATTAAGAAAATGAAGATATTTATGGGGCGAAGTATTTGTCTTCTCCATAATTGATATTTAAGATTCACTCGCCAACTGGTAAGCATAAATTATTCAGGACATAACTTCAAACCGTTACGCCCAAGTCGGGTCAAATAAGAAACTCTGAGAACAAAAGCTGATAGCTAAAACTAGAAGTCTAAGTAAGAGTGATAGCTTACTAAGTTCTGCGGAAGCGAACATCAATGAGGACTTGAAGAGATATAGAATTAAGTGGAACCGCCCCAATTATAGACTTTACAGAGTTGGCTCGATTCCAACAATAAAGTTTATCTGGTTTTCTATCAAGAGCTTGAACAATGAAATGACCAAAATAGAAGACCACCCAAGAAAAATGACTCTTTTCGTAAAAACAGGCGATGAGCGAATATTTTATATAGCGAAACATTTCAAATCTTACGAATCATTAAATTTTAGTGTTATTTAGCGTGACTGATGGCATATAAGACCATTCTTTTTTCGTAAAAAATGTCTCAAATAAATCTCCTGGGTCTTACATACGAAGCCGAGTTATCTGATAGGCTGTTTACCCAGATGACGGAAACTATCAGTACTCAGACTACCTCAATAACCCATATACATGCACACACACACACACACACACACACACACACACACACACACACACACACACACACACACACGCATATATATATATATATATATATATATTTGTGTGTGTATATATATATATATATATATATATATATATATATATATATATATATTAAATAAAATACTTTTAATCTAAGAAATGGAGTTTTTAATATTTTCAATAACCAAAAATGAAAATAAATATCGAACAGGTGATTTTTTTAAAATCCAAGTTACAGGGCTAAAGTTGCTGGTAATGAAACCAATGGCATTCCCTAATTTCTCCAATCATGTCTCTGATTAAAAATTATTAAACCATGACGTCCTCTAAGAGAAACGCCAATACGAGATCCTGCAGATCATCTTCTAACAAATAAAGAGAATAGTTGAAATCGCTAGAATAAAAAGTCTGAACTATGGATAATTCCTTTACAGCCTTGAAGGTTTCCTTTATTTCCTGTTTCTTTCAAGAAATGGTATTCCGTGTCAAACGTGTAAAAAACGCTGCGCCCTTTAGTTTGGACTGAGAATTCATATGAGGAGCTATTAGCAACAACGATCATGACAATTTCAAATCAAAGTTCCAATACCAAAACAAAATTCAGGCCAACGATGAAGATGCGAATACGTCATTGTCAATAACAATGGAATACCTTCTAATCCTAAATCAACCATTAGTATCTTAGTACGAAAACAAGAAAAACTCTAATGTGACGGGAATTGATAAGACTTTGGAAAAAAGTAGAAATAAAAAGGTGTATGGATAGGTATTTGAAGGCTATCACAATACGTTTAGTAAAATAAAGGAAGGTGAAGAAGGTATTAGATATTACCTATTTATTATTCATTAATATTTTGAGATCAAAATCTCATCTTCAGAATGATAGGAAAGCTTGTGTTCACGTCCGCTCGTGGACCGTGCCTTTTAATGAATGGTCATCTTTCGCTACTACTGCTTTTGTTAATTGTAGTAAGTGTGTGTGTGTGTGTGTGTGTGTGTGTGTGTGTGTGTGTGTGTGTGTGTGTGTGTGTGTGTGTGTGTGTGTGTAACTGGAAGTGTGTTTGTGCATGTATATATGTGTGTTTATGGTTTATATATGTGTGCGTTGACCAATAGTAGGATTTGGCTTTTCGCATCTTTGTTAAAGTGATAGTGGGCGTCGTTTTACGATCAGATGATATCTGTCTGCTTTAATTTAAGGTTTATATATGTGAGCGTTGAAATAAAAAACTGACCAATACCGCTCGGATAAAAAAAATGATAAAAATAATAATCATAAAGGAACCTATCTTACTAAGATATTAAGTGCTTGCGATTACTATGTCATTAAATTCACGAAACAACGCTTCAATCCACTAGGATATTGTTTCGTGGAACAAGTCTCTGTGGATAACCTGGATTCTTATATCTAACCTACTTGCTGATGAGTGCTGTTGGTTGTCATGAATCACTGCACGCACTGACGCTTCTCTTTGCTCCAGTTGCTACAGCTGTTGTAGATCTACTGTCATTTGTCTTTCTTTAATATGATATGGAAGCCGCTAACTAAATAAAGAAATAAAATTCCATGTAGGTTACCCGGATTGACATACACCTGATGAAGGCTGGAGGGCATAACAGTCGAAACGTTGTGTTAACAACAACAAAATTTAAGAAAATAGTACGCATGTAAATAGCGAAAATATGCGTTCAGCGGTCTATGAATTTTCTCTACGAAAACCGACGTAGAATTTGAAAGCCAAACTAAAAGCTTAACCGTAGATTCAAGTTGCTCCGTATAAAGCGATGTGCGGACGCTTCAGATGAAAAGATAATAATATTTAATATAATATATATGTGTGTGTGTGTGTGTGTGTGTGTGTGTGTGTGTGTGTGTGTGTGTGTGTGTGAGTAAAATTTTTCAGAGTTGCACCTATCCTCAGTCGAGAGTCGGGGAATCGAGATTTTGCCCGAAGGTAGAGGGCATAGATACTCTGCTGTTAAATAGAAGTGTCAATCTAAATAAACCTTTTAATTTGTATAGCAGCTCGTTTCCATTTAGACTCATCACTTGGGTGACTAGCCAGTCCCTATTGCAGATAGAGACTGGCTAGTCACCCAAGCCCATTGGTGTTTGTTTAGCACACACAGAGCCACCGTGGTTTATACTGCAGCTATGGTGAACGGGCATTACAGTTTCAAGGGAAGACCGCATAATCTGAGAGTTTGAACAATGACTTGTGACGTCAGTTCATGAAATCAGGTGCTAAGAAACCATGTCGTACACTGAGATCATCTTTTAAGGCTGGTATTACCAATAAATCAAATCAAAAAACTGAAAATGGTGAGATTTGAACCCGAATCTCATAGATGGAACACTGATGTTCTAAACACTATTGTAATATTAACACTCCGTTAGTAACGAAAAGCTTTTCCTTAATATTTATAAAGTGGCAAGTCAAATTTTCATGTTTATTCAAATAGCTTTCTGAATACCTCTGTCAACTAAGTACAAGGAGTTCCTCGTTTTATTCATAATATTTGTTCGAATTACAAGCACATACCATACAGTAAAGACTGTAATAATTGCGATAGAAAAGCATGCAAAGATCACAGTAACCTTGTTGTTCATTGATTGGAATATGAAAAAGCAGTTGAAGAGGAGTCAGATTAATCACAAATTGTTTTAAAAGATCTGGGTAAGAATAAAATGATTTTTTTAATTTTTAAATCTTACAAATTCATTTTTAAATATTAACCTGTTACTTTTTTTTCAATGGAGAGTTAAATGTAAAAAATCCCGATAGCGATATATGCTGTTGGAAAATTCAGTTTACTCCCCACGAAGTAACAAAAACAGAGATAAATATAAAGCTATGATATATATATGTATGTGTGTGTGTGTGTATGTGTGTGTGTGTGTATGTAACTTAAAATTCTAGAAGCTATCTACATCAAACAGTTTAAACCTAGCCTAAATAAAATAAATTTCGACACCTCCACTAACATACTTCAATGCCTATAATCGACGGGAGAGGCCATAGTTATTATACTTACCCCCTACACCATAGTAGCAGCAGTTCCCAGACCAATCCATCATGCCACTATACACTCAATTGACCAAAAACCCACTACCACCATTCCTTCTCGGCCTGCAGCCATGTGCGACGCAAAAAAAATGGACCTGTTTAATTTTCTCTGTATAACTCCACTCTGTTAATAATTTAAATGTTCTATGTTCACTGTATATTAAATGTTCATCCTTTGATAATGGCTTATGTAAGCCGAAAGCTCAGACCTGATAAAAAAATCAACAATTATTGCGATTTCTTGTCGTCTTTTCATGACAACACTATCAAGCTAATCAGATCATACGAAAGGATCTTACACAAAATAGACAGAACTTGTCTATATTATTCAATGAAACCTGTATTAACATATATATATAAAGGTATATATATATATATATATATACCTTTCACTTGGTTCATTGTCATTTAAAACTGATTCCGTTATCGTGTTAAATGGTTACAGTTTTAAGTATTTAATCTCCAATTCATAATTCTGACAAATTAAACACAGCGTTAAGTTTGCATACATCTCAGTAGAGCTCGTGGCTGAGCGGTTAGACCTTTAGCGCTCTGACTCTGAGACTCAAGTTTGAATATTAATATGGACAATTGTCAAGGTGATTTTTTAATAATATCGGCCTGTGAAGACAGTACTAGCGTGCGACATCGTTGAAAAGTGCCTGAAAACTATAATACAAATCTTGTGATTGAAATGAAACAATTCATCGATAATTCTGATAGCCGCGAAGATACAATTTTTCACCTAATTGGCAAATAGAAATTATTTAGTTATCGTTGGCAATCCGTCTTTAAACCTGCGTCTAAATAAATGCATTCATCCTGCAGCAGCCTCGCCACTTCCAGGGATGAATCAGCCTTCAGCCAGTCAGTTAATTGGCGTACTTGATACACACTTAGGCGATCATATCTCTGGTTGCCAACCAAGTCTGCAGAATACAATCTTATCTACTATTCAACCCATTACTTGAGGGAGAAGAGATGGACTAATATTTTTCCTAAAGTAAGTGAATGAAATGAATTCGACTGAAATTCGAACTTGACTCTCTGAGTTCTCATTCCGAGCCAGTATCTATTAACCCATAACGCATACCCGCTTTTACAACAAAACAAAAAAACTGATAATAAACTGTAATTCTTAGTAAAAAAAAAAAATTAAATCAGATAAGTTAGTAATCTACTGCATGCAAAAACAGCGCAACTACAGTAGAGATCAAGACTAATTTTGTAGTCAGTCTTCCAAATAAAATAAATATAACAAAGTAAACGTGGCATCCAGTGGTTAACAGGGGCAAGAAATGGCTTGTAAATTTTAACGTCTCCAAAACAAAACTGCTTTCATTTAATTACCACAGAGAATCTTTTCTGCCTGCCATCAGCACAGCTGATGTTGAACACCAAGAGAGCAACAAACTACGCTTACTTGGCCTCACATTTCTTTTTCCCCGACATGAAGTGGTGTGACTATATTGAATCAATTCCTGGATGTACTGTTAGAGAAATTGGTTCAGTGTTGTGTTAGAAATTTTTCTCTCGTCAAAATTCATCTTGCGCATTTATAAATCTGCCATTCGTTCGTGCATTGAATACTGTTGCCATATCTGTTCTAATGTTCTTATTGTATATCTCGAAATTCTTGACAAAATTCAAAGAATCGGTAATGAAATCGATTCTGACCAGGCATCTCGTCTTCAATTACTTTCTCATCGACAATAACGTGGTTTCCGCTCTGCCTTTTATACTAATATTTTCATGGTAACAACTCTGACGAACGTTTTTCTCTATTGCTCCGACTACATCAATTTAAGCGTGTTACCAGATTGGCAACTACGTTCTTCTGTTGTAATAGCTAAATGCAACCGTCAGTTTTTGTCCAAAATTTTCTTTTCTCACACTTCTCACTTGTGAAACTCTCTTCCGTTTTCTTGTTTTTTTTTTCTTTTTTATTTGTTTGTTTTTTATAATCGTATCGCCCCAAGCAAAGCATTATACTGCAAACTGTTGTGCAGGCGGCTACATTGGAAGAAAATTATGAGCTTGTTTCCCTGATAACTACAATCTTTAAAAATTTAAATGCAATCGCATTCTTCTCTCTTCTTGGACCCTTTTTCATTTTTTTATCATTCCCTCAACCTCCTCGTTTTTCTTGTACCTTTCACTCCCTAAACCACCCTGCGTTCTAGCGGTATTACTGCTTTGCTTGGGGTGAAATGATTAAAAGACAGCGATGAGAAAAGTGATGTGAAAAACAGTCTGATGAGAAAGTATTTAACTTCTTGATTTTAATGGAGTTCGAACTGTGAGTGCTGACATCTCTTAAATGTGTTATCCGCATATCTACTTCGGGTTTGATGTGCATGTTCATGGGACTAGAAAAAAGACTGCACAAGTATCTTTGGTGTTTCTTCTTTGGGGACACCTCAGGCGCCAGGGATTAACGTTAACACCATCCTTTGAGTAAGGTACTGCCTAAAGAAACTATCTCCAGGAAGTAAGCACATTAAACTTCTCAGCCGTTAATTAATTATATTTAATTTTTTCTTTTCACAGACTCACATGTCCACACATACAAACACACATACATAAACACACATGTTCGAAAATATAGGATTTATTAAATTTTCATCAAATTTAATTTATTCTGCTAATTAATTTAAATGTGATAAAAATAATCACAAATGTTAATATTGTTGATAGTTAAATTATCATCTTCATCCAATTTCTCTGTAAGCTAATCTCGCTAGATCATTCCCTATTATAGGCAGTCCTTTCCCCTCATATAAGCCTACACTTTTGATCCAGAGACCAAATGTAGGTAAGCATCTTAAATAACTCGGGCGCATAGCCGTTGGATAATGGGTAGAGAGCTAGGCCGTTAGATTTATTACGACTGAGTAGTAAGTTTATAAGAAGACTACTAAGAAATAGAAAAAACTTTGCTAGAGACATGGAAAGGAGAACTAAACCGTTACGTGATACCTGCCCTCCTGTATGGCAGTCGGTGCTGGACAATCCCTTGAAAGATGACGAAGAGACTTAAAGTAACAGAAAGGATGCTGAGAATACTATGGCCAGAACATGTTGGCAACGACGAAGTTTTAGAGAAAATGAAAACAAAAAGAAAACATACTTAATATTAAGAAGAGGGAGTTGAGGTTTCTAGGGCACATAATGAGGAAAAGGGCTTGGAAAATCTGATACTCACAAGACAGATTGACGGCAAGAGGGTCAGAGGAAAACAATCCATAACTCAGTGAGCTTGAATAAATGGATGTAGGAACAGGGTTTAGAAGAAATAACAGAAAGGTAAAATTTATTAAAGGCTACAGGAGACAAGAAGATGTGGAGAGCCATGATTAAGAGAACACGACATATAAAGAAGAAAAATTGAGTTCAAATTCGTTTAAAATACACAGCGAAACGATCCTTGGAGAAGAATATCTACCAGCATCTATTAATGGCGGATACCATTTTAGTAATCTACAATACGTAGATGGTATCCTTTTGTTGGCTGACAGAGAAAGGAAGCTGGAGGAAATCCTAGACAATAAAATGAAAGAAAGATCTAAAAAGACTGTATGATTGTTAGCAAAAGGGAAGATCAAAGATGTGACCAACGAATTGGAAACGACAACGTACAGAAATTTTAATATGTGTTTCAAAAGAAGATATCTCAAGGTGCATTCAGTTAAGTACCATACATGATACACGCTTGGGCAATCATGTCTCGAAAGAAATATGACTGACTGAACAGAAGACTATCCCGCAGTAGGTTGCCATTACTTTCTGCGGTAGACTAGTTGCCAGCCAAGGCTATAGAACCCAATCTGTCCTATTATTTAACCCGTAGCTGAAGGAAAGAGACAGATTGATACCTTTCCCAAGGCTATTTGCGCGTAAGTGAATGCAATGAATTCAACTAGAATTCGAACTCGGCTTCCCCAATTTCACGTTCCGAGTCGATATCCACTGCACTACAACACACATTTTGTAGTCAGTCTTCCAAATAAAATAAATATAACAAAGTAAACGTGGCATCCAGTGGTTAACAGGGGCAAGAAATGGCTTGTAAATTTTAACGTCTCCAAAACAAAACTGCTTTCATTTAATTACCACAGAGAATCTTTTCTGCCTGCCATCAGCACAGCTGATGTTAAACACCAAAAGAGCAACTAACTACGCTTACTTGGCCTCACATTTCTTTTTCCCCGACATGAAGTGGTGTGACTATATTGAATCAATTCCTGGATGTACTGTTAGAGAAATTGGTTCAGTGTTGTGCTAGAAATTTTTCTCTCGTCAAAATTCATCTTGTGCATTTATAAATCTGCCATTCGTTCGTGCATTGAATACTGTTGCCATATCTGTTCTAATGTTCTTACTGTACATCTCGAAATTCTTGACAAAATTCAAAGAATCGGTAATGAAATCGATTCTGACCAGGTATCTCGTCTTCAATTACTTTCTCATCGACAATAACGTGGTTTCCGCTCTGCCTTTTATACTAATATTTTCATGGTAACAACTCTGACGAACGTTTTTCTCTATTGCTCCGACTACATCAATTTAAGCGTGTTACCAGATTGGCAACTACGTTCTACTGTTGTAATAGCTAAATGCAACCGTCAGTTTTAGTCCAAAATTTTCTTTTCTCGTACTTCTCACTTGTGAAACTCTCTTCCGTTTTCTTGTTTTTTTTCTTTTTTTTGTTTTTTGTTTTATGCTATATAACTCAACCTGTCCTATTATTTAACCCATAACTGGAGCGAAGAGCCTTTCTCAAGTGTATTTGCCCGTAATTGAATGCAACGTATTCAACTGGAATTCTAACTCGGCTCCCTGATTTCTCGTTCCAAAATTGGCCTTTTAAAAGTTAAACGAAGTATAATTGGTTGATTTACTTTCCTTTGTGCATTATTTAAAGTCCAAATATATTTCGATTTGTAGAAAGTTTCCTTTCAGTACTCTATCTTCTCAAACTGTTTCCCATTAAAGTATTAACCGGGATCTACGTTGCTTAAAGCCTGTGATCGAACGGGTAACAAGTGTTTTCAGTCTGATTAGACTATAAGCAAACAAAACATAAAGAAACAGAAAAGATTTCGATAGAAACAAAAGAAAGAGTGCTGAGCTGCTATGAAATATCAATCCTATGATATGGCAGTGAATACAAGAAAATTGTCTCTCAGATAAAAAAGGAGACTTAGAGTAACAAAGATATAGGTCTACAGAAGGATGGTGAGAGTACAATGGAAGAAACATGTGAGCAACGATAAAGTTTTAAGGAAAATAGGAACAAAAACAGACAGTTGTATTCCGAACGAGAAGCTGATATTTATAGGATGCAAAACGATGATAGAGGACTTGGAAAATTTTAATCTCACAGGACATATTGAAGACAAGTGAAACAAAAAGTAGTCTACAGAACGATCTTGTGGAAGGGATGGTTAGGGAACAAACGTTGCTTAGACCAACAAATGATAGTGTATAGTAGAAATGTAAAGTCTCATTATATAATGGGGATTCCCACAAGCAGACATAAGTTACCTCGTTCGGTGTCATATAAACAGCTGAGGGAGGAGCAGTCAGGTGTATTTTTGCATTTGCATTAGTGTTTGAGTCGTGAATCCGGTTAGCTAGGTATAGGAGAGTTAATGTCGATCAACTTCACCCCACACCCCTTCGGCCGTCTGAATCCGTAAACATTGGTGCAGAATTGCGCAATGAAGAGATCCGTCGAGGTGGGGATGGATACATTTGGAAAGTTGATACTCCGGAAAA
This sequence comes from Ascarosepion bandense, assembly GCA_037127315.1. Classification (NCBI taxonomy): domain Eukaryota; kingdom Metazoa; phylum Mollusca; class Cephalopoda; order Sepiida; family Sepiidae; genus Ascarosepion; species Ascarosepion bandense. The sequence continues at coordinate 2,373,944 of JBBBDQ010000897.1, read as the reverse complement.
GCGTACTCGAAGGTTGACCGGGGATTTGTGCTAAGTTGCTAGCAGACAACCAAGCACATCCGAATTTAAACCGAGTACATGTGTACCCATCGTATTCGCATTATCGTTTACGGTGTTCCCCTGGGTATATCAAGCGACCATATGAGAGGTTTTTTTTCGCCAATTTTGGCTCTGTAGAGGAAGTATCCCGTGTGTTAAGCAAAGAGGGAGTGCCAACGGAAGATTTTTGCCTGCAGGTGACACGAAACCGCGAAAATCTTTTGGATTCCCCCACATACTGTTTTACTGGGGAAGAAAACTATTCAACGCAGTCGGGGGAAGAAGATCTCACTCCTGAACTTGAACGGCTGTCGGTGTCATTGTCGTATATGGACGTATTACGCCCAAGATTGGCCCTGGCAGTCTGGGAAAAGCTGTCGGTGTCCTGGCTACCGTAGATATTTGTCCAGTATAAGACTAAGGATCCAACTTGTGAAATAAAATTTAAAATAGCCAGCTTGAATGTGAGATGTTTGAGAGATCGGAGAAAATCTGACCGCCTGCTTCGTGATCTCCTGTCCTTCGGGGTATATGTGGCTGCGATCCTGGAAACTCACTACTTGTGCAAAGTTGATGCTCGTGTGCTGTCTAGTGACTTTGTTGTTTATTCAACATACAGGGACCAGCTAGCCAGAGGTATTTCCTTACTGTTTAAAAATACCCTAGGTACAAGAGTAGACCTTGTCCATGTCGACGCGAGGGGCTCGGTTGATCGTGGTTGATATTGCCGTAACACAGTGGTTCGTTTCGGATCGTTGCGGCTTAAGCGCTCAACGACCAGACGGAGCGTGTCTTTTTTTTTTCTTTTCGTGTTAGGGTCATTCCTGGTGGATTCTTAACGCTTAGACTTACTGGGGAAGTGGAATGCCAACCTGGACCCCAAAATAGACAAGGGGCGATGCGTTAGCAGAAGGTCGGGACTGAGACGATTACAGGACCATAACTCTGCTAAACACAGAGTTAAAGAATTGACCAAGATCCAAACGGAACATTTGCAGTTACTTACCAAGATTCTGTTGGGACTTGTGCTGTGAAGGGCTGAACAATTCAGTGCAACCTGCATCTAATCCGCACGATCCTCGAGAGTGTAAAAGACAAACAGGCCTCGCTGATCAATTTGGATCAGTCCAAGGCATTTGATAGGGTCGACTATCGGTATCTGGCAGCTTTCCTGTAGGCCGCCGTATGCAAATGGAGCAGCCTGCTGTATCGCTCCCCCAGTACTGTGGTACAGGTAAACGGAAACCAGTCAAGCACTTTTGCGCTGTCGTGGTCGATTTGTCAGGGTTGCCCGTTGTCGACCCTACTTTACGCTTTGGCATTAGAGCCTCTCCTTTGCCGGCTAAGGGACAGGGCGTTCAGTACGGCCTTACGCGAAATCGCTGTTTCTGGTGGGGATCGAACCAGGATTTCTGAGTACGCCGATGACGTATCCATTTTTGTGTCATCCCCGGATGACATTGAGGTGGTACAGAAGACGCTTGAGCAATAGAAGAAAATGACGGGGGACTAAAATTAACCGCGACAAGTCTTCCGGCCTCTGGTTAGGTGCCTGGAAGGGTGTTGCTCTTCCAGGACCCTTCAGTTGGAGACGGACCCATCCGCATTCTTGGAGTGAGATTCGAACCGGATCTTCAGCTGGAGAAAAATTGGTCGGAGGTACAGACAAAGGTCGGAGTGGCGGTCAAGACTTGGCTTCGACAACAGTTGCCCGTAAAGGGGATAACTGAGGCGCGTGTTACATACGTCTTTCTCATCATCCTTTACCGGTTGTCGGTACTCCCTCTCTGTAATGATAATCGGATTCCAATCGAGCGTTGTAGAGTGGACGCAAGCATCAATTCAACAGAGACGGCTGTTGCAAACGTCCGTGTTAAGTTGGGCTGGGAATGCCACACGTGGTGAGTCATTGACACGCCTCGAGGTTGGCTTTCCTATGCCGCGTTTTGACGGAGAATTCGATTTTTGAGGGAGTGTCTTACCTAGCATTATTATCACTCCTCCCATTTCGAGGGCTGAGGGCCGATGTAAGCCCCAAAATCAATCGAAATTCTTGCTCGAATGTCGAAGAATCTTGAAGGTCATTCCTCGGTCCACTGACATATTTCGTCCTCGGAGGCACTTGTATTGTATATTAGTGATTACGTGATCGACTAGGCTTGTCGATGGCCGAGTCGTGCTCCTTTTGGTCTTGGGCGCCAGCGGCGAATTACTTCAGCAATTCTGAGTTTTCTCTTACCTGGCGACTGATTCTGAACGGGTTATCTCTCAATGACGTGGCCTTCAGATGGGACGGGGTGGATTTGCCTGTCTTTGGTGTGACTTTGGTTTAGAAGAAACGGCTGCGCACGCCTTCTACCATTGACCTTTCTGGTACTATGTCGGCGAGTTTACAGCTGGTATCGCTCCCGATCAGCTCGTGTCCATTGATCTCGCGTACGCGTGTGATAATGTGTCGCCCCCATATTCTGGGGTGAAACGGATGGTGTTTCTCACGTTGCTGGCCAAAGCTCGAATGGTAATCTGGACAACATGGAAAGAGGGAATCTTGCGATATAAACGTTATTCTTATCAGCATCTGATTAGATTCTATGAGCATCAGCTCAGGACGAAGATCAGATATGATAGAAAGCTTTTGATATCGATAGATTTCAGCAAAAGTTAGGTAACTGTAGCAAGTCTGGTTCGCGTGAATGGGGTCAGGTTTGATTTTCTTTTGTAAGTCTGTCACGGCACAACGGGGCGGTCTTCTGCAAACTTTTCCCAGGTTAATTTAGAGTTTTTTGTGTACCTAGTTTATGTGAGAGAATGTTGTTCCTAGCCTGTTCCCGGTTTTCTCTTTTGCTATGAGTCAAGTCGAGATTCCCAACCTCCCCAGTTTGTTTTTGGCACCACTTTTTCATCTAGACTCGGTCAGTCTTTGATTTTACCATTTCATTATTTATTTTATCCCTCTCCTCTCCCTTAACGAATGTGCTACTTGATTGCGCCGTATTCATTTTCGTGTCGTACCGCAGTGAATTTGAGGTGGTGCAGAAGACGCTTGAACGGTACGAAAAGGTGACGGGGGCAAGTATTAACTTGCGGTTAGGTGCCTGGTAGGGGTCGTGCGTCCGGGGCCCTTTAGTTTGTCTGACGGACCCGTTAACATTTTTAGCGTGGTTCAGGCAGGATCTCCAGCTGAAGAAGAATTGGTCGGAGGTACTGTCAAAGGTCAAAGTGGAGGTCGGGACTTGGTTTTGACGACAGTTGTCCGTAAAGGGCAGGGATGAGGTGTGTGCTACGTACGTCTTTTACGTTGTCGGGTTGTCACAAACTACAGGTCAATAGTGACGCCTCTGCCAAACGTTCGTGTCATGAGGTGAGTGGGGGAATGCCACACGTGGCGTGACACCGACACGCCTCGAAGTTGGCTTTCCTATGTCGCGTGTTGACAGAGGATTGGCTTTTGGAGAAGAGTATTAGGGACGCTTTCCATCACTCCTTCCGTTTGTAAAATAGTTTGTAAATTATCTTTCATCCATTTTTAACCTCATTTTCTTTCATTTGTGTGTTTGTGCTGGTTTACATTAAGCTTTTCTCTGTCTAAAAAACTAAACAAACATTTGACTATAACGAGTGCCTCGGTAACCAGCTAGACTTAACACCATTATCATAGATAAAAATTCGACATATGACTATGATTTATATTACGACTTAGTGATAATCTGCAAGCTAGTCTTATGGTCAATTATCATAATAGTAGTTTTTATTTTATGTGTGATTAAGGTAAGGTTAGCTACACCGAATTCTAACTCCAGCTTATTCTGTTCGGTTCAATCCACTTTCGCATTGATATCATTGGAAACGCATTAATCCGTCTCTTCTTTCTACAGCTATGAGTTAAATAGCACAGTAGGATTGGGATCTTCTGACTACTCTGAATTCAAGACCGTAGAGAAGAAAACGCAAAACCACTTCTGCATCTTTCCCAGTAAATCAAAGCAATTCACAAATAATAAATAAAAAGTGTCTGTGGGGTACATCTTGAAAGTACATGTCATTTTAAAATGTTTCGATTCCTAGATATGATTAATGAGGGTACTTGAAAAAAGAGAAAATATAGCTTGGTTTTCTCTAATCCCCAAAGCCCACATTAATAGTACCGTAACATACCAACATCTGTACACGACGGAAGGAAATATTAAAATAATTCAAAGAAATTAATTCCAAATATGAGTTGCGCCTGAAAATATTTTATATGCAGTACTAGAATCTACAATATGCCAAACAAAATGTTATACACAAAGAGATATATGCACTACATACAAAGATTGGAACCACCCTGCATGCCTTTTAAAAAACAACTTAAAATAAGATATTTTTGTATCTTAAAATTTCAGTACCTACATTGTATTTGATTTTCTTTTTCAGTTTTTTCCATGCTGCTCTTACTATAAAAATATGCAAATTTGAATTCATTCGTCCATTACACATTTTGCTAACGTATTAATATTTTGTGTGATAAACATTTTAACCCTTCAGTAATTTTTTTAATTAAGTTAAATTTTAATATAGGTTCTAAATGTTAAATCAGCAGCCGGGACTCGGGTGGGTTCTTTAATGATCTAGGTCAATTCATAAGCGATGACGAAGTGAACAAACCACCCTTTGTGGTGAACATTGAAGTCACTACATATGTAGAAGTTGGTCGAAGGAAATTCAATAATATTCGATTGAAAATTACCGAGTCTTCATCCTGAGAACAATACAGAGCAATGGACTTCAGCTCACTTATAAGGGGATGGTCATCAGTGAAAAGAGCAACCCAAAATGCCAAATACAGGTGGGGAATACTAGAATCAAGAAAGTACAAAAATTTAAATACCTAGGACGTGTTCAAACAGGAGATGGAAACTGTGACACAGAGATCTGAAGGCGAATTGGCATGGTGAAGGACGCGTTCCAGAAGCTAAGTAATGTACTAGGACACAGGAAAATTTCACTACAAACAAAGAAGAGAGTTCTAGAATGCTATGTGATGTCAGTTCAGTACGGTAGTGAATGTTGGACAATATCATCGAAGATGAAGGAAAAATTTGAAGCAGAGGAAATGTGGTTCTACAGAAGGATGCTGCAGATATCATGGACCAAGTATGTAAGCAACGACAAGGTGTTGGAAAGAATGGCAACGAAAAGGAAATTAAGAGTGAGCATCAGGAAGAGACAACTGAAGTTCCTTGGACACGCAACGAGGAAAGAGGGCTTGGAGAACCTGATACTGATAGGCCAGATAAAGGGGAAAAGATACACGGGAAAGTAACGGATAACATATTTGAAGGGCCTGATCAGGTGGATGACAGAACGGAGGTTGCGTGGTGTAACGAGAAAGCGTGCTAAGCGCCACCAGGGATAGGAAGACGTGGAAAACCATGATCGCCTACGTCCTGAAAGGACAAGGCACATAGAAGAAGAAGAAATTCTTGTAAAACGTGAGGTTATTACTTTCTGCATGTTTATATAATCACTGACCATTGTTGATGTTTCAATATATATACACACTTTTTTTAGTTACTTTACTTTACCACCATGTTAGCCGTGGAGATGGCCCCATTCTAAAATTTTCTTTCTCATTGTAGATTTTTTTATTCTTAACACATTGTCACACACATGGGTTTGACTATTTTTTTCAAATTATGAAAATAAAAATCATGCAATTTTTTTATTACTTCTCTCTCCACATGTTTTGTAAATATGGGATATTCGATTTAGGATTACATGGATAGGATACGTTGTTTTGGTGGTTGTTATATATATGGCTCATTCCGTGTAAAATCAACAAGGGTTTGACCATTTTTTTCAAATTTGCTACACTTATAGATCTCCATGAAAGAAATTGAATAGCATCTGTTACATATCTCAAGGTCAAGGGGTTCCTAAGATATGACCTCTGACCATTTCACAAAAATGTTGAAAAATGTGAATAGTGACCAACTTTAAAAAATGATATCTCAGTTGTTTATGGTTCTACAAAGTTAATTCATATACCATTCTAAAGTATTTGGATAGATCTACAATTTTATCTGTGATTTATTTTTAGAGGTCAAATAAAAAGTTGATCTTGATCTTGACATTTATCCTGATTTATCTAAAATAAACGTGATTTTAATTTTTTTAAATTTTGACAAAAGATTTGTCTATCTTATGACAGCATATATTCCAAATTTCATGATGGGCATTCCACTAGAACTATTGCTACAAGCGTTTTATAAAGCTGGAAAAATTCAAAATGGCGGAATGTAGTATCTGTTACTTCATATAAAAACATTTTGATATTTCACAATATGGTCAAGTTGTACATCTTTGTAAAGCTATTTTAATGCTGATTAATATTCATATAAAGACCATGGTCATGAAATCAATAAACATTTTTTTTTCTGGTGATGAAACTGAATTTTCTTCTTTCTTTTTCTAATGCAACACAGACTTTGTTATGGAAAAATATAATAAAGAAAGAATTCTGAAAAGTGTTAAGGCTTAATTAAATTATGGCATAAAAAATATGTGACCTCTATGGTGAATAAAATAATCCCCAGATAAAATTGTAGATCTATCCAAGTACTTTAGAATGATATATGAATTAACTTTGTAGGACCATAAACAACTGAGATATCATCTTTTAAAGTTGGTCACTATTCACATTTTTCAACATTTTTGTAAAAAAGTCAGAGGTCATATTTCAGGAACCTTGAGATGTGTAACAGGTGCCATTCAATTCCTTTCATGGAGATCTGTAAGTGTAGCAAATAAAAAAAAACGAGTCAGACATGGTCAAACCCTTGTTGATCTAACACGGAATGAGCTATATATATATATATATATATATATATGTGTGTGTGTGTGTGTGTGTGTGTGTGTGTGTGTGTGTGTGTGTGTTTGTTTTCGTATCAATGTGGTATTATGGTGTGAGGTTTATGAAAAGTGTGTTTAGGCCAGTGAATTTTACTAGTTGAGTTAAACGGTAAGAACAGTGATGACCAGCTTTCCCCATCCACCTTTTGGCCTTGTACTACATTTTAGGTAAGTTTTACATGAATAAATATTGACTGAGTGTAAATGTAAACAGTTATAATAATTAGATTATTAATACTAGTTCGCTGATGGCAAAATGATCAAATTTAATTCTAAATTGGAGTCTTAAATGGAGAAACGTTTATTAGAAAATATATCCCATATAAATAGAGAAAGTGTCCTATTTCAAACGGCTGCATATTTTACTATTTTCCTGGCTTCCTCGTGATTCATGTCTATTTCATCCAATGACAGACCTAAAATTATTTCTACAAAATTATGTGAAAAATCTTTTCAAAATAATTTTATTGTCGAATAAATTCAGAAAAATTCAATAGAATCTTACAATTATTTATTCTTAGGATTTAAAATATTAACATATTCCGTTGCAGAGAAATTAGTTGCACCGTTTTTTCCATTTCTACTTGAATTCATATGTGTTTATTGTTATTATTATTATTTTTTTTTTTTTTTTTTGTTAAACCTAAATTCACTTTAAAATCCAAAATGGATGCGTTTGTTTCTAAAATGAAAGCAAAAACGATACCCCCGTTTTCAAAAAACCTCGCACACGGAATTTATTTAAACAAAACTTTCAGTACTTATTCATTAATAAAAGATTTATACATTGAATATTTTGTTAGAAAACTGGATATATACTAGAATATCCCGTTGTTTTCGACGTATGAGGATCGAGTAGCTCAGTTCTTAGAACCAACAGCTAGGCTACCAGCAAATATCATTTGAATATAGCATTGAAGGCTTGTGCAGAACCAACCACACTCTTTTTGAAAGAGCCGAATACAGAGAAACGGTGCACAGTATGCCACAAGATCCTCAAATGACTCACTGCAGGTTTTGAATTCAGAGTTGTCCTTCTCCGTTGGCCACCCAAGGCTATAGGAGTTAGCCCGTCCTGCTATTTACCCATAGCTGGTGGAGAAAAGATGGATTCATACCTTTCCCAAAGGGCTTTGCATGTAAGTGAATGATTCGACTGGAATTTGAACTCGGTTCTCCGATTCCCCAATCCGAGTCGCAATTCATTATTCCACTGTGTAATATATATACACATTCCAAACGTCATATCATCTTTCAATAAGTACATGGAAACATTCGTTTTTGTTCTCACTTTTGTCGTACACGAAAACAAACAAGTAGTCAGATTAACTGACAATCATTATTTATGGAGACTTATAAAATTTACGCATTAGCTTTCACAAATTTAGCGATGAGATGTTCTTCCCCATCGGGCGAATATAAGTTTACAAAAGAGTTTTGAAACTGGTTTTATTCTCGTATTATCATTCATGCTTTTTTCCCCCTCCAGTTATACACACTATATTTATTTGGGTTAAATTAATACAACACAAAGTCTGTAAATGGGGCAAACTCGAAGTTAAGAAAAACACACCCTGTCAATTTTTTGAGGATTATGTGGCCGAGAGATTCCGTAAAGTCATTTTCTTCTCGCGTGAGACGCTAACTTATTTTATGTTGGATGTTCGTGACCGATCATGGTGCTCCTCAACATCCTGTCTTCTGCGGCTCTGCGTATTTTTTTGACCCTATTAGCATCCCTATTTTTTTCTGGCATACATTAACACAAAGTCGTTAAGAATGTTAAACACTGTTTCTACTTTTTTTAACATGCTTTCAGTATGTCCTGTGAGTATTAAATTCTCCAGGCCTACCTTTTTAATGTCCCAGAAACTTCAGATGTCTCTTCTTGGTTGTAAGTATCAATTCCTTTGCATTTCCTGCTTTCCTTACGCATCACTCAAAAGTCTGACCGTGTCCAGAAATCACCGCTTCCTCGTCTATTGCTGTAAATATCAGCGCATGCTACTGCTCGATTTTATGAAAGGACGTAGGTGTGTCTTATGAAATCATCCTCGCTCATCAGACTTCATTATTATTTATTTATTTATTTATTTATTTATTTTTAGTTGATAGACCGGAAAGATAAGGTTTAAATAATAAAATCATGTTTGCCACGAACAAAAAAAAAAAAAAATAGCATTTTAAATAAAAACTCTTGGATCACTTGAATAAACTACAGAAGGTTTATTAGCCAAGATGATTATTAGCGTTTAAAAATAGAATGCAATTATAAATTAGTATATATTGAGCTAAGATTATATTGCGACAACCTTCCAAGTTTAGATGGCCTTTATCTGCGCCAATCTCGCGATGTAAGTGCATAATTACCTGCCCCAGAAACAGATTTTAATGTTTTAACCATATTATATTCATTAATAATTACGGACTTTACTTTGGCAAAATACAGTAAATGAATTGATAGACACGCACATACACAAATATGAATAAATTGTTTTTATCAAATTTTAGGATTTAAAAAAATCTTGGATTCCAAGGTAAAGTCTGTTGAGTGTATTGAGAAAAAATAAGACAATAAATGCAAATAAAGCTTCCTTAAAATGATTGTTCATTTTCATGCTCTTTCAGGGCGTAAGTGATTATGGCTCTTCACAACTTTCTATCTTTTGTTACTCTTAGTCACTTCGGACCCCTTTACCACTCTTTGTTCTTGTTCGACAACTCCCTTAAACTCGTTAAGGAACGGGATGAACATGCTGTTCATCCCGTTCCTTTTGCTCCTTCTGAGCATTACATCTTTTAAACTGATTTTCCTTAGTTTGCATCCCAAATAAATTCACTTATACGCAAATATCATTGTAAAAGATAAGAATCCACTTCCTCCCTCCAGCTACAGGTTAAATATGACTTGTATATGAATTTAAAAAATCGTTATTTTAAAGAAAATTGTTTGCTCGCAAAAGAAAAAAATATTACAAGCAAGATATATTTCGGCTTTAACCCTCTAGGGCCATTCGTATCATATTTGATACAGTATGAAAACAAGCCTTGAAAGAAATATTTTCCTGAAAAATTTTTTAAGAGAAATATTTTATAAATTTCAAATGAAAGCAGTACTGACTGCTCAGTCAATGAATACCAAATGTTTCCTTATAGGGAAATACCAAATGTTTCCTTATAGGGAAATACTGTATCAAATATGATACGAATGGCCCTAGAGGTTTAATTAGTGGGGGATCTGTTTATTACTTCATAACAATATAGAACTGATCCCCCACTTTATGCCCCGTAGAAGCCTTAACCCTCTAGGGCCATTCGTATCATATTTGATACAGTATGAAAACAAGCCTTGAAAGAAATATTTTCCTGAAAAAGTTTTTAAGAGAAACATTTTATAAATTTTAAATGAAAGCAGTACTGACTGCTCAGTCAATGAATACCAAATGTTTCCTTATAGGGAAATACCAAATGTTTCCTTATAGGGAAATACTGTATCAAATATGATACGAATGGCCCTAGAGGTTTAATTAGTGGGGGATCTGTTTATTACTTCATAACAATATAGAACTGATCCCCCACTTTATGCCCCGTAGAAGCCTTAACCCTCTAGGGCCATTCGTATCATATTTGATACAGTATGAAAACAAGCCTTGAAAGAAATATTTTCCTGAAAAAGTTTTTAAGAGAAACATTTTATAAATTTTAAATGAAAGCAGTACTGACTGCTCAGTCAATGAATACCAAATGTTTCCTTATAGGGAAATACCAAATGTTTCCTTATAGGGAAATACTGTATCAAATATGATACGAATGGCCCTAGAGGTTTAATTAGTGGGGGATCTGTTTATTACTTCATAACAATATAGAACTGATCCCCCACTTTATGCCCCGTAGAAGCCTTAACACTCTAGGGCCATTCGTATCATATTTGATACAGTATGAAAACAAGACTTGAAAGAAATATTTTCCTGAAAAATTTTTTAAGAGAAATATTTTATAAATTTCAAATGAAAGCAGTACTGACTGCTCAGTCAATGAATACCAAATGTTTCCTTATAGGGAAATACCAAATGTTTCCTTATAGGGAAATACTGTATCAAATATGATACGAATGGCCCTAGAGGGGTAAGTAGTAATTAGTGGGGGATCTGTTTATTACTTCATAACAATATAGAACTGATCCCCCACTTTATGCCAAGTAGAAGCCTTAACCCTCTAGGGCCATTCGTATCATATTTGATACAGTATGAAAACAAGCCTTGAAAGAAATATTTTCCTGAAAAATTTTTTAAGAGAAACATTTTATAAATTTCAAATGAAAGCAGTACTGACTGCTCAGTCAATGAATACCAAATGTTTCCTTATAGGGAAATACCAAATGTTTCCTTATAGGGAAATACTGTATCAAATATGATACGAATGGCCCTAGAGGGTTAAATAGCCCACAAAAGGTTGAGATGACGTGAAAAAAAGAATCAAATCAATTGCACCCCAGAAATTTCAACTGCGTTTTCCGAATTGTAATTATGTTTCCTTATATTTACAATTTTTCTTGAAACTTCCTCGTTGCTCACATGTTCTTTCCATGGTATTCTAAGCAAGTGTCAGTAGATCCACACTGTTGCTTCAAGTCTATTCTTCATCTGTAAAGAAATTGTTTAGCATTCACTTCTATATAGGTACTACATAGCAGTCAAGTACTCATTTCTTTTTTTCTGAAAATATTCTTTTTATGCACGAAGTACTTTGCTTAGTTTCTGGAAAACATTTTTCAGTGTTCCTAAGCATCTTTAGATTTCGATGATACGTTTACCATCGTCTGTTACTACATTTCCCAGGGAGTTAAATTTCTGTACTTTTTTTTATCGAATTCCCCCCCATGCAATGCAATAAAGTCGCTGGGTGTGAAAGTATTAGAAAACAGAAGCGAAAACAATAGAAGAGTAATCAGGAAGATACTTGTTGCACACTTTCTTCTAGTGAGTGCAGAGCCAGGGATTGAACCACAGACCGTTGGATTTCAATTCAACGCTCTCCCAGCTGGCTTCTTGCTACGCCTCTTCCTCTTCCTCTTCCTCTTCCACTTTCCTCCTTCCACCTTTTCACTGCGTCTCTCTGCGTCAGCTTCTCGCCAAGAAATTGACGCCACCAACCCCTCGGTGAACTTGGTCGGTCGGTTTTATCTATCCATAATCCATTTCTCTACCCATAATCCATTTCCTCAGTCTATAAAAATTCCACTCGAGGGCCTCCTCTCTTTTTTCCTTTAGAATGAGCTGAAGGTGGATTATTAAGACAGCGGTGAGTATTATTATTATTTTCTTTCTTTGGAACAGATTACTGCCCTGCACGCCAGACACAAACGAACCCTCTTTTTTCCAGAGCCGCCGCTAGTCGCCCTTTCATGTTCACACTCCCCCCTGGTCTCAAGACCACACATGTGGCAAGGCGGACGTGGCCGCTTGTTGCGGGCACTCCTACGAAGGGGGATTGTCTGGATTTCTTCATCTGAGCTCTCAGAAGTGGCATCGGAATTATCGGCAACAGCGTCGGGGTTCGCAGTCGGACCATCAGACTCGCGGGGCGTAGGTCGAATCCACAGTTCGTCATTGGATGATTCACCACTGCCGCTACTTGTCAACGAATTCGTATTCAGGGCGGGCCGAATGTCCCTCACATGGCGTGGAGTACCATCAACCAGCACGGCCTGCTCACTGACGATGCCGGTGATTCGTCCCCTTCGAAAACTGGTGGTGCACTGGCTATTGGGAGGCTTCACCCAGACGGTGTCCCCTAATTCATACGGCCCTCTTGTTCCCCGCCGATCAGGCAGACGCGCGTCAATGCCCTTGATGCGCACTCGGTAGCGATGGATCGCATTGGCGGGTGCGCTCACAGCAGTCACAGCATCCCTCGGTGTTGCATTATATCTATAGACCGCTTCTGCAATAGTGCACGCCTTCCTGGCCGCGGTCCTCTTCACGCTTCGGTGGCACCGCTCTGCTATGCCGTTGCCACTCGGCACATATGCACATCGGTGTCTGAGCCTGATCCCCCACTCGTCTACAAAACGCCTAAATTCTACGCTGCAGAAGGCAGTATCGTTGTCCGTGAGGATCTCTTCAGGCGGCCCCCTTTCGTAAAATATGGATTCCAATTCACGGATGACACTGGAGGAGTCCTGTCGTGCCAACGGGCGCCAGATCGCAAACCTCGTCGGTCCGCAATCTATCAGTGTGAGGAAGTGCTTGCTGCCATAATGGGTTATGTCCATACCCAGTCGGCTCCAAGTAATGTCTGTTCCCAGCCGACCCCTCCGCCATCTCGCTGGAGCGGGGTCGATTGACTGGCATGTTTGGCATTCCTTGACCACCGCTCTCACTGCACTTTTTGACACTGACGGATTGGTCAATTGTACAAAATAGCATGTCCGTCTCACTCCGGGGTGCCCACTGATGTGGTGTATTTCCCTGATTTTGTCTGCCGCCTCCACAGAGGCAGCACATAGTAACGGTACTGGCCCAGCTTCTTTCTTCACGGCATCAATCCATCTCTGAGGCACCCGAGTGAGCCTATCAACGAGGTTGCAGTTTGAGGTGACAAGTACCACATCCACAGACAGATTGTACTCTGTTACTAGCTTTCTTATGGTCTCCAACCTCCGTCTGATCAGCATCTCGCTGGCCGCCTTGGTGCGCACCCTGGCCTTACCTGTCAGTGTGTTCGATATCCAGTGGTACACGCACAGCGAATCTGTGTGTATGTGTAATTTCTTGACTTTCCACTGGAGTGCCAGGTTAATGCCTTTCGTCACCGCATCGAGCTCTGCCAGGTTGATGTGAGCAGCGTCATTCGTCGGTCGCAGCCAGCAGGCGTCCTCAATCGCAGCTCCGTTCTCCTCAAGCAGCACACCAATCGCCACAGAGCTCGCATCCACCCACACGCTCAATTCGTCTCCCTGCACACACCAGTCTCCCTTTGCGGGGTCATCCTGCTTTACCCTTGCGATGGTCTCCTTCACCATGCGAACCAACAGATCGTCCGTCGTTTCATCATCCCAGTCTTTGGTGACTGCGCTTGCCCTCCTTTTTATAATGCCTGTTGCTACACGAGTCCATCCACACACTGGTAGGTGCCCCACAAGTTTTCCACACAGGGAGAAGACCACTCGTCTCGTGAAGACTTCGGGTACTTCAGGAACTGCAGTTCCGCACCCCCACTTCAAGGTCCCCCGCTCCTTTCGAACTTTCAGGCCCAAGACACGGGCGCCATCCTCCAAATGTTCCGGGTCCTTGCAAATCAGGCCAAACTCGGCCAGTTTGGTCCTTACGCGTGATGATGATACAACGTCTTCGTTCACGTATATGTCATCAAGGTACGTCGATGTCCCCTCTTTCATTGTTTCTTGCTGTGACAACACAGCGTTGACTATGGTCTTCATTATTTGGGGTGCCACGTTCAGCCCGAAGCCCAGTCTGGTAAGTCAGTACCTTCTGCCGGCAAACACCACCGTCTGAAACGGCCACATCGTTTCGCTGACCCGGACCTGCAGATACGCTTTTCTTAGATCCAGCAGGGACACATTGGAACCCTGCTGGCGCCATTCTCGTAGCTTGCTGGCGCAAACATCAGCATCTGCCGTAAATGCATCAACATGCGCATTTAGTTCGCGGTAGTCCATCACTGGCCTCACTTTTGCTTTGTTGTGCTGAGTAACCGCCATCAGCGGGATCAAACCTTTGGGAGGTCCAAGTTTCTCATAGGGGTAAGGAATTAACCAGCCATCCTTGATCCATTCACGAAGCTCCTCTTCGTATGCAGGCCTTATTTGGTCGGGCACATGGTACTCGGCTACTTCGTTCCGCAATTTTGCTGGCTCCTGATTTCCCGACCACTTCCATGAGGCGGTCCAAGCCTTCTGGTGCTGGTCAAATTCGACACTAAAGTCTGGCTGGTCGATCCTCAGCGCTGCGCACACTGGGGTCCTCTCTTGAAACTGCACTGCCCCCGTCTGCGTTATGTGAACACCACCTAGGGCTCTGATGGCATCATAGCCTAGAAGCAGGTCAAAGTTCAGTGGTTTTTTGAGCGCTACTAGCGCCTCGACGTTGGCCGAGTTTCCTGTTCTTGTACGGATGTTTATCGCACCCACCCCGCAACATGTCCGCGATTCTCCACTGATGGTGGTTACCCTGACACCCCTCTCCTTCCAAGTGTGGCAGAGGTCTACGAACACTATGGTGCGGGAGCACCCGGAATCGAGGAGTGCTGAGCACAATGTCTCGTTGACATAGACCTGAATGATCGGAAGCGCCTCTAATTTCTGCTTTGGGGAAAGGTCGACGCCGGCACCTTGTCCCCGGCCCCGTTTCCCGCACAATCCCGGGCCATATGTCCGGTTTCATTACACCGGTAGCAGCGAACAGCTGTCGGTCGCCGTCTGCAGTTCCTTGCAATGTGGCCCTGGCCATCGCACCTATAACACACGACCCCACCACGCGGGCTAAGCCCCTGAGACGGTTTATCATCACTCGGTGTGGATTGTGCAGCGGCGATTACCGGATCTCTCAGCTCGGAATTATCCTTCATCACGGTTCTGGCTCGGTCCACCAGGTCATTAAGGGACAACGAGGTTATGTTTGAGCTCGCCCGCAGGAGCTGTTTTGCTCCGGTTGGGAGCCCCGCCAGAAATTTATATGCCAAGGCCCGCTCGGGCAGCCCACCGAACAACACCGTCAACTTCGTCAGCTCGGCCAAATATACGTCCACAGTTTCGCCAGGATGTAATTGTCTTGCCTCAAATTGCTCCCAGGCAGTGGCGGGGTCGATAGCAAACGCTTTGTATAGGGCTGCCTTGATCCTCTCATAATTCTGTTTTTCCTCAGCACTGAGCTGTTGATACACAGCGAAAGCCCCACCGGACAAACGCAGAGGAATCACATGTTCAATGTTTTTGACACCAGACAAGAGACAATGCAGTTCCACTTTTTCCACCCAGTCAAGTACTGGGGTCGAGCCACTGAACTCTGGAATCAATTTCAGGTCGAACCTGTCCCCCATTACGCCGAAATAGCTTGTTGCACACTTTCTTCTAGTGAGTGCAGAGCCAGGGATTGAACCACAGACCGTTGGATTTCAATTCAACGCTCTCCCAGCTGGCTTCTTGCTACGCCTCTTCCTCTTCCTCTTCCTCTTCCACTTTCCTCCTTCCACCTTTTTACTGCGTCTCTCTGCGTCAGCTTCTCGCCAAGAAATTGACGCCACCAACCCCTCGGTGAACTTGGTCGGTCGGTTTTATCTATCCATAATCCATTTCTCTACCCATAATCCATTTCCTCAGTCTATAAAAATTCCACTTGAGGGCCTCCTCTCTTTTTTCCTTTAGAATGAGCTGAAGGTGGATTATTAAGACAGCGGTGAGTATTATTATTATTTTCTTTCTTTGGAACAGATTACTGCCCTGCACGCCAGACACAAACGAACCCTCTTTTTTCCAGAGCCGCCGCTAGTCGCCCTTTCATGTTCACAATACTAAATAACGATTGACATTGAATTTAAATTTTTGAAGATTAAACTTGACTGGAAAGCAGAAATCTTGGCTTTACTAACAATATTTCCATCTGAGTCTGCCAGCAACACTTACTCACTCGTGTGTGTGTTCTGATTTTGTTCTATCTAAATACAGGCTATTTGTTCTCAACAGAGATTACGGGCTATTTGAAAATTCGACCCTGTTGAATTAAGTGAAAGATTCATAAATAGTAAACATTATTTAAACATCTTCACAAAATGTTTGATCGGATTAAAAACAAGTTACGTCATATTATTCGTACCTGAGAAAATAAATGATTGAAAGAATAGATGGTAATAAGAGGCTCATCCCTTGTTTCCTGTTTAGGATGTGGTTTCCGGTTTTTCTCTTTTCCAATCTTTTCACTCTTACGTAGTCCCCTGCGCATCAGTGGCGTTTTCGCCTTGCTTGGTGGTGATATGATTTTAAAAAAAGCATACAATTCACTACTGATTTAACTGCGTTGACAAAAATTACATATTGCAGAATAAATAGCGTAATGTTTCAAGAATTATTGAAAAAAGAATTTACGGAATTCACTTCGATGTCATAAGGGACTATATTTTCAAACTTTGAACTTGTGGCTTATAGATAATTACTAAATTTAGTATGCCACAAGGTAACATGTGCAGAGCATTTGGGAAGAATCAGTTATTACAGTATTAATGTTCTGTGAGTTTAATATATTAACCAATACACCCTGACGACGTGTGGTGCAATTGTTCACAAAAGTGTGTAATAGCTTTTTTTTTTTTTTTAGAGTGGACAAAACGTTATGATTGTGTTCGGATTGTAGAAACTATTACTAAACTACTATAAAAGAATATCGGAAACAAAACAAAAGTATAATACCACGAAAAATTGACCTGCCTTGAAAATGGCAAAAAGTATTGGCCGAAAGGGCTCGGGACAATAAAAATATTGACAAATTATCCACATACTAAGCTACAAAATAAACATTTTCGGACCAAAAATTGAATAAAACTCTTTTCAAATATTCCTTGTTCATCATATATAAAAAAACGTGTATAAAGAAAAAAATGATATCGGGTATCTCGAAGTTGTGGAAATATTCCTGTATATAATCCAAAGTGCGCCAACCACAAAAGAAAATGTATTAATAAATCTGATGACCTAACTAGACGTCTGTTATTTTAAAATTGTTGGCGCTATATATTGTTGGATATCCAGTTCGATTCTCAGATGTTTTGACCAATGAATGATGATTATATCCCAGCTCTTATTCGTAGCTTAAAGTAGGTATCTTCACTAAATCGCTAAAAAAACAGCATGGTATGAATAAAAAGGTTCCAAACGAATATTTTCAATCAAAATGTTTTCATTATATTAAGAGGAAAGATCAAAGTAATTTTTAATTATTTTTGTAAGTTTTTTTAATCTCTTCTAACATGTTCGAAATCTTGGTAGAAAATTTTGTTTTGATTTGAGTTAGCGGGTAACTAAATCGTTACGACTGTTTACAATGGAAAACGTAATAATTACATCACCCACTTTTTGTCCGGTGACAAACACATTAATTTGAAAATTCTCGCAAAAATCAAATACATGTCGGATTTTAATGAAACTTTCAGTACTCATTCACAAATGAATTGAATTATTTTTTAAATCATTTTTTTTAAATCTTCGTAAAAATATTTTTTTACCTCTGTTAATGTTGTGGATTCTTGTTGAAAAATGAATAACAAAAGCAGATATGGAGAGAGAAAATAAATATTGAACAAAAATATACAAACTGGAACAATACAGGAATATTAGGAATACTATTAGTAGAAATCAATATATACAGTCTTGTCGTGAAGACGTATGTCCGGGCAATGAGTCTATATCCAAAACAACTCCAACTTAATATGCACCAACTTACTAATCGACTGTACAACTCCTCAACTCTACAACTGCTCTTTACAACTACTCCTCTGCCGTTCTCTGTTCAGGCAGACTTATATGTACACATCAGGCGAGTTCATCTTATGTGCAAAAAGGGGTGCTCCCCAACAGTTAATCCCCTCCACGTAAATCTATGAAATTTTAATAAATTTTAGAGTGTTGCGGTCTATAATTTTCTTAGTTAACGCAGTACTCATTGGGTAACATAAATAATCTATTTTTAAATTTTACCTCTGTATCCAAAAATCCGCTCCGAAGAGTAAAATAAAAAATGCAATAAAACTCTGATATTATTTAATTTGATAAGCTTTTAACTGATTGAATAAATAATCAAAATTAAGGACATTATAGTCTGAATAAAAAAAAATTTGATTACTAATAAAATTTTAAAAGAATTGTTTTAATTTCTTGTTATTATAAAAACTTATAAAGTTTCAAAAATATTTTTAAAATCTTCAAAAGAACTGTTGCGGTTAGATCTTTTAGTTAAGAATTGATGATTATATTGCCGATCAGAAATTGAAAAGTGTAATAAAAATCATTCGTATTTTTAAAGTAATTTTGATTTTTTTTTTTCGTACATTTGAAGATTTTTTTGTATGGTAATTTCTATGTGAAAATTAAAAGGTCAACGTTTCCTCCCAAAAAAAAAAGATTTGTACAGTTTTGTCACTTCTAAACGCCATGCACTTTATCTCTAATCAACAACCTGTCAATTTACGGCGAACAGGTTAAAAGGTTCAAACCTGTGATTAAGAAATATTTTTATTCTAAATTTCACGCTATAAATAAGTAATACTTTCGTAAATAAGATTAATTTAACATAAAATTTGCTAATTTTCCAAAAATAATGTGTCACAGATGTATATTTTATTTTTGTAAGATTTTTAAAACCGAGAATTAATTTTTGTTTACAAATATATCAATCACTCAGAAATGGTGGCAAAATTTAAAAAATTGAAAAAAATCTCAAACTTTTATATTCCAATCAATATAATTTCTGTTTGAAATACACCAGACAGTATTTTTCTTATTGGAAATGGTAAATTTAATCATTTAGTTTTCAATTAAAACTTAAATAATTGTTTTAAGAAAACTTTCATTTTTAAAACTTAAGTTTAAAATATTTTTTCGCGATTTAGTGGAGATACCTAACTTGAAGGCTCAACATTTTCCTCAGTGCATGAGCTCCAAGTAGCGCTGTTGTTGCTGTTGTTGTTGTTGTTGTTAATGTTTGTCACTAAGTGAGATTTGAACCCATGACAATATGAAGGACTGCTGAAAGTTTTTCTGCTCGACACTCTTCGCAAATTTGTGCAAATGACCAAACATTAGAAAATACTTTTGAATACTTTTACAATAAAATGTAAACGCAAATTATACTCCATCAGTTTCTTGCACTGTGATTACTTCCATTTACTTACTTCCTCGACAGCTACAATCTCCAATAATTTAAATGTAAAGTCAATAGTCATCTCCTATCTCACTAACCTGCATTCTCTCTCTCTCTCTCATGCTCTTTTCTCCATCCACTCTACTCTCATCAGTATTCTCATCCTTCTCTTACCCACTTCCTGACACCCCCTATAACCTGTCACTCTTTCTCATAACTTTCCTTCTATGTAGCCCCCTGCAAAATAGTGGCAGTAAAATGCCTTGCTTGGGGCGATATGATTATTTTTAAAAAATCCCTCTCTAGTTTGGCCAAGTGCATTTTAACACTTCTCAGTAAAGCCAGTCGATTGATAAGTGCTTTGCTTACTTTAATGCCATATGGGAAAATCGAATTTACAAGACAACTACTATAGTTGTAATTATTTACTAATCTTTCAGTAAGTAATAAACTTACTAAACGATTGCCAAATTGAAGTAGGAAAATTAATTTTTTTTTTCTTAGCGGTTCATTTACTTCCGAGATCACGAAATTAGATTTCTGGATTCTGGATTTCTTTCTATTTACAAGGCAGCATCGCCAGAATTGAAGCCGAAGGCCGAACATCACATTATAAGTTTAAAAAAGAAAGATAGAGCGATGCAAATTGAAAAATGTTGCCACTAATTCAACAGCTTGGCTTTTCTAACTCCAAACGTTAGTCCGACCGCAGGCGAATTCCGATTAATGACATCAAAAAGGTGAACAAGTGAATGTTTAGACTTCATTTACTAATCATTAACGACACATCCCTGTGGCACCGTTCAAGCATATTTGTTCCGATGAGGTGCGCTTGTATCAAATATCTAGTAACAACGACTTCGATGGGGAAAACAAAGAATAAAAAATGCAGAAAGATTTTATACTTTCGGTGCACATCGTTGTGCCGAATGGCAAAATCTCTCGAAATTGATTTGAAAATGATAATACTTTACACAGTTAGTGTACATCTGTGCAGAGTTTGAAAATAAGTAAACAGCTAAATAAAATCGAATGAAGCAAATTGAACGAAAGGAACAGCGAGCCCTTCATCTTTTACTAGTGGCGTCAAAATATAGCAGCTAAATGGTTATAAGTACAATGCAATTAATTTATCTTTCAGCTAAAATATGTTGATTTAGAGTTAATTTAAAGAATAATATGTATTTTTTTAATAGACAAGTTTAAAATTTTACTTCCATAGAATCATCGTAAGAGTTCAATACAGATTAACGAATTGCTTCTCTCTAGACAGTAAAAACTTCTAGTGATGTAGGAAAGTATAACAAACATATTATACGAGGTTCGGTTGAAAGTTTTATAAGCTGACCATGATAATCTCCTGGAAATTTAACCAACTGAGGTTTGTTTTATAACATCCGCCCCACACACACACTTCTTCCTTCGTTCGTACTGCAGTGCTTGGATCTCACTGGTTAAGCTTTCAATTTATTAGTGTGAAAAAAAAAATCAAGAGCAGATATGCTGTCATCATCACTGTGATACTAGTTCCTAGCCAAGTCATTTTTGTTTATTTTTTTTACGTTGAGAAACAGATGATCGTCAGAAGGAGAGATAATCAACAAGTTCAAAGCCACAGTCAAGCAGCTGTTATTGAAGCCAAGAACGTTGTGTGATGTAACATTATCCTGATGAGACAATACCTCATCATCATTTTTTTTTACGAGGGGCGTTTGGTCTTGATAGACATTCACAACAGCATCAGCAAGTTGACATAGTACTCTCTATTGATGGTGTGATTGCAGATAGCCAATAAACACCCAGCCTTTTGCCTTCCCAAAAAACTGAAACCATCATCTTCCCTCCCTGTAGTTGAAACGACTTTCGCATTCTTTGAAACATATGAGGAGGAGTGTTTCCACAACAGGGATTGTCTCTTTGTCTCTACCTCAAAGTGATGAACCCAACACCCATTTTGGTTAAAAAAATGTTCACGGAAATCAGCTGAATCTGCCTCAAACAATGTCAAATTTTCCCATTATATGATCAACGAGGTGCGCTTTTGATCAGATGCTAGAAAACATGACATTCACCGAACAAAAACCTTCGTCATGCCAAATTCAATGTACAGAATATTTTCAGCTCTCTCACAGAATATTTGATTTATAGTCAATTGTCTGCCCTCCATTAACATGTGGTGAACGTGATTGTTTTTGTTTTTTGTTTTTTGTTTTTTTGCATCCGTCTGTCTCGGGAGATAATGGGGTTGTGCACCACATATCAATCTGTTGCTGAGTTTCAGCGTCTGCTGTAGCTGTACAGGCCTATGCTGGATAGGCAGGCTCTATTGTAAGTGCCATAGGTATAAGATGCCCCTGGTTCTGAGAGCAGTGATTCAGCCCTCTGCCGTTTGCGCTCTCTCGTCTCCTTCCACTGCTAGTCTCTCCTCTCCATACTTATCCTGGAGCATGCCTTCATGTTTCCTTCGGTGGTGGCAGTTGCAGGATGTCGAGACCTGGGGGTCATATTTTAAGACTCCCTCTTCTTTTTCTAAATTTATCAACTTGCACAGTTGATAAAGCTGGAGGGTCGTTCACTAATATAGAAGCCATGTCAATATGAATGTCCTCATGGGCTAAACCATTTTTCTGCATGTAAGTGAAAACACCACGACGCTAAAATTTGTCCATTTTCTTTTTTAGGTTCCCCTATGAATATGTGGTATTGTGGTGTATACAGGATCGTAAGATGATGAACGTGTCCTTGTGGTAAATGGGAAAATTGTAATGAGCGATTGGGTCGTGAATGTGATTAGCTAGGTATAAGACAGTAAGCGAAGACCATGCTCGACCTCGCTTTTTCGGCTATGTGCCACATTTTTGTATAAAAAATAAATATACCATTTTCAAGAGAATCGCTACTAGTTACTTTCGAAGCCTTCTTTAAGCAGTTAGATATCCGTTTATCTGGAAAGTAATAATGCAGTTATTAATAAGAGTTTAAATCAATGCATATTAGATTTCCCAGCTCTATCCATACCTCTTTATAGCCAGCCTATAAATTTTTCATTCCACTCTTATGTGTGTATTGGCGTGTATATAACAGGCTAAAATTTCCCTTCTCTGATTCCATGCGCCTATCGCTTAAGGGTTAGCGACTCCGACTTAGTTTCAATCCCGGCCAGAAGCAAGTGGATGTGTCTAACCACACTGATGAGCTGTGATACAGCGAAACAGGCTTGTATATGAATGACTAATATATATATATATATATATATTCAAGTTTATTTTTACTATTGTTTGTCCTATATAAAGTCCAAGCGTTACTCGAGGTAGGTTGCTGAATGATTTTGTTGTATGAGCGGTAAGAGTTGCCGTTTATGATATGTAGGAAAGATAACGGTTAACCATAGACTTTAACAAGTTAAGATTATAGTGGGCTAGACTAAACTTTCTTGAGAGTCGGTTCCATAAAGAAGCCGTTCAAGGGAAGAAGTTGTTAGACCAGAACTTACATTTGACTAATGGGATACGGCACGAATGAGGGCAGTTCGCCTCAGTGTACTCGGTGTGGTGACAAAAGAATAAACCCACATTAAATGTAAAATCTTTTTGCACAAGATACGAGTATCTTCGCGCGTATAAAATGTTTGATATGCATACAAAAAGTACAATAATACGTATAAATATTTGATAATTTTTCCAGGGCAGTTGCGCGCCGTGTAACCGTTCTACACATAATGGTTTTCGAACTGATTTGAATGCCAGCTTTTCAAAAACATACACTACGAGCCATAATTATTAGGACGCCCAGTTTTTTTTTCCAAACAAAATTATTTATTTCATATTATTTTTAGTACTTATGCCAAGTGGATAATTCTAAATGAAAATAAAATGAATTCTTTTGTTAATACTGCACAATAACACGCGCATCAAATAAACTGTTCTGATGTCCAGTTTTTGTGCTCTCTTCCCCATGCTAGTCTCTTCTTCTTATTGGCTTGCCGAAGCAAAGGGTTCTTGGCTGCCTTGTAAAATTTTGCAAAGTAATAATAACAAAAGAACCATTCTGTTTTCATTTAGAATTATCCACTTGGCAATTAATACAAAAAAGATTGTATGAAATACATCATTTCTTTTAAATATGGGGTTGCCTAATAATTATGACCGGTAGTGTACATCTAAAAAAATTTTGTCTAACACACTGAAAATATCCAATTCTTGATAATGACTTAAACAGTCGAAAGCATTTTAGTAAAACAGGAACATCAAACAGTTTATCCACAATTTTGTTCCAAATGATGTAAGGACTTATCGGCTGAAACTGGTAAAACTTATTTGGATGGATTCTTGCTGCATAAATACAATATATATATATATATATATATATATATATATATATATATATATATATATATATATACGATATAGAATAAGTAAAATGTTTGCCACTTAGCTGACTTATGTTGCCTTCAGCCCGACTCCAGAGTTTCGTAGACAGACTCTGCTGTAATTAAACCATATATATAATACAATTGATACTGACAGTACATATTCATTGCAAGAAGAACAGAAGATAGCAGCACATAACCTACCTAACGTGCTTGTGTCAACGCTGGACAGAACAAGGATTAGGAGGGATACCGAAAAGAACTATAAACGTCAGATTGGGAGGAACCATGACTGCCCACGTCCTTAAGTAAGACGTTAATGTAAAAGAAGTAATGTAAAAACATTCGAAGAAAGCTCACAAGAAATTAAACGCATTGTATTAGCAGCGTGATATCACCTACTTACTAAAGACATAACCTGTTTTGATTGTAATAGAACTCGCATCAGCTTTTTGCCTCCCGTTACTATAACAACGGAATATCTAATTAATAAAAACGATGAGGCTGCGTAATTGATGAACGGTTTGTTTGATATATTTTTAATTATAATTTTATTGTTTAAATATTTTAATATTTTTAGCGATACAATAATAGTAAATATCACACATTGAGATCAAGATTAAAGTTCTCAGTTTTCATCATTAAAATGTCATATTCTTTCAGGATTTCCACAGAAAATTTTTTTATCCGTAAGTTGCCATGTCTTCTTCAGAAAGTTGTTAGTTTTAATTTAAAGGAGTCCTTCTTCTACAGTAGCTCTCAACCAAGGATAGAACACTCAATCTATCCTTCTATTTAGCTCATAGTTGTAAGGAGAAATGGATTTCCTAAGTGAATTAGAGCGAAAGTGAACACAACAGACAAGGCCGAAATTTGAACTCGATTCGCTGATTTCACTTTCCGCGCCGATAACTGTTAAATATAGGCATAAAAAAATCCACTTTTGAGATTCTTTTCTTCGACATAGATTTAATTTTGCCCTGTTAGCTTTCCTTTCAAGTGTGCCTCTAACGGGAATTGGCCGTGACGGGACGAGTTTGCCATGTGGGAGGAACTTGCCCAGGGAAACCTGACCTACGCACGCTTAATTGTATACAGTTACAAAAAAAGCAGCAGTTAGATGGAGGTGGCCCCGCTTGTCAGGATTGGCTTACCTCTGCACGCAGTGACATTTGTGTAAAATTCTGCAGGATAGGGGCCGAGATGCCATGGAACTCTTGCTCTGGTCCAGTACTGACGATCACAAGACGCATTGGAAACAAGGGAAAATTTTCGAAAGAAGGCGAAGGAGAGTAATTTATATATATATATATATATATATATATATATATATATATATATAACGTGAAGAGCAATCTCTAAAAGATTTGGGTAAGAAAAGGGGTCAGAATCAGAAGAAAGTTTAGACAGTACTCGAGACAGTGATGAGATACTGAGGCGAAGTGAAGCCGCTTGTGGTATCAGGAGTCGGAAAAAATGCTGGGTGATTGAAAGAGGGCTATTTTGAGAAGAGTCAGAGTCAGAAGAATGTAAAGGGTGGGTAAAGGCGACCGGGGAAAGACGAGGGTTATGTTGAAGGATGACGGAAAACTAGTGGGTAGGCTACACGCAGGCAGAATACTACAGGGTATGAAAAAAAGAACGATGTGATTTAAATCACTAAGTAGTGTGGTTGGTTTTAAGTAGGTACCTCCGCTAAATCGCTAAAAAAACAAAAACAAAAAACAAAAAAAACCCAGCATAGTATAAATAAAAAAGGCCTCAAATTTAATAAAATCTAACTTTTTTCATCAAAATGTTTATATTCTTATTAAGATTTTTTTATTTTTTAATCACTTCTAAAACATTCGAAATTTTGGTAAAAAATCTTGTTTTCATTTGAGTTACTGGTTAAGCAAATCGTTACGAGAGTTTGCAATGGAAAACATAATATTACATAATACATTTTTTTTTCCGGTAACAAACACATTAATTGTAAATTCTTGCAAAAATCAAATAGCTGTTGGATTTTAATTAAACTGTCAGGACTTATTCACAAATGAATTAAATTATTTTTTAAATTATTATATTTTTTAAAAATCTTCGTAAATTTTTTTTACATCTGTTACCACCCCCACGTACATTCATGAAAATTTTAAGAAATTTAGTTTTATTGAGAAAATTGGTTTTATTAGTTAAACGCAGAATTCATTGGGAAATGTAAACCATCTATTTTGTTTTAAATATTTTGCCTCTCTTTCCGAAATAGTAAAATAAAGGAATGCAATATAATTATAACATTATTTAATTTGATAAGCTTTTAATTGCTTGAATAAATAATATAAATTAAGCTCATTATAGTCTGAAGGAAAAAATCGATTAATAATTAAATTTTAAAAGAATTGTTTTCATTTTTTTAAACTTATAATAATTTATAAAGTTTCAAAAATATTTTTAAAATATTTCAAAGATTTGTTGGTGTTACTTTATAAAATTATTAAGCGAAAATTCTATTTACTAATCGAAAATTAAAAAGTTCAATACAAATCGTTGTGCCTCCCTATTTTTAAAATAATTTTTAATTTTTTTTTCTTTGTGTATTTGAAGTTATTTTTTGTATGGTAATTTCTATGTGTCAATTAAAAGGTCGTGTGTGTCAGAGTTTCTTCCACTTACCAGAAAAGATTTGTACAATATGTCACTCGTGATCGTCATACACTTTTATCTTATCTTATCTTATCTAACATCTATAAATCTCTCAATACATACGGTGGAAAGGTCAGAAAGTTAAACTTTCTGTTTAAGAAAGAGTTTTATTCTAAATCTCATGCTATAAATAAGGAACACGTGTGAAAATCAGATTAATTTAACATTATATTTGCTCATTTTCCACAAATTATGTATCAATTTATTTTTGTAAGATTTTTAAAACCTAGAATTAATTTTGTTTGCAAATGTATCGATCGCTCAAAAATAGCCAAAAAATTGAAAATTAATAAAAATCTCAAAAATTTAGATTCAGATCAATATAATTTTTGTTTGAAATACACCAGAGTATTTTGCTGACTGAAAATTTAATCATTTAGCTTTCAATTAAAACTAAAATAAGTTTAAGAAAACTTTTGTTTTTAAAAATTTAATTTAAATATTAGTTATGAAAAATGAGTGGAAGTACCGAGTTTTAAGTAAATTAGAAAAATTACAAGCAGTTTATAAGAAATGCAAGATTTGCGTTTGCATCGTCGCAGAATTTTCTGGATTAAGTGTTTATCGTTGCATTTTGAAAGAATTACATCTATTAAAGAAAATCTAACGAAAGAGAAGCATCATAAAAATAATATTTATTCAACCCTTTTGAAGAGATAAGTCACGAAAAAGTTGTTATTCAGCACATTTTAAAACTAAAAAAAAAATTCTTTTCGTTTTGTAAATCCCATATCTAATCAGGATGAAGGCGATCATGGATCGTCAGAGTTTGGTTTTTTTTTTAATCATTTCACTCCAAGCAAGGCATTCCACTGCCACTATTGCGCTTGGGGCTACATAGGGGGAGGTAAAAAGGAAGAGTGGTTAGATATAGGAAATGTCAGAAGGGGGGGTGATAGATAGTTGGGTGGGGGGGAAGAGTGTTTGAAAGAATGGGAGTTAGTTTGTTTGAAAGAATGGAAGTTAGTTTGTTAGGAGGTGTCTATTGACCTTACATTTAAACTCCTGGAGATTGTAGCCGTCGGGGAAGCAGTCATGTGGAAGAGAATTCCACAGTCGGGAATTGCGAGAAAAGAAACTGTTGGAGTAGAAGTTGCGGTTGCATTTTATCGGTTTCACTGTAAAAGGGTGGGATCTAGTTGCTAATCTAGTATCTCGTGCAAATTCGAACCTAGGGGGCACCAGTGATCTAAGTTCATCGGAGCAGAAGCCATGAAAGTATTTATAGAAGAGACACAGGGAAGCCATGTCGCGCTGGTGAGAGAGAGACTGCAGGCGGTCTGCTAAGTCGGTATCGATCACATTACAGACCATCCGCTGTAGCTTGTCTAGAAGCCCAAGGAGAATAGCAGGGGCACCCGACCAGATATGGCAACAGTATTCAATGCACGGGCGGATGGTAGATTTATGAATGTGCAGGATAGATTCACACGGAAAAAAACCTCCCGGTTCTGCACAGAGAACCGACATTCATAGCAGCGGATTTAGCAATGGATTCGATATAGTCACTCCACTTCAGGTCCGCTGAGAGTGTGAGACCAAGGAGGCGTAGTGTTTTACTCTCTGGGAGGCAAGCCTGGTCCATGCTAATAGGAGGTAGGTGCGATTGTCTATGATGATTAATTGATAGTAGCTTCGTTTTAGAAGCATTAAAATTTACGAGCCATTTCTTACCCCAGTCCACTACGGATTGGAGGTCCTTTCCAAGCTCGGCTGCAAGGTTAGCTTTGTCGCCCGCACCAGATTTTTGGTCGAGGCGAGAATAAACTGATTACTTTTCCTTACTAACACGGAATTTCTATGTCTTGGGAAAGATAGTCTAAAGATTTCTTGGTGTCTTCTACCCAAACTATGAAGAGAGTGCAAAAGGGATAACACTGCAGAATCAGCGAGCCGAGTTCAAGTTGCAGTCTACTCTGTTGCGTTCACTTCGACACAAATTTCTTTAGAAAAATCTTTAGTTTTAGTTTTCACTTCACGGTTTCGTTGAACGTGATGGCCAAGGAAAACTTTGTAACTTTTTATCCAGTCATTCTACTAGTATTTGTTTATATTTCTGAAATGAGGTAGTATTAACAGTATTTACATTATTCGGACTATTGTCCTCATCTTTGTTGCCATTTGTATGACGTTTTGGCCTGAAGGACTCAGTGGATATAGACGTTGGTTGGTTCCTGTGACTTGACCCAAAGAGTTGGGAGTTTAATACCAGGCTACAACGGTGGTGAACAAGTAACTTGCAGGGTTAGAGGGAGATATCTCATGACTTCTAATCAAGACTTTACGCAAGGAATGAAGATTATATACCCCAGTGATTGTAAGAAAGGGTTCGGTTCGAAATTCGTAACACCTGAAGAAGACCGGAGCATACAACGACCGAAACGTCATACAAAATGCAGCAGAGATGAGGACAATAGTCCGAATAATGTAAATACTGAAGTTATTCTACTGTCGTTAAATTTTCTTTTAGGAAGACGAAAAGTGTGTAGAAACTGCTGTCCGTACAGATTATCATCCCAAGCAATTTCATTTTAAAGGCGGGATAATTTTTATTAATACATTGCTGTGGCGTATTGCTTAAGAAATACTTACACCTATACCCGACTTACTGCACTCATCAGAAAATCGCTACAGAAAAATACTGCCGTTTGAAAAACATCTCACTATAAAAGACGCTTAAAAGTAATTGTACCACTTTTTACAAAAACATCTAGACCTACAATTAACATTTCTTGTTTTGAAAGCAGTTGGAAGATATTGGCTGTGATTTGAATGCTCGACATGGCACTACAAAATGGAATTACAACTCAACAGAGCATAGAATACAAACATAAAAATATACTAACATCAAAAATTAGCATCCGCCCTTGAAAATAGATTAAGAATTAGCCCAAAGCGCTTGGGACAATAATCACTACGAACAGTTTCAACACAATCTTTCTTCATAAAAGAACACATGTCAGGACAATTTAAAAAAATGAATAAAAATTTATAAGTTTTTTTGCCCATTAAATTCATTGAAACATTTATCAAAGGACTGCTGCCAAACACACACACACACACACACACACACACACACACACACACACACACACACACACACACAGTGCAATGAATAAATTATCGCAATTTTATATTTTTAATTTTGCGCATTTTTTCGATTACATAGTACAGTAGGGTCAGTTGGGCACCCTCTGCTAGAAAAAAAGCACGATAACGCAATTCACTCCGCCATAAATTTATAAAAGACATGTTGTATGGCTTGGAATTCGGGCCAGAATCTCCAATATGAACATTTCAAAGTGAGTGTCAATCTAAGGACATTGCTGAGGATTTGAAAAGAGTTGAATGAGTCTAATGGTGATTACGAAAATGTTCGGAGTGATCACTAGTGATAGCAACGTTAGGCATATATTCAACTTCCCACATAGACTCAGATTCAACACGAAGGCCTACATCAAGTGTCCTGGGGAGGTAGGGCTAGTCTGAGTTAAGAGAGTGGCTACTGGAAGATCCTATATCTGTCAACAGAACTCGGCGTCATGCCACACAAGCAGGAGAACCCAATCATAGCTGTTAGATAATTTCTGCGATCACATCACACTTTATATCTGACCACCTAACTCTCCAATTTGTAACACCTTGATTATTATGTGTAGGGCGCAGTAGAGCAAGACACCAACAAAACTCTTTGTAACATCAAAGATGAACTAAAAGAAAATATGTCAGCATTCGCCAATTAAAACAAGATCGTTCAGAAGAGAAAATTCCGAAGTCGTCTAGAGGCCGTGGTCAATGGCGATTTTATTAAAAAAATTTACTCTTTAGTATTTCAAGATATTTTCAGGAATTTTGGTAAATATATCTGTTAAAATGAAATATCAGTGTTATTTTCATTTTTACGTAATTTAGACGACAATTTATCCATCACACCTTGTAATATATCCGACATTATTTCCTATTAATACAAATGTTATTTTGTGGCTACCCATGCTTGCTTAGACGCCTTGTTTTTATAATGAGTTCAAAATACGCGTACCAGCCTTGAATGTTGTCTAGAATGTGCAAGCCAGTAGACGTATTTTACACTGTTCATAAAAAACAGGGCGTCTACTTAAACAAGATTTTCCTCAAAATAACGTTTGTATTAGTAGGAGATATCCCCTCTCCCTATCTCTCCTCTCTCTCTCTCTCTATATATATATATATATAGTCATCTGCAAACAAATATGTTTCGCTGTATTACAACTCATCAGAACATCTAGACATCCGATTGCTTTTAACCAAGAATTGAAACCCGACCGAATTGGCGTCAGTCGGCGATTCTACCTCTGAGCTATGGGCGCTCGGTAGAAGGAGGCAGACATTTAGCGTATGATGTATCATACGCCAGTAGCCAGAGTGCTCTAATTTATTATTGAAAGAACGATATGTAGATGCTAGAGTAGCTATGGTGTATCAAAATATTTTTACGTCTCTGGAAGTGAGTTCCTCACACTAAAACAAGGACAAAAATCTATGAAAATATATGCCAGTTAATCCTTTATTTTTTAGTTAAGTTCAAAGAATGTTTACAGTTAATGGTGCTGCGTTGCTCTGTAGATTAGGTTACATTTGTCATTAGTCTGTATTCAACGTTTAACATGTGTGATAGTGAGTTAACTGAGAACTGTTTCGTTTAACAATGTCAGGATATTCATATTGTGAGAAGGCAGATAATATTTAACATCAGCCGTGCGAATGGTAATGGACGCGAAGCTGCACGGCTCTATCAGACTGCACTTCTAAACCGAAGGCAGCTGAGTCACCTAAACTTTGGTGGTGTTTATCGTCGCGTTGTTGAGACAGGATCCTCCGTCGCACCACAAACTATGGATCAAGGAGAACTTTTGCTGATGGTTTATTGCACAATGTGCCGATCCGTTGTATGCCTCTTGATTCTTGTTTACAGATCAGGAAGAGATGAATAACATTGGAATCCCGATGGTAAAATACAAGTTAGACACCAGCATCAGTTTACAATTCATTTTAATCGCATTTGTTACGATGCACTGGCTGACATCTACCATGAAAGATGGATATATAGACAAGGAATCGTTCCATGCCCTGCACGTTTGGATTTGTATCTGTGGAGTTACCTAAAACAATTGATTCATGCAGCAGACATTAATAATACAGAGACTCTTTATCAACATGCATTCGACACCATTTGAGAATATTTGAAAGGGTCCGCCAGTCAATGATCTGACGGGTGCATGCCTGTCTAGAAGCAAGCAGAAGACATTTTGAACATTTGTTATGAGTTGCTGAGGAGAGGTACAACGATTACCTTTTAAACATGTGAACATTTTACCTTATTTTGGTGTCAGGAACCCACCCCAAAGTTTGTAAAAGTATTTTTGGATTGAATCTTGGATTGTAGATTTAACAGCATCTACTGTATTCTTTAAATTTGTGTGTAAGGAACCCATTCCCAAATGTGTAAAACTATTTTTGATACACCCTGTATATATAGAAATAATGGGACAAAGTAGAAAACATTTTCAATGACAACGCGTTTTGCCAATGTATGTATTAGGTTTGGCGTCTTCGGATCGGGATGAAGGACAAAATTATGCGTAATAAAAATAAGTTTCTGATTTTTTTTTTTTTTTAGGTTTAGAGAGGCAATAAAAAATAATAACATACTCTCTCTGGTCTCTGCTAGTCGGATCTGATAAAGTAATTTAATTTATTGCTCCTCTAAACCCGAAAAATCTTAACGCTCGTGGGTGTATATATATATATATATATATATATATACGTGTGTGTGTGTGTGGGCAACAATCCTTTTTTTATTCAAGTTTCGTTAAAAAGGACCATTTATGTACTACGGTTAAATTTTATATTTAATTTTTCTTGTGTTTTTTTATAATTTCTTATATTCTGGAATGTATGTTCTTGCGATTTCGGCTATCTTTTTAGTTGTTATCGAGAATGATTTTATTTTAAATTTTAACTGAATGAAAGGATTGTCTTATATATGTATCTAGAATTAAAGGAATTTTTTTCCATACACGGTCAGCACATTTGGACTGTGTTCGTAATTGATGTTGAGTGCCATCAATATTTTTTATTGTTAATAAAAAAAATAAATAAAATAAATAAACAACGCTTCCTGCGCAAATTTTTCTTTGAAAAGATTTCTCGAACTTTCAATCCGGTAGATGAAAATAAATGTACTGTTTAATGAATAAACGGAGCGCCTACTCAAATCTGAGTATCTACTAAAAACAACGTTCAATGTGATTATATATATATATAATGTGTGTGTGTGTGTGTGTGTGTGTGTGTATTCTCCGCGATTAGAACAATCGTTTAGCAAACCGATATACTACCGTCTTTATATGAAAGAATGATGTAGCAGAACCTCTGCTACATTCGAAACTGTGCGCAATCGCTGCAAAAAATGTCCTAGAACATCAATGTACAAAGAGTCCAAATTAAAGTAAAAAACAAGTAACTTGGGTTGTACCTGTTCGGAACAATCGCAAACGCAATACACAATAGAGACAAATTGTCAGTGCTTTCAATTAGAAATGGCCCTCAAGTAATCTCGTCCACGTCGGATAAGTCTAAGCTTTTTGCTATCAATTTTACCTATAACTATAGGTTAGAAGACAATGGACATTCGTTATCTGACTTTTCCTTACACACGAAGCAGAAGTTTTATGATATCTCTATATCGGTTCGAGAGGTTTCCAGACTTATCAAAAGCCTTGACTATACGAAGGCTTTTTGTCCAGGTAAAATCCCCGTTATTGTTCTCAAGAACCTTAGTCTAAAACTATCTATGCTGGGGAATCTTTTTAAACGTTGCTTTAAGAAAAATGTTTTCCAGGTTCATAGGATGTATCTAGTGTGTACCCGGGTCATAATATCATCTAATTAACGTCCTTAGTTCTATTAGCAGACCTTTTGAATCTATTATCAACAAGGAAGCTGTTGAATAAGAGTTAAAACATTACCAATAGACTTACAAGAGCGAAATGCATAGTTTCTCGCTCAGGAGTTTGTTTTTTTAAATTGTTCAGCATAAAATCAGTGAAGCACTTAATAGTAAAAACATCACGATAACAAAAACATCACAATTATATCGAAGGCTTTTGATAAAGTTTGGTACAGGGGATTACTACACGAACTTGCCACCTATAGTATCTCACTCATCAGGCCCTTCCAGCCAGGTAAGTCTATGAAGGTCATCGCTAATAATTAATCCTCTGATGCATATGAGATCAGTGCTTCAGTCATATGCACTTTCTGTTTTATACTAACGATCAGCCTAAGAACAGTTTCAAATCTTTAGTAAATATATATGCAGACGACCCCACGGTGTATGGGTATCTCTCCAAATATCTGGGCAGCTGATCTCTTCTTTAATCTGTCACATAGCTGGTATAATTTAAAAGCCAAAATTGGTAACATTTCATTACCACCGAGCAGACCCTAAACTTGCACTAATCCTGATGAGTGGTCATACCATCAAAGAGATACCTTGCTTTGAACGCAAAAGATGGCGGAAGAACGGTTGGTACCTTTTGTCACTTCATAAAATATCTAATTACTGTTGCTATTCTCTATCTTTACAAGAGACAAATCAGACCAAGACTGGAATATTACTGACATATCTGGGCTGTTGCGACTCAGTTCTCACTATTTAGCCTCGACAGAGTTCAAAAGCGTTTATACGGCCTTTTGGGTCATGAATTATTCTCGACCCCGCAATCTTTATCCCACAGACGAAATGTTGCTAACCTCTCACTACTATATCGCGGTTACTATGACAGCTGTTCAGACGAGTTACGTTCCTTAGTTCTACCAGTTCAGACCTTCACAGCTAAGACCTGTAATGCCGTGTTCATGGTATCAAATGAAACACGAAGGAACACGAAGAAAAATCTATTTCCTTCGTGTTCTACTCAGAGAGCTTCTCCCCCAGAACTATTACTTTGTGGAATAAACTCTCAAAAGGATGCTTCCATTATAACTGCATTTTTGGTCTCTTCAAGTCTAGAGTCTACCGGTATCTATCATAAACGTCCTTATAATGTTCTCTTCTTAATCCCTCCCTTGCAACAACCTCACTCAGTAACCCACTACAGTTATTTGTGCCTTGCATTGGCTGAACTAACAGCATAAAAACATACACAGACACATCCACAAGATATAAGATCTGATAATATTCCATAAGATTACAAGCACCCAAAGAATCCGCCTGGTCCGTAACCAAAATACGAGTTTGGAAAAGAAAAACAAAGAAAATAATAAAGGCGATGAAATTAGTCCAAATATACTGAAAAAAAAATAAGAGTACAGATGAAATGCATTCATTAATTGCTCCAGTTCAGATCTTTAAAAGGAAGATGCCATACGCTATACAACGTCTACAGAGCCAAATAACATTCATTTTTTTATTCATATTCTAAATGTAAGGGAGAAATTTCACTCAGATAACTCTTTCCCAAGAACTGCCACTTTATACACATTCGGATGTTTCCCTGAATACTACAAACTTAATCTCTTAATGTCAAGGACCAGTATTTATCTATCCATCTTCACAATCTTCAACTTCCACCACATTCTCTTTCGATTACATCACCCACCTTTTCAGTAATACTTTGGATGTCTTGTTTTGAGTGAACATTTGTATATTAAAAAGACGATTTAATTTTGGCATAGGAAACAACAGAAATAGTGTTGCGTTAACATTCCGAAAATGATCACTTCTAATAATTTCAGGCAATGGATTGCTAATTAAAATTGCATACTAAAAAATGTTTACGTCGAATTTTGCAGGTAGATAAATACCCCTGGGACGCAATATGTACTTTTGCCGGAACCAAACAGTTTCATTTTCCAATATCGCCATTAATTTTATTAACATATTTTGCGAGAAATGTAAAAACCATGGAAATGCTATCATTTTACTTACACACTTCTAGTTGAGTTCAAAAATATGTCGACAGAAATAAAGTGCTGTTATGAACCACTCTAAGAGAAGAACAAATCTGAATAAAAAAAATATATAATAACCCTCGCGTAACACATACTATATAGCTATAAACAAAATCATAGGTGTTCACACAAAGATCCAATGATTTTGATTGCAGTCACTCTACGAATGCATCAATCTATTATTATGATACATCCAGATCCAGATATCCCGTGATTCATTAGAGTCGTAGAGGCACCACATGTACCGCGGTCGTAGTAGAAATGGTGTTTCTTTGGGCACGACAGCCTGACGTAACCCAACCCTCTCCAGGCTGGTTTGAATTCAGAATTGTCCTTCTCCTAGACTGGTTACCACCCAAAGCTGTAGAACCAAGTCTGTCCTGCTATTTTACGCATAGCTTGGAGAGGAGATGGATTCATAGCTTTGCCAAGGCAATGTGAATGTAATGAATCCAACTGGCATTTGAACCCTGCTCTCCGATTCCTCAATCTAAGCCGTTATCCATTATTTCACCGTGCCTCCTTCAGGACATCCAGTTTGTGGTTAATTGGGCAAGGAATAGCTTTTAAATTTTAACGACCCCAAAATAAAACTGCTTTCATTTAATCAACATAGTGAATATTTTCTGTCTACCCTCAGCATGGTTGATGCTATCTTAGAGGAGAGCAACTCTTTGGGGTTTCTTGGGTTCACATTTTTCACTGACAAGAAGTGGAGTGATTATATTGAAACAATTGCTAAGTCTACTACCGGGGAATTTTGTTCATTGTGCTAGACAATTTTTCTCGTCAAAATCGATCTTCCACATTCATAAATCTACGCTTCGTTCGTGCATTGAATACTGCTGTCATATCTGATCTGGCGTTTTTACTATATATCTTGAGATTCTTTAAAAGATTCAAAGATCTGACATGCAGTTGGTCCTGAAATGGTAGCAAGACTGTAATAAATTTCTCATTGACGTAACGTGGTTTCTTTTTGTCTTTTCTACAAATATTTTAATGGAAATTGTTATAATGAACATTCCTGTTTGGTTTCTCGGCTGCATGAATTTAAGGATTTTTCTATATTGGCAACTAGATCTCACCATGTCACTGTTGAACTAACTAGATGCAAACTCCTCTTCTATTCTAATAGTTTCTTTTCTCGCACTTCTCGCCTGCGGAACTCCTTTCCAATTTCTTGATTCCATGCTACTTACTATCTTTAAAAATTTAAATACAACTCTAATCGCCGTCTTTTGTCTTCCTGATCTCGGTTCTTTTATTGTCCTTTGTGCTCACTAAAATCTTCTCGTTCTCTTTCATTCCCAGTATCCACTTGCGTCCTAGTCGCATTATCGCCTTGCTTGGGGGTAAGAGGTGAAATCATTTAAAGAATCCTAGAATAGAGACTACCTAGGGTTCGATGTGTAGTGACTGCAATCCTTTGTAGGTGAAATCATCCATGTACTGAATAGATTCCATTCTGAGTGCCTAACAAGGTAGTCCTAGTGCAACTGAGCTTTTTAGTTTGTGGTGAAGTTTAAAAAACACGTTTATCTTCTAAATATAAATACCTCCACTTTTTTGTGATACTTAACTTTTCAAAATACTTCTTATAAATTAAAAAGCTTTCTTGACACTTTCATTTTAGCTTTAACAGAAAGTAATGTAAAAAATGATGGAATTATTCTCCCTAATCAAATTTTACGAATGTTGACTTTAATTTTTTATAGTCATCGATTTTATTTTCTGATAATGTCGTGTATGGTTACCCATACTTTCAAAATGGGAACGTTTTATGCATGAAAAACAATTAGAAATTATTTAAAAAAAACTTCATGCGTGATGATTTGTATTAGTCATTTCAATTTTCGCTTAGTAAATATATTATTCACTTAATGACCTGACGCAAAGTTTTGAAAATATTTTCAAGATTTTAAAAAGATTTTGAAACTATAAATTATTATGATTAAAAAAATAGAAACAACTATGGTCAAAATTAATTATTAATCGCATTATTTTCAGAAAATAATGTCCTTAATATATATTATTTATAAAATCAATTAAAAGCTTATCTAATTAAATAATAACATAGTTTTATTGCATTTTGTAGACTATTTGGAGCAGATTTTTGGGAAAAGATCAGTTGTTAAAAAAAAAAATGGTTCACATTCTCCAAGGAGTTCTACGTTTAACTAACAAAACAAAGTTGTGGAGTAGGGGTAGCAGGTATAAAAAATATTTTTACCATGATTTTATTAAAAATAATGATTTCATAAATAAATTCATTTACGAATAAAAATCTTGAGAGTTTCATTAAAATCTGACAATTATTTGATGTTTGCAAGAATTTACAATCGAATGTGTTTTTCACCGGAAACAAAGGCGCTAAAATTTCAATAGTTAGCTCTGGTCTAGCGCTCACGAAAAAATCAAACAGGATTTTAAACCAAAATTTCGTTTGTTAGAAAGTATTTAAAAATATTAAAAATACTTTGGTCTTTCCACTTCATAATAATAAATACATTTTGACTATAACATTTTGTTTATATTAGATTTGGGCCCTTTTCAGAATGCTATACTGTTTTTATCGAAAAAGTAAAGTTACCTAACTAAATGTAGCATTTATCGTAATGGATATCTCTCTCTCTCTCTCTCTCTCTCTCTCTCTCTATATATATATATATATATATATATATATATATATATATATATATATATAAAGAGCGTTGAAATTTCTTTAAGGTTACTTTTTTATATTTCGAATAACTTTTATTTTTGTGGTTTTCGTTAATGCCCAGTCTTTCTTTCTTTCTTTCTTTCTTTCTTTCTTTCTCTCTCTCTCTCTCTCTCTATATATATATATATATATATATATACTCTCGCTTACGATTGAGCCCATTAGATAGGGGAAAATTTCATAAACAGCAGTTATTTACGGCTTTATACTATGTTCTCTGGTTACGGTGCAGAACGCCCGTTCGAAGCGGTTATCAGATAGAATACTCTCGCTGTTAGCGTTGTTTACATTTCGTAAAATACATCACACGCTTTGAAATTAGCCTTGCTCTAACGTTGCGCCAATAGCTTGGTGGGTAAATATACGACTGCTGTCAAATCAGTCGGGTTTCAGTCCCGGCTTGAGGCAAAACGGTTAATCTAACCATACTGAAAAGCTGTGATACAGCGAAACAGGCCTGTTTGCGGATGGTTTATATAGATAGATGTACGTACATACTCCATAGATTGGGCTTAGCTCGATTTGTCTACCTGTATCTGTTGCTAAGCAACAAAAAGTTTCTAAGAACACGTCATTCATCTTTGATTTTGATCAAACCAAAAATAGAAACATTAACTCTCAAGGATAAAATAATCTGGGATTGCTTTAATTTTCTACTTTTTATAGTTTTAAATTTATACTCCAAAATGTTAACGTAAATTCATTTTGTTAAGTGTTTATAAGTGTGTTAAAACCAAAAAACAATTGACATGGCTAGAAAATGAGGAAAGTCATGATAGGAACCATCAATCCAAGCCTAATAAGACCAAAAGGAAAGATTTCTATTAGCATGACTCAGGCGAACACATTTTATCTGACCTATCAAAATTGTTCTTTAAAAATCTGAAATGATTTTAATTGTTTTTTCAAAGAATACCTTTTGTTTCAAATTCATAGCTATAAATTCTTGACATTGAAATGATTTTTTCTCATATATATATATATATATATATATATATATATATAAGAACAGAAATTCAGAATAAAAAAATGAAAAAAAGATTCTAATGACGTGCGCAGGTCTGTATGTATGCTTAATGCATTTGTGTTTAGTATGTGCGTGTTGTCAGGCAAGGAAGAAATAAACATATTAGTAATTCAAAGAATACGTTTTTGTTTCAACTTCATAACTTGACTGTGAATTCATTTTTCGGTTCATTATAATGTTAAAAGAGGTAAAAGAAAAGGCAAAGTCGAGCTGAAAAGATCTACTGAGTGAGAAAAATAATTGTGTGTGTGTGTTGTCATGATTCGGCCAGACAAGAAATAGAGAATATGTGTGACAAACTTTGGCGCCAACGCTCGACGATGCTTTCCGCAGTATGCTCCCGTTACTTTCTGCAGTAGACTGGTTGCCATTCATGGCCATACGACACTGCCTGTTTTGCTTTTTAACCCATAGCTGGGAAGAGGACAGATGGATTCATACCTTCCACAAGTGAATCTTTGCGAAATTTTTATCGAACTAGACTGAGATTCGAAATCGGTTCTCTGATTTCTCATTCGGTATCGTTATCCATCACATCACACGTACATCCAAGTTTACAGGAGCTAGTATTCTTGAGCCAGGATGAAGGGCTAACCTGATAGAATCAGCAGCTATATGTCCACAACCAAAGCGAGTCTTAAAGTTGGAGGATATTGTCAGTGCTTTGACAGCGATCCCACGACCGCAATCATAGGATTGATGTTGGTTATTATGGTTTATTATTAAAGAGCGTATCTGTTTTTGTCATGAAATGGCATAAGAGTTTGGTTTTAAATAATTTTATTTTAGCAACTGTCATCTCTGTTTATTAAAATAGTCAAAATTTTGATTTCTGATTATAGTTTTAAGTATGAATTACGGTTACATCATGTTGTAACACCAGTTCTCGTACGACCACCAAAGTTAAGCAACGTTGAGCCATCTCAGTACCAAAGAATACTTAAGAATACTTGCTATAAGCTTGGATGTGGTTATAGTGTAATGGATAACGACTCTGAATGAGAAATCAGAGAACCGAATTCGAATCTCACTCTAGTTTAATACAAATTTTGAGAAATTATGAATCCATCTCTCCTCCTCCCGGCTACGGGTTGAATAACAGGACAGACAAGTGAATGGCAACCAGTCTATCACAGAAAGTAGCGGAAGCCTATCGCGGAAGCGGCGTTGAGCGTTGGTGTCAAAGTTTATCACAAATATTCCCTATTTCTTGTCTGGCCAAATCACGATAAAACTTAAGCAATCTCTCTCTGTGTCTCTCTCATACACACACACTCCCATTAAAATTATTTTTGTCACTCGGTAGATTTTTTCAGTTCAGCTTCGTCTTTTCTTTTAACCCTTCTAACATTAGAATGAACCGAAAAATAGCCTAAGAGTTCCCACATTTTGGTATTAACCGATGATCGTACGAGAACCAGTTTTACAACAGGATGCAACCGAATTTATATTCAAAACTATAACCAGTGACCAAAATTTTAACTCTTTTAATAGACACTGAGATGACAGTTGCTAAAATAAAATGAAATTATTTAAAACTAATCTCTTATGCCATTTCATAACAAAAACAGATCCGCTCCTTAATAATAAAATATAATTATTATTATTATTATTATCACCATCAATTCTATGATTGGAGTCGTGGGGTCGCTGTCAAAGCACTGACAATATCCTCCAACTTTAAGACTCGCCTTGGTTACAAAGACATAGTCGCTGATTCTATCGGGGTAGCTCTTCAGTCTGGCCTGTATCTTCAATGTAAAAACCTGTCCACTCAGCGATATCATGTTATCACCGCATAACTTGAATTCATAGATATGGAGTAAAGTCTATCCCCATTGTGCTATTTGGCCGTTTAACCTAAAATATATTTCATAAGCTCTTTAACAAGTCTTGTTTTTAATCTGACTTGATGTTTAGCTACCCTCCTCACGAGAAAAGCCTGGTGCGGAACTAGTTTAGCCAGCAGTGACTCGAACTTTCTGCAGGTATTACATGGTACCAGTAGCACTCGTAGAGTGACTTGATATAAAATAATTAAGTTAACCAAACGCAATTGCAGACTTGGATTGTATTTATGCAAAGCTAGCTCGTTTTATCACTTTGTTTGAAGAGAGACGTTTCCTTTAAGAAAACTTCAGACTGTCATTAATCTTCGCATCTACTGACATTTGTGGCGTGTTTAATCTAGAAAGACCTCACACAGGAACGGAAACAGCTTCAAATACTTTCTGCCGTGTCACTGACGGTTTGCTTATGAATTGGAATTGTTATATGAGCTTGCAAATAAATGCAAATATTTTAAAGAATTTAACAATTGATTTTTGTAACCGAAAGCGGATTTTAAAGAAATTTAAACCGAAAATCACTCACTAATTTTTTAACAAATATCTACTTCGTGACTTCAACGAAATCTCATGCACCTATATAGTGTGGGGAATGTTTAAAAACAACAGTGATAAAAACAAAAGCGGAGGGAAACTCAATGAGATTGACTGAGCTGTGCGTCTAGACACGTCAGATGCTCCCACCCGGAGAGAGAGAGAAAGAAATGAAGAATGAAAAAAAAAAAATTAAATAAATAAAAATCTTAAAACTTTAAAACAAAAAATGTTAACGTTCCCACGTTCATCAGTTTTTCTCCTCATCATCGACATTTGCGTTTATATCTCCTCTCTCTCTCTCTCTCTCTCATATATATATATATATATATATATATATATACTATTTAAATAAATATATTTAAAGATATTCATCATGTTGGAAGCTTTTAGTTGATTGTAATAAGTCATGAGTTAGTTTGTTTTTTGTCGTTGGGAGATAGGTAATTCTTGCCCGTGCCCAGTTATCTAGCCTGTACGCCACCGGGGAGAAGTGTGCTCGACGGAAAACAAGAAAACAAGGCGGCTCAATTCAATTGCAACTGAAACTGTCACTTGTGTCTTGTAAAGCCATAACAGATGCTGCACCGCCATCAGAAGTTGATCCATAATTCTTTGGGCGCAGATCTAATTTTCTCGAGACCGACGGATGTCACATACAAAGGGGGATATGAATATATGCATCAGATTTCTTATATATTTTGCAATTATAAAAATAAATTTAAAACATGCTTTAAAAAGACTTACTTTTAGTCTTTAAACAAGCTTCTCTCTCTCTCTCTCTCTCTCTCTCTCTCTCTCTCTCTCTCCCTCCCTATCTATCATTATATATATTACCATCGTCAATGACCATCGGCCAGTGGAGAGGGTGATCCCACAGTCCTCTTCGTGGATTCTACATTCTCGTGGAGATGTTTGAGACGGTCTCAGGTATGGATGATTGTATAACTATTCCTTATTTCTCTTGCACAGCTGAGTCGATCACGTGTTCACTTGATGGGGCCGCCATTGACATCAAGTAAAATGCAAATCTCAATCCCAGGCGGCTAAGATGCAATTCCTCGGGTTAATTGTGTGTGTGTGTGTGTGTGTGTGTGTGTCTTTGTCTGTGTCTGTGTCTGTGTGCGTGCGTGCGTGTGTGTGTGTGTGTGTGTGAGAGAGAGAGAGAGAGAGAAAAAGAGATAAAGCAGATTATTACAAATAAGATAGTTAAATATTTTACAAAATAAAATTACTTAATATAACCCCACACTCCATTCTAAATATTATATAAAAATTCTTGAAATTTATTGCAATAAATTATAGACGCTGGGTGTGTGTACCCTTTGTAACACGGATTATATCTGGGCGGTAGTCATTTTTTTTTGCTAAACACGAGCGTCCTGTTTTGTTTTATTATTGCAAATATCTTGTACCAATCATAGACAGATAGTCGAGTTAATGGCGATTTCTACTAATGTGTACTATTGCACAACAGTGAAAGAATTTTACTTAAAACATTCATAAGAATAACCTTCACAACAGTATCTGCAGACATCTTACTTCACTTCTTGCTTAATGCTCACTGGCAGTGAAAAAACCTGATGTTGCTGGAAGCCTTACTGGGTTACTGGCAAATAAACAATGTTTAAATTACAAACAAAACAGTATAATGTGTTTCTCTATAAAAACTCTGCACCATAATTGTCGATATTTTAAATGGTTTTGATCTTATAAATATTATAATCTGTCTTTTGTTATCACTATCTATCTATCTATCTATATATATATATATATATATATATATATATATATATATATATATATATGTAATCATTTCATCTTAAGCAATGCAATAA
Organism: Ascarosepion bandense; assembly: GCA_037127315.1. NCBI lineage: Eukaryota > Metazoa > Mollusca > Cephalopoda > Sepiida > Sepiidae > Ascarosepion > Ascarosepion bandense. Next base: position 2,330,126 of record JBBBDQ010000897.1, on the reverse strand, counting down.
ATCTACTAGGACGCAAAAGTTACTGAGTGTTAGAGAATATGACAAAAACTACGAGTAAAGAGAGAGGACAATTAGAAAATAAGAATTAAGACAGAAGATAACGATTGACATTACATTTAATTTTTGAAGTTCAAAGTTGACTAGGAAGCAAGAAGCCGGAAGAGAGTTACACAAGCAAGACGCGTGATAGAAAAAAAACTATTAGCAGAGAACTTACGGTTACATCTAGCCATTTCAGCTGTAAATTGATGAGACATGGTCGACAGAAAACTATTTCTACAATATTTTGCTGAATAAAATTTAATTTATTACACTGTTGGGCTACAAATGGCGATTCTATTCCTTTCGTTGAAATAGTCACATGGATCACGTGACGGCCGAAGAAGGACATCAGTGGTAATAGATTGACGAAAAAGAGTAATGATGTAGAGTCCAGTGAAGAAGGACGACCCGAGCTTACAGAAGTAAGTATTACAAGGAAAACTACAGGGTCTAACCAGGTTTGTAGAGAACCCACCGTAACTCCAGTGTTCTCTACGTGGCAATATTACAAGTAAAGTTTCCCTTTCTTACACACTATTTGTTATTGCATATATGTTAAATTTTCTCTGTGTGGGACAAGTTTACATATGTATATATCTAATTTTTTCGTACGATGTAGCATTATAAAACAGAGAATTAAGCATGTTTGTCATTCTTTTTCTATTCAGCTAGTCTGTTACGTCCGTGAAATATCGGTGTTATTATATCATGGATACAACGAAGCCCATAACGCGTGACATGTGAATTGGAGAATTGATCTTTCTTGCCGAGCTCTTCTCCCGTTACAACACTATACCGAATGACGCTAATGTGCGTCGTCGGTGCGAGCTTTATTTTCTCTCCATTGTGCTATTTGATACAATTGTGTATGAGTTTGACTAGAAACAAACTCGACAAATCAACGTAAAAGTTGTTTTTGTTATTTGGAGAAATAAAACAAAAGGATCGGCCGAATAAATGGAATGGACAGATACACGTGTCACAAGTATCATGATATAAGAGATATATCTGTGTAATACGACAGTAAATGTGTTCAAAACATATTGATAACACTAACAGTAGTAATAGTATTTGCTAAAATGTGTCTAGCAGCGGGGTTAAAGTTTAATTTATCATTGTTTAGTTAATGATATAATCATACCCTTTTGTCGTACTTTGTAATCATCAATGTCTTACATCAATTTCTGTTTTTTCCACTCTAGTCTCCGAAAAATAATAAACACTCCTTCCAAATCCATATTCGTATCCTTTGTTAGTATTCCATATCTATTTTATACTTTTTCTGATATTTTTATTTAATAACAAATTGATCAATTTTATTTTGTTTTAAAAGGGTCTTTGATTATTCCACAACACGTTCAATAACGGTAAGCTGCGATAGCATACTAAATATAAACAAAACTTTATTTTTACTTTTAATATTTCTTGTCATTATCTATAGAAAATATATTTTCTAACATAGTACATAATCTGTCATAACAGTGATCTTGTAAATTAATTCTACTATGCATAATTTCATCAAAGCCATGTTTTTATATTATCTATTACAACCCCATTTATTATGTTAACCTGTGTATGCGTTTATCATATAGTCGTGTGTAAGCATTATTTTATCTACAAAGTTATGGTCATCTGTGCGTGTTATAGTTTTTTTTATATGTATAGTTTGTATTGCTTTATATATGAATCTATTATATCGCTTTTTGTATGCATTTATTATAATGCATTGTATTGCTTTATGAAAAAAAAAAGGTTTTCCTTCTCTTATTAGTAAACCTGTTGACGGTTTACCAGTCTTTAGTATGAGTAATGAAGTAAAACCGTTTATTCAGGCAGTCTGGGTTTGCACATAATTGAGTATAACACAATTTTCTTTCATATCTCTCTCTCTCTCTCTCTCTCTCTCTCTCTCTCTCTCTCTCATAAACATAGTATATAGAGATGTACACTAAGAAATGCTATTAACTTTTCCCTTTTCTATTTTGCATCTCAGCTTGATAGTCGGGATTAGCAAATCTGTTATGGCTGCAGCTGCTAAAGAAATAAACTTGTGTATTTTATTTCATAAACTGAGACTGCAGACCAACCCGGCTATTTATTTTGCATGCCGATAGAATGCAAAATACGACACAAGATCCGTTTTCCATATGTTTTCTTTTATCAAAAGATACCTGGTTATTTCAGTCTTTGCTGCAGCCATCAAGGTGTACCTCTGTCCGTATTCTTTTTTAGGGCAATGGTCAAATTCATCTGAGGAACATTTTCGGGAATGAAGTGACAGCAGGTGTTGCTTCAGTATTGTCAATGATTTCAACAATGTCACTATCGACATCATCCTAAATAGGAACGCTATTCTAAGATAAGTATTATAGCTGTGACATAATTGTCATAATTTGTTAAATCGTTAAGCAATAACTGTCTATAGCTATATAATTTCTTATGAATTACTGGATTTCAGTTTAACTCCCTCGAATATAAAGGCCGGTAGTTGTAATTTTAGCTTGTTACAAAAAAAAACAAAACACACACACACACACAAGAAAATACAGAGTGTCTACTCAAACACGAGTAACTATTAACATAACATTTAGAGCAATAATATATATATATATATATATATATATATATATATATATATATATATTACTAAAAAAAAAAGGAAGTGTATATAGGTAAAATCCCGAAAACCAGATTCTATTAATATTAATTTTATCAATATTAAAAATGATCCAGGCGGAAGGCTCGATGTAAATAGAATAATATTTATAGAACCAAATATGTATATTATATCAATAAATTCCGAAATTTACATTCCGTTGAATAGCTATTTCGGCAAGAAAATTCTCGCTTCATCAGCAACGATCAAAAACAAAAAATTATTAATTCAAATATGGTTTAAAAATTCCCATTCCGGAAGAAGCTCAAACATATCCATAGACAGGAAGTTAAAAAAAAAAAAGTGGAGAGGTAGATTAAGAAAGAATAGAATTTATTTAAAATAATATCGAGTAATGAATCTAGATATCTGCCCACTTTATTTACGTCTAGACGACAAATTTTAAATAAATTCTTTACTTTCTTAATCTCCCTCCCCATCCCACTTTTTTAAAAACTTCCTTGTATGGGTATGTTTGAGCTTCTTCCGGAATGTGAATTTTTGTACCATATTTGAATTAATAAATTTTTGTTTTTGATGATAAATTTTTGTTGCTGATGAAGCAATATATATATATATATATATATATATATATATATATATATATATATATATATAATTAAAAGTACTTTTCTATGACCAACTATGTTAAATTTGAATTTTTTTTTTAATCATATGATCCCAAGCAAGGCAATAACGCCACTGATGCGCAGGGGGCTACGTAAGAGTAAAAAATTGGAAAAGAGAAAGCCAGAAACCACATCCTAACCAGGAAACAAGGGATGAGCCTCTTCACCTGTTCAATAGACGTGGGTGGAGTGTGAACCGGACTATTTCGCGTGATAATATGTGTTTATGAATATATATTCTGTCAATAATGCAATATTCTTTTCTGACTCTCGACAGTCATAAAACCTGAACTTTCTGTATATTAATAATAATTATTGCACTAGTTATCTAATGAGAACTCTTACAATCAAATTTTCTCTTGCTTTGATATACGTTAAATTGCATGATTTGACGTATCTCTGTAGGTGTTATATATATATATATATATCACGCCACGCAAAAGAGGATGTGTGTTTATTTTTTAGCTTGACAGAGCCAATACCTTTCATGCATAACCTAAATTTGTGTGCATAATTCCTGGATCAAGAAAAGTTTTACGGAAATTTTATGTATTTTTCTTTTTCATCAGAAGGTAAGAAAAGAATCACGCTAACTCTTGTCTATTTTACGGAAATGTCTTATGTTCTAACAATTGAAATAAAAGTTTTACAGAAGAATTTTTTTGTCAAAATATTTTTTCTATTTACTATGGTATATCTTCGTTGTCAACTTATTAGAACAATGAGATCGATATTTTTTTTTTTTTTAGATAGTGGATCGCTTGGGAACACCGGTATTGTATGCATTCGGGTAGTAAAACGTGACAGAACGTAAATATATTTTATTTAAATTCTACCCTTTGGAATGCAGGATGGTGGTAAAAGATGGTGCTCCATAATGTGACAGATTGTTTCGAATCACCTTGTACATAATTTTTCTGTTATTGTTAACCCAAAACAGGGCATAAGAGACACATCTAGGAATGATCTGGAGATTCAAGAGAAATCACCCTAGCTAGAGGGAGATGTTGGCTGACATAAACGCCAATTCCATGCATATGGACATTGGAGTCCTTCCTAAAGAGAGGAAGGTGACCAGGGATATAGAAATCAGAGGAATGGATAGAAGGGTCAAGTTTAGTTTCACAGAGAGCTAGTTTAGTTTTAATTCTTATTTAGTGTGCTGTCATAATTAGAGATTTTTGTTAAAGAGAAGCCTAGAATAGTAGTGTCAGTCAATTCTCAAATGCAACATGTGTAGGAAGGAAATTGGCGCAAACTGCGGCCTCAGGGTTGTCCACCGGAGACATTTGCAGGGACACCCATCCATGCGCGATATGGCATTACAAGAAACCCCGATTTTATTCAAATGTTGATCAGAGGAGCCTCTGAAGACGATAGAGCGTGGCAGGTGGACTCAAATTAATTTTGATGCGTTATAAGGAACTGGACATTTTTTCAGCATCTGCTTGGCAAAGGAACATTTCTGTCAACAGTTAGGAAATATCTTCTATAGAGATGAGACACTGCTAACTTTAATAGGAGTTACGACTGCTAATTGTACCAAATTAAATGGAATGCAACTAAAAAAATCGTTTGCTGAATCTGTTTGATATAAGCTCGTTCGTGGACGATAGGGTAGGGAGAAAAATAATCTGGTAGATGTTAACTGGCTCTGGTAAATGTTAACTGTATCTGTATGGTACCGGAATTTAATTGCATGTTCTGAAATTATTTCAAATTACTAGTTTAATCTAAATACAGTAATTTGGCGTGTGTTCTATTGCTCCCCTCCTCCACTTATCCACCAAATAAAAACGTTATTTTTATTTTATTTATTTATTTATTTATTTATTTTTGAATAGACATTTCTCGAAACGAAACGTATCAGTGCTTCATTTTCACACAAAGATATATATGAATACATATTGCGTTGTACATATGTGTGGCTTATTGCGTTATGCAACTTATAAGTAAAGGTCTGTTACGGCGTCTGGGTGAACATTAGATTATCACACACAGGGAGTGGACAAAATAATGGAAACACCTTGAAATTTCAAGCAAATTTATTTCGATATGGAGTAGGACCGCCTTTAGCAGTAATTACAGCTTGAATTCTGCGTTTAATTCGCACAAAGTTTGACTTGTTTCCAGCTAAAACAATCTCCAATTCTTTTAATGATGACGGTGAAGGATATCCACTCCTCCCTTGTTTTTCTAAAATGAACCATAAATGTTCAATGATTTTGAGATCTGGGGACTGTAGTGGTTAGGTAAGATGTTCTACCTATTCCTCAAGCCATTCGGCTACAACTTTAGCAATATTAAAGGGTGCATTATCATCTTGAAAGATGGTATTTCCTTCCAGAAACAGTTCTCGAATCATAGAATGAAGTTCATTGCTTAAAATTATAAAATAAATTGTTGATTTTCTTCTTCATCTTCTTTTATGTACCTTGTCCTTTCAGGACGTAGGCTATCATGACCTACCACGTCTCCCTAACCCTAGTAGCTTTTAGCACGCTTTCTCCAGTAACATCTTGTAACCCCATTCTGTCATCTACCCGCTCAGGCCCTTCAAATATGTTATCCGCTGCTCTGTCTCTTTTTCCCTCTTCTGGCCTGCTAGTATCAGGTTCTCCAAGCCCTCCTTCTTTATTGCATGTCCCAGAAACTTCAGTTGTCTCTTCCTCATGCTCAATATTAATTTCCTTTTCGTTTCCATTCTTTTCAACACCTCATCATTGCTCACATGCTCGGTCCATGATATCCGCAGTATCCTTTTGTAAAACCACATTTCAGCTGCTTCAACTTCTTCCTTCATATTTGTTGTTGATTTAACTAACTTAAATAATATCTGTAAAAAAGAAAAAAAAACAATTTTAGCAAAACATTAAATACTTCTAATTAACAAACATAAAATGACAAGCTTTTGACAGTTTAATCAAATTCTCCAAATTATGATATTATGTTACTATGTGTTTCCATTTGTTCACCCCTGTACCTGAACAATATATGAAAGTACCAAAAAACTATTTGAGGCTTTTTTTATTTTGAATTTTATTTATTTTATTTGGAAAAAGGTGAGTCTTATATGCAACCAAATTCGGGATACATTGACTAAAGTATCTCACCGGGCTAAAATTCCTCCCCTGGGAGCCAAGTGCCTCCCGTTTGAGAATCTCTGCTGTAGACGATCATCAAATCGTTAGCTGATATTAAATGAGAAAAATTTCCATCATTGCAACTTCTGAGGCGGCATTTCTAATTTTTCTTCGCAGCTTAATTTTGCAGAGTGAAACAATCTGTTAAGAATCAAGATGCCAAAGTTAATAAGGAACAAGAGAAAATTCGCTAAAGACTTTTCCTCACTCGTCTGGCTCTTCTATCATTTCAAAAGACGCAATTTGTTCTGTAGTAAATACAGTGACTCCTCACCATCCACGTATCGCCTGCCGCTGTTTCACTTTTCTGTGCTTGACCCAGTCAGCAAAATGTTCGTATTCAAATCTTTCTTTAAATTAAAATTACCTCGAAAAATATATTTCAAAGGAAAAATATTTTTAAAAGTTGATATAGATATAAGTCTATAATAACAGTATTTGCTTTGAAAGTATAAAACAAATAATTTAAATGTTTTTAAAGCCATCATAGTCTGAGTGATCAAATTACTACTTTATTAATTTGAGTTTTTATCCCCTCACCAAATCGTGTGTGTGAAAACCATGAAGAGAAAACATGTTCCAATTGACAGCAAAGTGTTGCGTCAGAAAGCATTGAGACTATAATTAAGGTTTTAAAACAGGGTGTCATTTTTCCCGGTAAAATGTTTTGCACATACTTTAATATGTTTCGTTATCATACGCGAATTTACCAACCACAGGGAAGTTATCTACCATAGAGAACGAGGCTTTAATATAGCCAAGTATAGCTGCTGAGAAACTAGGGAATCACCTTAGATATTTTTCATTTTTTACTAAGTTTCAACCAATACAAGGTTCGAGAACCTTTCAAGATAGTGGGTTATAGTCGAAATGGTAATAAAGAATAGAGTGTCTGATATTAATGCAAGAGAAGTTGAAGGTTATTAAGATAAGGTATATAACTAACAGTTGAGTCTTAACTTGAAAAGCTTAAGATTATAATGCTCATGGAAGCATCCACCTAGAAATTTATTCAAGAAAGTAGTAGTTCTTGAGAGAAAAAAAACTGATTGAGTGGAACTTTTTTAAAATTTGAAACAGAGTGGAAATAAAGATGATTCAACACAGTGGAAGTGATATGGTCTGTCCTAGATCTAAATGTAAAACCTAGTCGAACTAAAGAATGGAGTTAATCTTAGCCTTTGTCGGGAAAATAATGACTGATTAGTGACAGGCTTGCAACGTTGTGTCTTTGAGGAAGAGGAGGCAGAGCGGAAAATAAGTCAACCCGTACAAACCACACCAAAAAATTAACCTACAAATGGCGGAGAAGCTCTTGATGAGTCAACGGCCAGCTAACTAGAGGTGGTGTCTCAATAAATCACCGTGGAGAGGGCAACAGGATACCACTCCACTATCTATCTATCCTGCGTAAAATCATGGCTATACAAGGAATACATATTAAATCTAACGGCGTGAAGGGGGTTGGTTCCAAAGAGAACAATTCCTTACCCGGTAAGGACTGACATGGGCAACAGATGTTACCTGACCGTCATCCGGCGACTGTTAGCAACAACGGCGTAAAGGGGACAGTTTTTCCCAAAATATGTCCCTCGCCCGGAAAGGAACGACATGAGCAACAGGTGTCTCTGGACCGTTACCCTGCGACTGTGCGCAACAAAGAAAATATTACCTTGGGGACATGGAACGTCAGGACGTTAAACAGCTGCGGACAACTAGAGAATGTCCAGCAGGAAATGAACAGACTAAAAATCAATATTCTGGGAATATGCGAAACCAGATGGCCAAATAATGAAGACTTCAGCAGCGACAACCATAGGATAATATACTCCGGAGGTAAAAATTAAAAAAGGAGTCGGCTTAATACTGGACAAAGAAATGAAGAAATGTGTTTTGGGATACTGCCAGTTCTCCGAAAGAGTTCTCCTGGTCAAACTGAAAGGGAAACCGTTCAACATAGCAATTGTAGTCATCTACGCACCAACAACACAAAGTATTGAGGAAGAAATAGAATCTTTTTACTCTACTCTAGAGGAGGCCAAGGCTCAATGTAAGAGCCAAGAAATCAGGATCATCATGGAAGATTTGAATGCCAAAGTAGGCAAGGAGAGGAAAGGTATGACAACTGGCAACTTTGGTTTAAGAATCCGCAACGAACGAGGAGAAAAATGGGTCCAATGGTGCATAGCAAATGACCAGGTAATAACTAACACCTGGTTTCAAGAACAACCATGACGTCTATGGACATGGAGAAGTCTAGGAGGTGAAACGAAAAACCAGTTAGACTACATAACCATAAACAGCAGATTCAGAAATGCAGTGGTCCAAAGAACAGACAGGACAAAAAACCTGCTCTTCAACAGGATGTATAAAATCTAAGGATAGAACAATCATTTTGGAGAAAGAAAAAATGCTCCAACGATGGGAAGAGTATATAAAAGATCTTTTCCACGACAAGAGAGAGCAACCGATAATACGCAAAAATGAGAAAATATTAAAGTCTGAAGTGGAATCTGCAATAGCCAAACTGAATAGAAACAAAGCAGCTGGACCAGACGGCATAGTCATAGAGCTGCTGATAGCCCTGGAAGAATTTGGTATAGAGAAAATTACAGAAATAATAAATGAAATTTATAATAGTGGAGTAATACCAGATGATCTCAGCAAGTCTATCTTCATAGCGCTGCCTAAGAAGCCAGGAGTAAATGAGTGCGGTACTCCATAGAACCATCAGTTTAATGAGCCATATAACAAAACTGATCGTCCGAATCTTGATGAATAGAGCGAGAAGCAGAATCAGGCAAGACACTGGAACAAGGAATGCCATATGTATGATTAGGATGCTCTCTGAAAGGGCAATACAATGAAGAAGGACTTATATCTGTGCTTTATTGATTATGCGAAGGCGTTTGACAAAATACGCCACAAAGAATTGATGGAGATGTTCGGCAGCCTGGACATATTTGGGAAAGACTTGAGAGTAATCAAGAATCTTTACTGGCAGCAAATCGCTTGCATACGGACAGGTAATGAATTGAGTAGATATACAAAGATAGAAAGGAGCGTAAGACAAAGATGCGTCTTTTCACTGGATCTGTTCAACTTGTACAGCGAGAATATTTTGAGGACCCTAAAAGTTATGCCTGGATTTGTCATTGGAGGCCACAATTTAAACAACCTAAGATACGCAGATGATACAGTGCTGATAGCAGACACAGTAAGGAAACTACAAGAACTCCTACAGAAAGTAGCTGAAGAAAGTAACAAGAAAGGACTAGAAATAAACAGCAAGAAAACCGAATGCATGGTCATCAGTAAAAAGGGCAATCCAATATGCCAAATACAGGTTGGGGATACTAGAATCAAGCAGATAAAAAAATACCTGGGAAGTGTTATAACAGAAGACGGAAAGTGCGACACAGAGATCCGAAGGCAAATTGGCATGACGAAGGAAGCATTCCAGAAGTTGAGTAAGGTATTAAGAAACAGGACAATTTCGCTAGAAATAAGGAAGAGAGTACTGGATTGCTACGTGCTGTCCGTCGTTCAATATGGCAGTGAATGCTGGACAATATTATCAAAGATGAAGGAAAAACTTGAAGCAACTGAAATGTGGTTCTACAGAAGGATGCTGCAAATATCATGGATCGAGCATGTAAGCAATGATGAGGTCTTAGAAATGATGGAAACAAAAAGAAAATTAATACTGAGCATCAGGAAGAAACAGCTGAAGTTCCTGGGACATGCAATGAGGAAGGAGGGCTTGGAGAACCTCATACTGACAGGCCGGATAGAGGGAAAAAGAGACAGGGGAAAACGACGGATAACATATTTAAAGGATCTAATCAGGTGGATGATAGAGCGAGGGTTGCATGGTGTAACAGGAGAAGGCATGCTCAGAACCACTAGGGATAGGGAAACGTGCAAAGCCATGATCGTCCTGAAGGGACAGGGTACATAGAAGAAGAAGAAGAAGAAGAAGAAGAAGAAGAAGAAATGGTGAAAATAGACGATTGCACAGATCCAGCCCAGCTATGGCAGCAATACTCTATTTTTAGTTTGCCATTCACAAGGACTCTGATACACTTTTAGACTTCATTGAGACTGCAGTGTGAGGACTGGGTTATCTTCCACCCAATTTCTTTTTTTAATCGTATCACCCCGAGCAAGGCGATAATGCCACTGATGTGCAGGGGGCTACGTAATAATGAAAAGATTGGTAAAGAGAAAGGCGGAGACCACACCCTAAACTGGGAACAAGGGATGAGCCTCTTAACCTGTTCAATAGACGTGGGTGGAGTGTGAACCGGGCGATAGATAGATCTATCTACTCCAATTAAGATCTATCTACTCCATGACAAATATGAAAACAGTACACCATTTTCGGTCTGAACTGCCTCTCGTAAAGGAGAAGATAACATAAGAAGTCAGGTACTTACTGGACTAGTACAGGGAACCGTACATTTTTCCTGCATCTTTAGCGATTGGACGTATGTACAAGTTACACTTGAGGTCAGATGTTAGTATAATGCCCAATAGCCTCTCAAGGCACGAAGCCTTTCCAAGGGAATATCCATTCATCGTAACTGGGGGTCTGCATAAGAGTTTTAATAGGGAGTGAAGCGTGCGACACCGAAATTTAGAATAGCAAAATATGTTTTTCAAAACGTCAGTTGAATTCCTTGCATTCACTTACGCGCAAATGCTCTTCGGAAAGGTATTAATCCGACTCTTCCCTCAAGTTATGGGTCAAATAGCAGAACAAATTGGGTTCTATTGCCTTGGTTGGCAACCAGTCTACCGCAGAATGTAATGGTAACCTACTGCGGGAAAAAATTCTGCCTACTCAGTAATGTCTCTTTCGAGACATGATCCCCCAAGCTTGTATCACGTATGGCACTTAACAGACTGAAACAAGGTAGTAAGAAACAAAAAATGTGTAACAGAATTACAGAAAAAGTACTAAACTGTCATGTAATATCTATCCTTCTAGATGGTAGTGAATACTGAACAATTTCCACATAATGAAGAGAAATGTTTTGAAAATAGTTATATGGTTTTACAAAAGAATCCTAAGAATAATATATACGAAGCATTTGCGAAACGTGGAAACCTAAAAGAAAATTGAAACAAAAAGGTTACTTATACTTAGAATCAGAAAGATTCGGTTGAATTTGAGGAAAGAATGCTTGGAAAATTTCACACACCCAGGACATATTGAAAGCAAAAGGGGCAGAAGGAAACGAGCTTGTGCAGAGGGATGTCAGAGCAGGGTGTAGGAAGGATAGTAAATTGACAAACATGCTAAGCGCTACAAAAGACCGCAAGTTGTGGTAAGCCATGATCGTCTACGTCCTGAATCGATACTGTACAAAGATGAATATGTGCACTGGTTTGAAAACATTCAACTTCCTTACACACACGCTCGCACATACGCATTAATAATAATAATAATAATAATAATAATAATAATAATAATAATAAATGTGGAAATTGAAAACAAGAGTTGTGCCAGTGATAGTAGGTGCACTTGGAATGATAAAAAATGGAACAAAACAACACATTGAAAGAATCCCTGGAAACCCCAGCTTAAGAGATATACAAAAAATTGTATTATTAAGTACAGCCCACACACTAAGGAAAACGTTATCTATGTAATGCTGGGGATGATAGGGAGGATAGAAAAACATGAAATGGAGTCATAACAACACGCCACTACCTGCCTTAGGTCTCCCCGCAGACTTGGTTGGTAGTGAGACCAATGCAGAAATCTAAATATGATGAAAAATGACATAATAATGATTTTATAATTTATTTTCTCTGTTAGTCTATGACTGTACATACTATAAATAATTTTCCTTGTTAATATCACAGAGTAGAGGGTATTTCAAAAACTTAATTATATTATTCGCTTTATGATTAACTTAAAACCCCGAGTTCCAGATGCCTGCATAAATCCGGCGAGCGTCTGAGATGAATATGTGCACTGGTTTGAAAACATTCAACTGCCTTACACACACGCTCATACATACACATTAATAATAATAATAATAATGATTCTATAATTTTTCTCTGTTAGTCTATGACTTTACATACTATAAATAATTTTTCTAGTTAATATCACAGAGTAGAAGGTATTTCAAAATCTTAATTATATTATTCGCATAATGATTAACTTAAAACCCTGAGTTCCAGATGCCTGCATAAATCCGGCGAGAGTCTGAGATGAATATGTGCACTGGTTTGACAAGAGCATTCACCTTTCTGGCTCTCATACTACAACAACAACAACAACTACTACTACTACTACTACTACTAATAATAATAATAATAATAATAATAATAATAATAATAATAATACAAGACTGCACTTCAGTTTGAGGGAAAACATAGAGCAAACCAGCTTGAAGTCCGAGAAGCAGTCTGTCTGACGATATTATGGTGGCTGTCTAACATTTCGTTTCTACCATTCATCACGTTTCTTTCCCGGTTTTTTTCTCTCTCTTGCCGGCGCATCTATGCGCATTTATGTCTGAGAATGAATCGCCATATACAGCCATATAACAACAAGTTGTATCTATATATGAGGTAGTGGGTGGGGGTGATGCCAAACATTTTCGGCCTGCCGATCCAGATGACCAAAGATCGGAATTTGGTTTGGAATCCTTTCTTTCCCAGGGTGAGAAATTTTCAGCAAACCCTTGTGTATATATATATATATATATATATATATATATATATATTCAATGTTTTGCTAAGAATAATGAACGTACATGATGAAAAAAAATGTCACAAACTTAATAAAATCAAAGCATTTCAATGGATTTTTGTATTATTAAATTATTTATTTTTTTCTTTTTAGAACGTTTGAAAACTTCAAAATTTTGTTTAAAAATTGCCTTTCTTACGTTACCAAGTGACTAGAAATTAGTAAATAATTTTTTTTTTTTTTTCGGTGAAATTTAGTAGAGAAATTTCCGTTCTTTTTTTTTTTTTTTTTGTTTTTTTGTTGTTTTTTTCTTTTTGGGGGTGGTAAAAGATTTATTTTAAGATTATTGCAAGAATCAAATACTTGTTGGATTTTAATGAAATGTTCAGAACTTATTCACAAATAAATAAATTTTAGTAATGTTTTACTTTTGGTAAAAAAGTGTTGTTTTTTGTTGTTGTTGTTGTTGTTTTTGTTTTTATCTGTTATCCAGCTGTATTTAATTTTAAATTTCGAGAAAAACCGTTTTATTTTTTTTGGGGGGGGGTTGTCTTGATGTTTATATACTAGTTAAACGCAGAACTCCTTAGAAAATTAAAATCATCAATTGTTCTTTTTAAAACAGGACTCCGAGTTACGAAAATTTGCTCTGAATTGTAAAATAAAAATGCAATAAACCCAAGGCATTATTTAATTAGGAAAGCTTTTAATTGCCCTTATGAATAAGATATATTTTATACATTATTGTCTTAAGAAAAAAGAAAAAAAATTCGTTAATTAATGTAATTTTACAAGAACTGCTTTCATTTTTTCTAAATTTTAATCACAGAACTCTATAAAGTTCTAAATCATCTAAAATTCTGTACTAATTTGTATGGGTAAGACGATTTTGTTTTTAAGTAAAAACTATAATAAATATAAAATCTTACGACAGTTCAGCGACAATAAATTAAAAAGAATTTTGATGCTTTTTTTTCTTTTTGTGCGTGTATAAATAAAGCTTCTAGTTTTGTAAAATACATCTATACACATTATCATAAAATATGAGCGGTAATTATTGTAAATTTAAAGCCAAAATATTTAATAAAATATCAAATTACGGAAAATATTTATTGACATTTTAAAGATTACAGGGTAGTTAAAAATTATATTTAAAAGGCACACGCGTTATATCCGTCTAGTGAGTTTTACAGATAAGTCTCTCGAGCAAAAATTAGTTAAATTCTGTCAATTACTTAATAAAGCTGTCAACTCCTAATAATAGCACTTCATTTTGTGATAAAGAAAAATGCATTTTTGTAATATTTAAAAATAAGTAATATTTGTTTCAAATCTGATTAATTAAGCTTTAAATCCGCTAATATTCTTCAAATAAAGTTTCATAAAATTATATTTTATTGCGTTGTCCGAAAAGTTCATGCCGGTTTTTAAGGTAAATTATAGCACGAAACAAAATTATACCATTAAATATTTATTCAACTAAATATGAACCATTTTGTTGCGCAACCATTCTATTTTTTCTGTTAAGTTTGATTTCGTATTTCCTGGATTTCGATGGTTTCTTGACAAAGAAGTCATTAAGGAGTTTGTTTTGTTTTTTGTTTTTTTATGTCATCCAAAACATTAAATTTTTTAACACTGAGATTATTTTGCAAGGAGCTGAAAAAATGAAAATCCAGAGAAGCAATATCTGGTGAAGTTAGGTACTATCGTGATGGAAGACAACACCTTTCCTGTTCGCAAATGCTGGACGCTTTTGTTGAATTGTTGCCTTTAATTCGTCCAGTAACGAGCAATATTTTTTAGAATCAATTAACTGGTTACTTGGTATAAGCTTACTGGATTCCTTTCCAATCTCATCAGATGCAAAAACATGACTTTTTTAGGATGAAGGCAAGCTTTCAGAGTGGCTAAAATTGTGTTGTGTCGCTTACCCCAGGATTTTTTCGCTGAACATTGTTTGTGGCACCCAAAAATGATAGCGGTTTTGAGTACCTAAGCCTCACTCAGTGCTCATGGATGATGGATTTTGTTAAATATAGTGTTCATTCTGTAATTATTCTTAATATCTTTATTTAATCGTCATCTGTGGTAGAGCGGGGGGGTCTGCCTGGGCATTCTTTGTCAATAAAACTACAATCACCAACTCTAAACTTAGCGAACCACTTAGGTACAGTTCTGTCAGCTAAAGCAACTTCATCGTAAACTGTACTTATCTTTTTTTTTCTTTTTTTTTTTGCCTGCGAAGCATTTTTTGCCTTTACGGTAATAAAAAGACATCAAGTATCTAAAATGAACCTTATAATCATTCAATTTCATAGGGATGCAAAACTGACACAAATTAAGTAATTTTAAACCTGCTTTCTTAAAAAAATAGTTTGAAGTGCGTCCTAATCAGAAATGCCAGCATGTTATATCTGTACATTGGACATGTTCAAACGTTTTGGAACATGAATGGCAGCATGTTATATCTGTACATTTGGCATAAACTTTCCGGACGAGTCATTACTTACATCATTTTGTTTGCTGCAATACAATACCCTGGCATTTTATTGAATTTTTATTTATTGAAGCGTACTTCAGTTTATTTATTCAATAATTAGTTCAGTACTTTTTTCCATTTCTTAAGGTTTGCGTCCATATGACATTGAAACGCCAGTTTTCATATGATCACTGAAGTTAAGCAGTTTCGAGCCTGGTCAGTACCTCGATGGGTCACCACTTAGGAATACAAGATGTTATTCCTTAAGTGCTAACGGATGGCAGATTTGGAAAAAAAATTAGTGTTTCTGCCAATTCCTGCGTTATGCAATGCTAGTTATTCTTAATCGAAGTCTTGAAAAAGGGGGGGTGTCTGTCTGAAGGTTCTTTATCAATAAGTCCTTAATCACCAACTTTAAATCAAGGGAACCAGTCTTGTACAGTTCTGTCAGCTAAGGCACCTTCACAGTGCATATCTTTTTTTGCTTGCGAAGCATTTTTGCCTTTACGGTAATAAAAAAACATCAAGTATCTAAAATGAACCTTATAATCTTTTGTTTTCATAGGGATGCAAAATTGACATGAATTAATTAATTTTAAACTTTCTTTCTCAAGAGATATTTTGACGTGTGCTCTAATCGGCTTATGTATTGGAACATGAACGACTAAAAATCAGCATGAACTTTTCAGACAACCAAATATTTTTTAAATAATTTTAATAACGATTATTTCAATTGTGATGGCAGATGGCTAAAATCAGCGATTTTTTGTGATTTTAAAAATAGCTCATTCCAGTCGATTTAAAAAGTTTTGAAATACAGCAAAGTATTTTGCTTATTGTAAATATTAAATTAATCTACTAGCTTGAAATTAAAAATAATAAATTAAAATTTACAAGAAAGTAAGATTTTTTCATTTTAAACCTTAGGTATCGCATATATTTGGGATATATATATATATATATATATATATATATATATATATATAGAGAGAGAGAGAGAGAGAGAGAGAGATTAAATGATTTATATAAAATATAGAAACATAATAGAATATATGAAAACCAGTAGGATGACTATTTTAAATTTCTGTCTCTATCGTTTCGTTCAATAGGAACGTTATCAGATCAAGTGGAAAAATTAAGGAAAATCCTTACTATGGCAACCTGGATACTTATAAACGCTGTAAATAATTTTTTATAACATCTCACCTTTTCTGGCTAAGATAATACTTAAAGAACAATGTTAAAATAGACACTGGTTAAACACCCTAATAAAATTTTATCATAAATTTTTATTTTGATTCTCTATTTCCTTTAATACCTAAATATTATTATTATTATAAATTACACTGGCCAACACATTTTTTGGTGCCCAAGGTTTCTAAGCTGATTTACACTAATTTGGGGGTGCTGATTCCGAAAATCATATTAATTTTTTCTCATCAGGTCAAGTTTTTGAGAAATTTGCTATTTATACCTTTTTTTACCTTAAAATTAGGTGTTCTGCCCCCCTGTTTTGAACCGATTATCTCCCTTTAAGTTACTCTTAACTAAAAAGTTACTTTCTTTCTAATTTCCTCTTCCGGATGGTCTTTACTTCCGTTTTGCAACCACTTGCGACACAGCACTCCTCTTTCTTCTTTATCCGCTCCCATCCCCGGCATCAACGGTATGTTTTACTCATTTCTTCTTCTGGACAATGTGTTTGTTTACTGAGTCATCCAACGTGACATTTCATGTTCCATTTCTTTAAGTACTTATTCAATCATTCGATTTCTTTAACTCCTTCATTTTCCCACCTTCGTTTGTTGTCATTGTTTTCACTTTCTCTTTTATTGATTTCTGTGTCAAAGTAGGGTTTATTCTCTTAATGTTAGGAATTCATTTATTAGTCAGACAGGAAATAATTAAGCTGCATCATTTTACTTTTGTTGCAGATTTTTGGAGCAAAAATTAAGCATGGCTACATTCTCTCCAAGGCAACGTTGTTTAAACAATCCAAATGTGTTGTTTTGCTATATTTACAGTGAATATACGTTGCAATTCAACAGGAAAAGGATAAGGAAGTGTGAAGTGTGCTTATTTTGCTTATTTCAAAGTAATGGTGGGTGATCAAGATAAGGCATGGGCACCCCATATTGTATGCAAGCAATGTGTTGAGCATCTTCGACGGTGGACAAAAAAGTATAGAAAGTCACTCCGCTTTGGTATTCCAATGGTCTGGCGTCAACCGAAAAACCATTTCGATGACTGCTACTTCTGTGCAGTCAAAACGAAGGGAATCAACAGGAAGAACAGGAATTCGTTGGTTTATCCAAACCACAAGTCTGCAATTAGGCCAATTCCACACTGCAATGAAATTCCTGTTCCAGTGTTTAAAGGCTTGTCCGAATTGGAATTGCTTGGTTCTGAAGAAGACCAAGGCTCTGGTTTGTCCACTGACAGTAGTGATGCCACTGTTTCAGATGTCGGTTTTCCTCCTTTTTCACTACCACAGCTTTTTTCTCAAGGAGAACTTAATGATCTGACAAGAGATCTCAACCTTTCCAAAGAACCTTCTGAACTTTTAGCCTCAAAGAAGACAAAAATCTACTTCAGCCTGGAACTCTCATAACCTTCTACAGAAAACGCCATATTGAATTCTTGCCATATTTCACTCAGGAAAATGACATAGTATTATACAACGACGTTGCCAGCCTGCTGCGGCAGCTTGCTGTCCAACAGTATGATCCTCAAGATTGGCACCTTTTTATAGACAGTTCCAAAAGAAGTTTAGAATGTGTTCTTCTTCACAATGGCAACTTAAATATGATGGAAACAAATTTGTTCTGGAAAAAATTTCATACAGACAGCACCAATGGATCATATGTGTCGATTTGAAAATGGTTGGGTTTCTCCTCGGGCTTCCTTGCTTCTTGTGTTTGTGGGATAGCAGTGCAAGAATAGAGCACTGGATAAAAAAAGATTGGCCTGAGTGCAGAGAACTGATTCCTGGCTTTCTCAATGTTCTGGCTTCTCCTTTGTTTCCTCCTCTTCACATAAAGCTTGGCATCATGAAACAGTTTGTGAAGGCTCTTGAGAAAGATAGCGACTGTTTCAAATACATTTGCATGAAATCTCCAGGCCTGACCACAGAGAAATTAAAAGCTGGAATTTTTTTATGGACCCCAGATTCGAAACTTAATAAATGATGGAAATTTCTATAATGTTATGAATCCTGCAGAATTGAGTGCCTGAACGACGTTTACAAATGTAGTAAAATTCTTCTTGGGAAAAATAAAGGCACCCAACTACAAAGAGCTTGTTGAAACATTACTCATAAGTCTCCATCAACTGGGTGCAAATATGAGCATCAGGTTATATTTTTTGCATAACCATCTTGCCCGTTTTCCAGAAAATCTAGGTGAAGTGAGCGACGAGCAAGATGAGCGCTTCCATCAAGACATCAGCGACATGGAAGTTCGCTATCAAGGTCGTTGGGATGCCACAATGCTTGCAAATTACTGTTGGTCTATCAAGCGCGATGATGCCGGAGCCTTCCATTCTAGAAAATCAGTAAAACGTCAATTTATGGATGATGATGCCTATGCTTAACATTTTTTACAACTTCAAGATTTAATTGTGAATATTTTGGTGTGATTTAATAAATGTTTCTTAAAGTTACATAAAAATATTGTTTCTTCGATTTGCCTGTTTTTATTGTAGCTTTCGGCTTGCTACAGAGGGGGGTATACCATAGCAGAAAAACTAGACCTGATAGAAAAAAAAGTGACAGCATTTCTGGAATCAGCGCCCTCAAATTAGGTGAAAACAGTTGAAGCATCTTAGGCACCATGAATTTTTTTTTTTTTGTTGGCCAATGTTATCATTTGAATTATGCAATGTTTAACATTCCTACCTGCAAAAATACGGTGTGTTAAAAGGACAGTTATTCCTTTGATAACGCTACGACTGTATAATACATACTTTTAATGCTCTTATCAATGTTTCAAATTAACATTGCCGAGGGAGTTAAAAGTGTGTACGATTATTAGAATTTTAAGACAGTGCCTTTTATACTTTTCCTTTATTCTTGAGAATTCACAAAAGGATTTTAAATGTTTATTTATTAAATTGCTTATTTAAAAGAATAATTTTATACAGGATGTCCATAAAGTTCGTGTGCACTTTAGAAAATTTCTAACTTTGTTTGTATTTGTGATAGAAATAATCTGTAAAAAATGTTATAAATCAACAAGATGGAGCTCCTTGTTACTTTGCTCTGCGTGTTAAACAGTTTCTAAATCAGGAATTTCCTAACAGCTGGATCGGAAGGGGTGAACCATCTTATTGGCCTCTACGTTCGCCAGATTTGGCTCTATTAGATTTTTTTATGGGGGCATGTGAAAACAATTGTGTATGCAACCAAACCTAGTTCATTAGAAGATTTCAAAGCTAAAATAACTAATGCGATTTCAGGCATTACTGTAAATCAGTTGGCAAATGTTTTCCATGAACTTCAAAATCGTATTACCCTTTGTATTGCTAATGATGGAGGACATGCGGAAACTTAAATAAAATTTCAATAAAACCTTAAAAAATATAGATTTACTTCTTTCTAACCCTTTTTACAAATTATTTCAAATACAAATAAAGTTTAAATTTTTTAAAGTGCACACGAACTTTATGGACACCCTGTATTTACAATATAATGAAAAATCTGTGAACCAACTATATTAATCATTTATTATTTACTATGTTATAAAGAAATAAATATGAAATTAAATAACGAATAACTGTACTTCTACATTCTGAAAAGAATGCATAAATTCACTAAACTGAGAGCATCTCTTCCTCTTACATATTTTCATAATTTTGTAATTTTTAGAATATTTTAATAAAAATATTTTTTTCAAATTTATTTCTTCATAAAATTATAAATACTACATATCGCATTTTACTTGGTTCACGTATTTTTAAAATCTTGTAAATAAACATTGCCAAGGGAGTCAAAAGTGTATACGCTAATAACTGTGCCACAAAAATAACCGTCTTTTAGATACATCGTTCTTTCTTACAGGCACGAAGTTTAAACACTGTCTTCAGTTATATGAATTCACTATTTTATTGCAGTAACACTTATTTTTCTCCATGAAATTACAATATTTTACATTTATTTTAACTTTTTTTTTCTATGGAGAAATTTCATTGCTCATTCGAAGATACAAATATTTATTCACAAATAATTTATTCTTAATTTTATAAACTATTATATATATATATATATATATATATATGTGTGTGTGTGTGTGTGTGTGTGTGTGGAAAAACCTTGATATAACTTGGAGTATAGTTAAATTAAAATATAACGGTGGTGATGCATGCAGGTTTTGCCAGGAGGAAAAATTAGCTATTAGGTTTTTCCTAGAAAGAAAAAAATTACTAAATGAAAGATCAGAAATTATGTCCAGATGTAATCATACCCATAAATACATACTAGAATCATACAAGCATGGATGAAAGTGTTCTAAGATCCTTAAATAGCACTTCCCTAATTTTGAAAACTTTTCGGTTGTTTCAAAATTTTAGTCGCGCGTTCGTAAATTTTCCCTGTTCGAGCGTCTGAAAAACGGTAAAATCAGTTATTGAAGATATCAAAAGGTTGAAACCTAGGTTGCGGAAATAACTCATTTCTAAATGAATATATATATAAGAACATTTCTGTTTTATGTATAAATTACATTTTTACTGAGTAACGATTTATAAAAATGTATGCAAAAATAAAATGAAAATATTATTTTCATGTGTATTAAAAAACTCTTTTGAAAGGGTTTAAAGTAGAATTCCCTAAAGCATTTAACTAACCTACGCGTTTCGTCCTGCGATGAAACTTACGGGTACTGTAAGTTTCTGAATGTGTTTTATATGCATTTTTCTTCTTTTGTTAAATATTGGGGGCTACAGATTCTTAGTGCTCTTAAAAGAAGCCTATAATAATACCATATTTGATTTTGGAAGAGTGGTCAGAATAGAAATTGATCAGGTCGTTTTTGTTGGTAGCTTTTCTACGTCAAAATTGAGTTCATTGTTATTTTTGTGTAATATGATATCTAGGAAAGGAAGAGTATGATTAGACTCAGTTTCGAAGATAAAGTCCATTGAGTTTATTGACAAGATCTGCTATGTAAGTAGTTTCTGGATAAATTAGAAGGAAGTCGTCTATATATCTAAAGTAGGAGGAGTTTGGTGGTAAAATGTTTCTGAAACGGTCTCTTTCCAGTAATTTACAGTACTCTTATCACTTTATTCACAATGCAAAAAGAAAGGAATGTAATATATAAAGGCACAACAAAAGCAACACTGTTAACAATAATAATTGTTTAATTTTTACATTTTGTATATACTCATTTTATATTTAAAATCTCACTACAAACCAAGGAAATGTTCCGAAATATAACAAAAATATCCTTAGCAAAGCACATTTGTTAGTGTCTATCCAATTCTCTCTATCTCCGTATCTCTCTCTTTATATATATATATATATGTGTGTGTGTGTGTGTGAGACAGTGAGTGAGAGAGAAAGACAGACAGACAGAGACAGAGAGATGTACATTGTGTTTGCTTTAAGTTATGAAAGAGGGTGACAATTTCTCGTCTTTTTATCCAGAAATGATTTGAAACATTAGTAAACTAAATAGATTAATAAACTGATGCAGAAGACAACAATGCCCCCAAATTTTACAAGTGTCTTTGAAATTTACTTAGCTTTTTCTTGCTTGTGTAATTAATCAACTGTAGTAGGTCGTTTACTAGCTTTAGCAAAAAATTCACAAGCTAAGAAAATGAATTGTCTGTATTTTTGAGAAGAGTCATTAACATATCCAACATTGTTCGGACGCTCAAATCTCTTGTAATAACAACAGCAAATACACAAAGAAGAGATTTGAGCGTCCGAACAATGTTGGATATGTTAATGACTCTTTTCAAAGATATAGACAATACAATTACAGTCAATATGGACGTCAACTAATTATACAATGGAAACAGAGAAATTGTTACAGACACTCGCTAGGGATTTTTTTTTTTTTTTGAAACGTTTAGCATTCTTGTGTAGGTGCCGAGAGAAGGTTTCGATAGTACCGAGCCTAAAGCTCAAAAGTATGATCCTCTCCAGTAGAGCTAATAAAAGTCAACATTGAACAAACTGAGCGCTGGTGACAGAAAGAAAGCGAATACATCATTTGATACAAAGAGATGGTTTCTATAACTGCATGTAGTCTGTAAATCATTATCATTCGTTTTCAAATTTAATTCCTCCATAATACACCAGAAAAGTTAGACCCTAGTGCGAGAGAAAAAGAGAGAGAGAGAGACAATACATTCATACATTAAAAAAACATTTTTTGGAAAACTACGCGTACAACTTCTATGCTGCAAATTATTATTATTCGTATTCATATTTTTACACTCAACTAGTATTTGTGCGAAACTACCTAGCCGAAATTTTAATAACACTAAATCTGAAGGTCAATCTCCCCATCTCCAATAAAAAACAAAAGCAGACAAGTTGAGCTCTTGTAAATCTTGATTCAAAGAAATTTGCATAGTTCTCTATAATGCCCCAAGCCTTGCGACGTGGTTAGCAAGCTCGTCTTGCGAGATCAATTATGACTGAGTAGTGAGTGCTCTATACTTTCGCCTTGTGCCACATCTAAGCTACTCTTAGTAAATCGCTATGCATAAAACCTAAAGAGTGTAAATTATTATCATTCGCATTCAACCTTGTTTTAGATGTTCAAATCTTTTTCCTGTGCAACTACTGACTGAAAAGTTTGATATTCTGATGCTCAAAAATAAGATCTGTTTCAAGTCAGTATCTAGTAAGGAAAACAAAGAATACATCTTTTTGAAGAAGAGATTTGTATAGTTACATATAAAGCCTGTAGAGTGTAAAATATTATCATTCGTATTCAATATTGTATGAACGCTTAAACTTCTTTGTTGTGTAAGAATCGAGAGGAAGTTTTAATACCCATGAGCCTAAAGCTCAAAAGTCAGATTGTTTTTCCGAACAGATCTTATAACATTCTACATCGAGCAAGTCTAAATCTGGTGAAGAAAAGAATTTATCGGGTTTAAATATGAAAAAAACCATCTGGAAAAATCCCAGAAAGAAAAAAAGAACTCTCCTCAGAAAGATCACAGTTAACGAAGATAGAAATAGAATCAACAATTTATAGAGCACCCTTACAAGTTTATTTTTGAAAAAAGACTAAGCTCGTCATGTATTAAACGACGTAGTTTACAGAATCAACAGAAACAGTTAGGCACGAACATATGAAAGTGTTTACAACAGCAAACAGAAACAGATTTATCTGTCTGTCTTTCTCACTCCCTAGTCTTATTTAAAATAACGCTATTTCTTAACAAGATATAACTGGAGGTGAAAGATGGATTTATGAAAATCAAAGCAGGAGAAAATTGTAGTTAAATCCAGGGAAGACTTTAAAATGTCAACCTACATGGAATATGCTAGCGGTGAGGGGAGTATTATATTTGGGGGAAATAAAATAAATTTTTGTTGCTAATTGTTGAAAGAGTTACAAAATGTTACTGAGCAAAGCAAGTGAGCAATTGCCTTTACTGAATTACGCAAGCTGCTAATGAGACGCAACAAACATTGAGGTTGGAATAGGAATTTAGAGACACGGAATAGACACTGTATTAATCACTAGCAGACGAAATATGAGCATACAAATCGTCCTATTTACACCCCTTTCTAGTATTTGGAACAGGAGTAGAGGTTTACCCTGTGTTTCTTGTTTAAAAGAGAGAAAGATATATATATATATATATATATATATATATATATATATATATATATATCCTTTTATTTATTTCTCTTGCACGCACACACACACACACACACATATATATATATCGTGCAAATGATAAATTGTCGTCTAAATGACGCAAAATATGAAAATAATACTAACATCTCGTTTTAACACATATATTTACCAAAATTACACAAAAACATCTTGAAATACTAAAGTATATTTATTCAATAAAATGGCTTTAACCATGGCCTTTAGACGACTTCGGAATCTTCTGCATCTTTTCTAGACAGTTTCCTTATTTTAACTGAATGCTGCCATAATCCTTGCCTTCAGTTTATCTTTGGTCTTACAAGAAGTTTTGTTGGCCTCTCGCTTAATCGCCCCCACACATAATAATCAAGGGGGTTGCAGTCTGGGAGTAAGTTGGCAAGATGTAATACGCATGGTGCAGAGTGCAGTTGTAAGACATAAGGTCTTCCAACAGCCAGCCTCTTGACCCAGGGCGCCACTACCTTCTCAAGGCGGCACTTGCTGTGGGCCTTTGTGAGAATTATAAGACCCTGTGGGATGCTAAATGAAGACATAACGTCGCCATAACTAGTGATTACTCCAAACACCATTAGGTTCTTTTCGAATCCTCTGTTCTGTACTCAAATTGACAGCAAACACGCTGAAATGTTTGTATTGGAAATCCCGGCGTGAATGCCAAGCAGTACATCATGCTGTTTCCGAATTTCAAGCGGAGTGAATTGCGACATGGTATTGCTTTTCTCACAGACAGTGTCCAGCTGACCTTACTATACAGTGTAGTTTACAAAAACCCAAAAGAAACAACACGCATGCGCGAAATTAAATATATAAATGTGAACAATTTATCACACACTGCATATTTCGAGATATCAATTAATTAACCGATCAATAGACAGATGTTTGTGGGTATGCACACGCACCCTCTCACTATATAATTAATGGATACACATGTTTGAGAAGATATCCCTCTCTGGTTTTTCAACAGTGAAATTGATATCTACTGCTTCAGGCCACCGAAAATTTTCTTAAATTAAATGTGAACTTTTTCAATTGACATGTGAGAATTACCAGTTTCATTTAAAATAATTTCATACCAGTTTTTCTAAAGAACAACTCAGGTTTTATAACTTAAGCATCCCTGTTTTTTTTTTTGTTTTTGTTTTTTTTTTGTTTTTTTTGTTTTGTTTTGTTTTGTTTTGGTCACTGCTGGATCTTTTATAGGACCAATATTTACGTCCACAGCATTTTTACCTTTATAATTTAATAATGACAAACATTATCACGTTTTGGAAGTTTTAATAAGGACGTTCACTTCAGAAAAGTGATAATGCATGCCATCATTAAATTGTAAAGGCAAAAGTGATGTCCCGAATGTTGGAATATGATCTTCTTGTTCTCTGCTCTTTCAGATCGTGACGCTCCATAACTTTCTCTAAGTAACTTTTGCTCTTTTACCACATTTACTCTTTGTATTCCTTATGCGTTGTGGAGCAATGGATATCGGCTCGGAACGACAAATCAGGGAGCCGAATTTGAATTCCAGTTGAATTCCTTGCATTCACTTACGCGAAAATACACTTAAGAAAAGTAATAATCGGTCTCTTCCCTCCAGTTATGGATTAAATAACGGGACAGATTGGGTTCCATAGGCTTGGCTGGCAACCAGTCTACCGCAGAAAGTAATGGCAACCTAGTGCGGGATAATTTTCAGCCCAATTAGTCATGTCTCTTTTGAGATATGATCTCCCAAGCGTGTATCACGTATGGCATTTAAGTGACTGGTTGATTCCTTGTTCTGCTATCCACTTATTAAATTCTTTCAATCGCTGTTTCTCTCTAAGTTTTCTATAAGTGTTAAATTATCTAAACCTTTTTTCCTTCTTATGCGTTCAAAACATTTTTGCTGTCACTTTCTGATTGTTGGCTGCTGTTTCTTTGTAGTTTCTATCGTTTTAAAACTTCCTCCTTATTCACTTAAGCTGTCTACGATATCTTCAGTATTCGTCGTTAGAATGGCATTTGTAATTTCAATTCTCTTCATTTTTTAAAATAATCATTTCACCCCAAGCAAGGAAGCACCGCGACTGGTGCGCAGGGGGTTATAGTGAGAGAAATAAAAGGTACAAGGAATGTCGAAGAAAAGATAAGAGATGTATGAGAATCAAGAAGATAAAAGATGGTAATTGATGTTGCATTTAAACTTTTGGCGATTGTAGCTATCAGGGAAGCAAGGAAACGGTAGCGAGTTCCACAAACGGGAAGTACGAAAAAAGAAACTGGAGTAGAAGAGGCGATTACATTTAACTATTTTGACGGTAAAAGTGTTGGACCTAGATGCCACTCTAGTAGCACGAGTAAATACATGTGGTCGGAGAACCAAGGAAAAAAGCTTGTCAGAACAGTTGCCATGAAAATACTTGTAAAAAAAAAAAAAAAAAGGGAAGCCACATCACGTCATGACTGGAGGTGAGCTGCTGAATCCGGATCGATTATACTGCGGATCCCCCTTTGGATTTTGTCGAGAACCTCATTTGAGAGGAGTTTGTTTACAATTCTATACCATATAGAAGATTAAATATTGCACATCAACTTAGCACCTTTTCTTTGTTTCTAAAGATATTTCTCAATGTTTTTATACTTTGCACAGTATCTGGAAGATATTTTTAATCATCCCTCGCCTGAGGATTTCAGATTTCTGTGTCGAACTTTCGTCGTCTGTTACTCCACTTGATATCCCCGATATGTAATCGTTGTCTCTTACTGACAACCATGTATTCTGTCTTCTTTCGCAGTTAGTCATTACTTTTTCCTATCCTAATCTAATAGTTTTCTTTTTTTCAGTTTCTTTTTTGAATCTTGCATCAATAGAATGACATCTGCATAGCGTATGTTGTTATGATTATGTCTGCCAATAAAAAAAAACGGGTAGGTCTTCTCGTTCTTGTAGAATCGTCTCGCAGTACAGGTTAAATAAATCGGGTGAGAAAACACACCCTTATCATAACGCACTTTTTATTTTTCTATAGTTTATAAGATCGTTCTATATCCGCATGCAGGCCTTTAGATCCTATCAAAAGTTATGAATCAATCGAACATCTTTTCCAACATTTACATTTTTCCTTAAAAAAAAGCAAGAATGATCTGGGATGAGTACTGTCAGGTTATCTTGCTCTAGGCACACCATCTCCTCGTTGTCAATTTTTCATCGGATTTACAATTCACACCTGAGCTTTCAGGAAGCCATCGCTATGGAACGAGTGACAGCAAGTCAACTCCAAACGTCCGCGCTCACTTCATAATTCCTGGCTGGTTTCGATTCTTTATCTAATTTCCAATTCATATCTGAGCTTTCTGGAGTTTTCTCAGTACTTCAGCACTCTCGTCACTATTGTTTCTGATTTTAGTAACGTTATTGTTTTTTTTGTTTTGAAGCTTCTTCGTATTCCTCTCTCTTTGTGAAACGCTTCAGAATTGTTGAAAACATGTAAATAATGATGAGCACAAATGTAACCTTATTTTCATTTTTTTTCTCTTCTATTAAAAGGTTAAAATATTTTTATCTTGTCCAGTTTAGGAATATTTCCAACATTTCTACATAATATTAAACACTAGCATATTGTGGCATCCACTTCAGATAAACTGTCAGAAAGTCTCCTTAATATTCCAGCACTCTCCTCAGTATTCTTGTTGATTTTAGTGATGCTATTGTCTGGATGCTTTTGAAGTCTTCCTCGTATTTCCAATTCTTGCGCTCTCTTTGGTGAGGAGGCTCTTCAAAACTGTTGCAAATGTGTTAACAGTGATTAGCGCAAATGTAGCCTTCATGAAACTTTTCTATTGCGAGGTTCAGATACATTTCTAATTTCTCCTTTCAATCTTTCTTTGTGTACCGTTGATAAAACATCTGACAGATACCATTTACAGAGACTATCTCTTCAAGACTGGATTGGGTGATTCATCTGAATGGCAAAACCCCATCATTGTCTGCTCCAAACTATTGGTTTGTGTATAATCCATTGGTCTACATACTCAAACTACACTTGCTTGCACAATGCTCAATGAACCAACGTTCTTACTCAGTTAAGTGTTGCTTTCTTTTATTTTTGCTTCTGAATTGATTTAGAACAATTACTTAATATATGTTCGAAGGTTCCATCCGTCTCCTCACATTTACTATCCTGTTTTTTTTTTATGTAAGCCTTAATATAATTATAATATATTTCTTACACAATTCACTTAATAGAAAGTCAGTAATCAGAGTATTATTGCTGTACAGTGAGTTCATTTCTTACTTGATACCCAGCAGCTGAACCCTTGTGCCAGACTAAGCATAATATAAACCTACAACAAAACTACCATATCGCTAGGAAATGGTTAGAACGCAAGTTAAAACTGTACTGTATACTGAATGGGATCCGTGCTGAGTATCTCGCACTTGTGGCCTTGTGTAAAATTTGTAAATGCATGTAATAAATGTGACTCGCCGACGCGTAATGGTTAATGATATACTCAAACAAACCATCCAAACGATTTGATCTTCACTGCGTAGCCACAATTATGGGCTTCGGCCATATTCTTTATAAAAGATTGTTTCACTGTCAAAATGGAGACAGTAACTATGACATAATGAACTTGATCTTGTAAGGATCACAATGCTGTCCTCGAGCCAGATTAATTTTCGTAAATAGGATGTTCAGCAGTCGACTTAGGGTTAAAAATCTAGTCAGACAGACCATTAGTAATGAATAATTTTTGAGCTCTATTCTAGTACCCTTGTGTCAGACTTAACTAAGCTCCGTAAATACCTGTATATCTCTAATGATTTAATAATGAAAATGAGAAAACGAATTAGTTGCAATCAATATTAAAAAGAATCTGCTAATGCTAAACATCTGATTAGTTTTGGCTTTCCTAAAAATGAAAAAATAAAAAGCTATTGGGAGTGTCTCTATTTTAAATTGAAAATTAAATTAATACTGCAAATATGAAAAAGAAAAAAAAATGACGTTTTTCATATTTTATTTTTGGGAAAAAAGCGTTATTCCAGACAGAATC
Source organism: Ascarosepion bandense (assembly GCA_037127315.1). NCBI lineage: Eukaryota > Metazoa > Mollusca > Cephalopoda > Sepiida > Sepiidae > Ascarosepion > Ascarosepion bandense. Next base: position 2,300,564 of record JBBBDQ010000897.1, on the reverse strand, counting down.
CACGGCCTCATCTGCCCCTGTTTCTGCCCACCCCTACAGCTTTAAACTTCTCAACACTGCATCACTGTGCAAGCACGTCGTGTTCAATCTTCTCTCTTCTGACACCATTGTCATAAATTGGGGCATCATTCTTTGGCCTTCTACCAACTCACAACAATTATCTAAAAACGAACAGTGAAGTAATTCGCATTCTCCGGGACAAATTTTCTTGCACAACTTTTATATTTTCTCGAATATTTTTCAGAAACGAAAAAAAAAGAAAAAAAAAGAAAACTCATGTAAGGTTTTTCAAAAATTCTTTCGAACCAAAAACCTTACTTCTGTTGTTTTAGACACTACGCTTTAACCGCTGTACCCTCCGGCCTTACTATATTCTCTAAGCTACCAAAAATATTCATTGTGTGTTATTAAGGTGTCGTTTAGCTTATTCAATACTGAAATGTATCTGATCGAAACCAAAATACCCGTGCCCAAGAAAGATCATTGTTAGTCATTGATAGTCATTTATTTCTAATAAATGACTGTTTCCTGTTTTTGTTTTTTCAAAACTAACCAGCACAGCTAGGCAGCAAATATTTAACAACGTAACAGGAAATGCTTTTAAAATTTTAAAATGTCACACACGAGAATATAAAGTTCGTTATTGAAAAAAGGCAGTGTTTGAACACCTGAACCATTCACTGATTGATAGTAATTGACAAAGACCTGTATGAAATATACTAATTTTAAATGAGATATCCAGTTTCGCAGTTTTATAATCCGGTACAACTTAAACGTTACACTCTTGCATTAACCTAATATAAGAGAATACGCCATTTAAATGAAATATGGCATAAAACAATAGAAAATCAAAGAAAATACATTGCCTACTGAATAATGACTCTACGAATTTTAAAAATAGAATTTTTCAAAAGAAAATGATAGATATTTTTGCATCAAACCATTTTCTTGGTGACACCCAGCCTAGAAGGCAAAAAACTCTGACTTCAAATGCTGGTAAATAATGGGGCTAACTGAGCTCTTCAGTCTTGGTAGAGTAATTTTTCTAGATGAAGTACAACTCTGAATTCAAACATGAAAATGAAAAGGTAGGCTTATCACTAAATTCAAACCCTAGTAAATAATAGGGTAGATTTAGATTTTTAGATAATAGGGTAGATTTAGATTTTTTGTTGCCTTAATAGAGCAACAATTTAGATGAGGGACAACTCTAAATTTCATCCGGTTAGCTAGCTCTAAACACACCCACTGGTTCTACGGTAGTGCACCTACGATCATAATAGGTTACGGAACTCGTAATCGTTTTCGTTGGAAATCTCTCTCTCTCTCTCTCTCTCTCTCTCTCTCTCTCTTTCATCGGCAGGTGCTTGCTCCATATCTATTCCATAAAAGTATTTTTTATTATGTAATTCGGCGATAACGACAATACGGATAGGAAATTGCTTCTCAGAACCCGACAGCTAATTTTATATATATATTTTTTTCTTTGGAAAAGCTTTCAACCTCACCAATCATAAATATTTATCTGTTTCAAGTTGGTCTCATAAAGCCAACATGGCGATTTAATTTATGAGATGGTTCACTGATGGATTCGTTGTTTTTGTTTTACTTTTTTTTTCTTTTCGTGTGTCTGTATTTTTTGCTTGGAATATTCCCCTGCAAGATTGTGATACAAAATATGCCCTTATCAGTTTTATTTTTCAGTCAAAGGCTGCTTTAAAAAGATTGGCGGGGATCCGGGGGAAGGCTCCCACTGCTTATAATGTAAATCTATGATCATACTGTCTCGTCAGTTACTGGACTACTTGGCATCATGTGTTTACCAACTTGTCTCCTTCGATAAACACAGGAGATAATATTACTTTGTCAGAAGTAATGCTATTTCTTATTCCATCATCCTCTTAGTGTCTTAAAAATGAATAAGAAGACATGAATACACACATTCGATGCACACACACATACACACGTATATACATATATGTGTGTGTGTGTGTGTGTGTGTGTGTGCGTGTGTGTGTGTTAGATATATATCTCGCGTATCATGTTACTTTTTCAAACCTAATTTTTTTACTAATTTTAAGGGAGTCGCATCATACTCGAGATATAAAATTGGCGCATGTATATAGGCTAATTATATATCTCGTGTATGATATTAAAATTAAGTTTTCAAAAATCGCATGTTACGCAAGTATATATATATATATATATATATGTGTGTGTGTGTGTGTGTGTGTGTGTGTGTTTGTGTGTGTGTGTTCAATAATTTATTAGATTTATCTGACGCTGATCAGCGGTATATACACGAAACTTAAGGACAGTTACAAGATAGATTCTTTGAACTTTTCTTCATTAAGTGAGTTGTCCAAATATCCAAAATTAGTTTTAGTGACAGGTTCTACTTACATAGTGCAAGATGAAGCATTGCTATTATTAAAAACATTATTGTGTTTGCCTTCGTTAGTAGAAAAACGTAATGAAAGTCAACTGATTGCATGCATCTGTCGCAAGATCGCAATAGAATTCATCCGGAGACATAGTAAGAAAATCCCATATAACATTGATGCCAAAATTATTGCGAATTTCCAAAACACAGGATGTATCACAGATTAAATGAAAAATGGTCGTCCAGAAAAATTTACTGGTAACAGTACAACAAACAGGTTGCTACAACTGTTTATAGGGATTTCTCCACCTGAAAACAAAGAACGGTGAAAAGTTGTTTGAATAGAACAAGTATCACGCTTGTTATCCTTACAAAATGCAAATATTACAGTATTTTAGCGAAGCTGAAGCAGATAGAAACATGGAATTAAGAAAATAGTCACTTGAGTGATATGGTGTAAGAGAAGAAATAAACACCAAACCAAGAATCAAGACGGAATTCACTATGTAATTATTTGGGCAACACTAGAAATGATGGTACCACTATGTTCCTCAATATGTAAGTAATGTCACCCTCACTGAGAATAATTTGGGAAATTTAAATTTTCCTGTGAATTAAAAACTTTTGAACCAGCCCACAAAACCTTTTATCGTGTAATGAGCACGATCTTCACTAAGTGCTTCACTATTATGGATTTTAATAGTAATGGTTAATCATCATCATTATCAGCAGTCCCATGAGCTAGTGTAGCAGTAGGTCGCACCTGATCAATTCATTCCACATAATAAACTGTTTATCAAAATACAAAGGGAATATCATAGACCATTAGCCAACATCGTAGATCATTGTCATGATGTAATTTTGATCTTCACTGACTGCTAGAGTAACTGACTTTGTTGCGCGTTCCTTAATCGATGTATAAGTCCAGATAGAACCAAAACTTCAAAGATTGATTTTCAACACCGACAAGAAAGTCGTCCCTACTTGGAAAACTTTCGAAGCACACACTCTCTTATTACACAGCAACTCAGTGTGTGGTAATCGTTAGCGAGGCTAGTCTGGTTGAGTTTTGAGTTCGATAATCACCGAGTAACTCATAGAAACTTCAGCAAGAATTGACATGTAAAATCTAAATAATCTGACCGTGTTCCTTATTCCTGTTTAACATTTTGTCGAACTGAACTGAAATTAGTGAATATTAGATGCCCCTGTTTATTTTGGATTTTCGAAGACGCCTGTAGAAGCCAATTATTGTGTAAGGAATTCGATTCTCAGCAGTTGACTGTTAAAGCACCTAGGTTCAGCAATTTTCCGGGATTAGTTGATGTGGTAACATTAAATGACGCAGCCGTTCCCAGATCTCACCCATCTTGATTTTTACTTGTACGGCTACTTGGACTGGAAAAGGCGTAATTGAATATGTTTTCAAAGTAATGACAAACAAGTAGGGCGTATGTGGAGAATAAATTTAGAGTTTCTTTCGACTCTTGGACCACCACGGACATATTTTTTTAAATGTATACTAGGGAATATTTCTATCGTAATAAGATTTAACTTGAACTTTTCAAAATGTTCTTCCGGTGCAAGGCGTTCTTGAATCATCGAGAAAAATTGGGTCCACCTATTCCACATGATGTATTAGCAATAAAATTATATTCCTAACCCAGAATAAAAATTAAATGGATAGACCTATACACGGCCATATAAGAGCAGATAAATTGTTGCGAATGTTGTTCTTCTCTTTATTTTAAAGTGATTTTATCATTTAACGAAAGATATTTGTCAAACAGAATAGGACATATTTTACTAAAAAGTAAATATTGACGATACAGATTTGTTAAACTGAAAGCAATAAATTTAATCTTAGATATAAATTAGGGACGCGAAGTACGTTCTTATGACCTTCTTATGTTTTATATACATTTCCCATATCACAGGCAAAATGACATCGTTGTGTACTATTAACATACGAACAAGTCACTTTCTTTGCATCGTTCTTTGTTCAAGTTTATCTACCCTTCCATATCTGATCCTGTCTAATATTATATATATATATATATATATATATAATCATACTAATATATTATGCTCTCATAACGACTGAGCTCTCTAGAGAAGAAAATTTTTAAAACAGTTACTTCTGCGATTTACACATTACTCTTCAGCAATTAAGTTCTTTCGGTGACTGGCGTGTGTATACACCGCATATATATAACACGCTAAAATTTCCATTCTGGCTCCATGCGCCTATGGCTTAGGGAGTAACGACTACGACTGACACCAAATTGGTCGAGTTTCGATCCCGGCCAGAACCAAGTGGCTGTCTAGCCACACTGATGAGCTGTGATACAGCGAAACAGGCTTGCATATGGATGACAAATATATATACATACAAATATTTCTGATACTCCTTCAGGATTGAATGGTATACTTCCCAGAGGACCCGTTGACGAAACTCTGGAGTCGGGATGCTGCAGGTAACATCAATCAATAACAAATTAAAATTTAACGCTCAAAAACTTATATCGTGACTCTGAGATTCACAGAATTTTATCCGTTCATATTGAGGTAGATAATTAAATAAATAATGTGAAATTCAGGAGAGAAGTTTTTGAACTGTGAATTTGTTTACTATTAATGCACTATTTCTTCATATTGATTGGTTTGTTTACAAAAACTAATTCCATCAAAAGCATGGTCTTGATTTCCTTATAGCGAAAACATAACCTTTGTTGCCCCTTCTCTCTCTCTCTCTCTCTCTCTCTCTCTATATATATATATATATATATATATATATATATATATATATATATATAAGCAATTAATAGATTTATTTGCAATCCAACATTTTTATTACGTCAAACGTTATTCTTTCCAATAGATACATATCTTTGAAATAGATTTAATTTGAACAGTGTATATTATGTCTATCGGCCTGAAAACAGTGTTTCAAACAGTTTGCTTCAAACACGGATTTCATAAGATAAGAAAAGAACTTCCGAATGCGTTAATTCAGATTCAACATGGAGGTCAACATCAAGTGGGTTGAGAAGACAGTGCTGCCTTTTAACGAGGGTAGCTACTGAAAGTGCCTATGTCTGACAACAGGACCATGTCACACAAGCAAGAGAACCCAGTCATGTCTGCCAGACAATTTCAGCGACCACATCACATCACACCTAACATCTAGCCACATAACTCTCTAAACTGAAAGCTCTTTGATTATTATATGTGGAGCGCGGAGAGGACAACAAAACTTCTTGTAACACCGGAGATGAACTGAAGGCAAGGATTTTGGCAGCGTTCCTCAACTTAAACAAGAGAACGTTCAGAAGAGATGCAGGATATTCTGAATCTGTCTGAAGGCCGTGATTGAAGCCAATGTCGAATTTGTTGAATAAATTTACTCTTTAATATGTTTGTGTGTGTGTGTGTGTGTGTGTGTGTGTGTGTGTGTGTGTGTGTGTCTGTAAGTAGTTTTGGTAAATGTGTGTATAAAAATAAGATGTCAATGTTATTTTCATTTTGGGGAGTAATTTAGACGACAATTTATCCATCGCACAGTGTCTCTCTCTCTCTCTCTCTCTCTCTCTCTCTCTCTCTCTATATATATATATATATATATATATATATATATATATATATATATTCACTTGTAAACAAGTTATATTATGCAACCCAGGTTTCTATCATCTGGTGTCTTCAGGCGATGTGCAATTATTGTAAATCGCCAGTTGTAAATCGAGGTTGAGCAATATCACTCGTTTACGAAAATTATGACGAAAAACTAAGTAATTAATTATATATATATATATATATATATATATATATATATATATATATATATATATATATAGATAGATAGATAGATATATATAAAAGAAAGAGAGCGAGAAAGATTATTCATCTTTATATCCACACACTCTCTCTCTCTATATATATATAAACACTATCTTCGATATCGGTGGTTCTTCCTCTATAATATAAAGTGTTCGTATGTGTGTCACAAAAAGTGTGTCTCGCCGGAAAGCGATTTTAAATTCGATGTCATATAATAGCGTCTTTAAGTAAGAACAAGTGAAGTTGATCCCAAGAATTAATGCCTTTTTAAGTTAAACTCCAAGAACTAAAGCTTTTTTAAATAAACATCATTAAAGAAGAAAAGTATAATTTTCCTGAATCGATTCAATTTTATCAAACCGCCCGATGAGTACCCGTGAACCCTGAAAGTTGAACGTTTTATTTTATTTGTTTGTATATATTCATATTTAACAACTAACTAAACTACCTACTTATCTATCTATTTATCTATGTATCTTTATCTAAATCTGCTCAAATCGCACTCTTTCTCACAAAGTCTGTTGTAACTTATTACAGAGATATTTTAAACTGCTATTTTCATCCTGTCTTTCTCATTCTGTTTCTGCCAATAGATTTAACATATTTATCCCTCCCCCTCCCTCTCTCCATACTTTCTCTCACTTTCTTTCTCTCCATCTCTATGTATATCCATTGTAGCTTGCTGTTCCTTTCTTTCTGTTCTATTTATAAATTTATCTGTCTATCTACTTCCCTTTCAAATTTACTTTTTCCCCTTATTTAATAATTCTGCTTCTTTTATAATTTCACAATTTTAAAATACTTTTCCCTTTGAATGTAAAATACGTATATTTTATTGGAAAAGTTTATGATTTTGAAAGATTTCCATCAAGCTCTTATTGTTGACTATAAACGCCAGACTATCAAACGTGATGTAAACAGTCAGACATTTGTCCAAGTTCATTTTGAACCTTAGGGATATCAAGCTATTTATCGAAAACCAACACTAATGAAACATTTTAAAACGAAAGCAAGGAGCTTGGCTATATATTGTCGGCTCATAAGACGCACTATAATAATTATTTATCTAAAAGCCAGAACATTTGATAATTAAGCCTTTTCTTAAAATGATATTTTTAAGCTTTTGTCTACCGAAAATTTCACAAAATATTAAGTGTTTAAGGTATAATTTCTATTAAGATTGACAATATTGTTAAAATTATCTGCAAGTCCAGAGCCTCTAGTCAGGCGTTAATTCCCTGTACAACCGCTATTTGAAGCTCTATTCCTGCTGGTTGTCTTAGGTAGCCCCAATCTTCTATTCTTGGCGGTCCTACCTTCAATAAGGGAACAATAACTGTAATGCGTCATAAATAGTATAGAAGATAACTTTCCTTATCGAACCATCATGAGGAAGCTTTCTTATTCAAAAAGGTGGAATAAAAATACAAAATACAAATCCCACCTTGAAGATATATTTGTTAAAGTAATCTAAACATCATACGCCATCTAACACTCTGGTATTATAAATAGGAGATTGAATATTAAATGCTTCATCACTAGATCTAGGTTCTCAGAATTAGTTTAGCGCGTAATGATCCGAGGAAATGATCCTGTAAAACATTTATCTTAGTGACATACAAGCACTTAGCAAATTTTATGAACAGAGGAAAAATAATTGAAATGTGTTGGAATATTAGCAGACAGCACAGGAAATTTAGCATGTCCCGTTTGAAGATGTTAGTAAGCCAAATTTCCTGTATGTAAATATATTTGATGCCCAAAGACCAAGAATCCTCTCCCAGACACTATCCCTGGATTGTACACACAAATCTTCAAGAATATTTTTAGCTGGCCCACCATAAAATGTAGCTTTGATTTGTGTGCTAAAAACTGGCCATTCCTCACTTCTTTATTATTAATAAATACCGACTTATATTAAATAGTATTTTGATTACACAAATTGTATAAATAATAACAATGCGCGCTATCGTGCCATACCTTATGTAATGTCCGGAAGCTGACAGTGACAGAATTAATATTTTCGCGAACTTAAAATACTAAATAATACCAAAATATACTAGTACAAGTTCGTATAGTACTAAACGCTGCTGGTTGGTTAATTTAACAATATTTTGGGGTTAAGGAATGTCAAAATTCTGAGTCAAGGAGTAGATATTGATCCAATTTGCAGCTGAATCAAAGAGTAAACACTGGTTCTGTGTAAATTTGTGTTTCCACATTGATCAAATGGTTAACACTGGTTGTTTACATTTGAGTTTACACATTAATAAAAGGGTAAAGGCTGGTCTTATTTATGTTTAAGCTTACACATTGATTCGATTTAGACTTGTGTCAGAAGGTAAATATTGTTCCCATTTATATTTGAATTTAAAAGAAATCATTCTTCCAGTTTAAACATAAGCGAAAAAGTTAAGCATTGTTCCAAATAAAACTTTAATCAAAAGGTCAACATTGTCTCAGATTAATCAGCCAGTTAAGTGCCATAGGTGATACATGCTTGGGCGATCATGTCTCGAAAATACATGATTGAGCGGGCAAAAGATTATCCAGCAGTAAGCTACCATTAGTTTCTGCGGTAGACAGGTTGCCAGCCAAGGCTATAGAACCCAATCTGTTCTGTTATTTAACCCATAACTGAAGAGAAGAGACGGATTAATACCTTTTCCAAGGGTATTTACGCGTAAGTGAATGCAAGAAATTCAAATGGGATTTGAAATCGGCTCCCCGATTTCTCGTTCCGAGCCGTTAGATAAACCGGATTAGACTTGAATAAAAAAAATCCATTGTTCGAAATTAAAGTTGAGCTAAAAAGTAAACAATGTTCCGGGTTAAAATTCAGTCAGAACTTTACATTTGTCTGGTTTATATTTGAGTTAAAAGGTAAAAATTGATCGTTTAGACCTGGCATTTTAGACATCAACCTGGAAGATGTTCGTTGTAGGTGTGTGGTCTTCTCTGTAGTGGGTACATTCGACATGTTTTAAGCCCTACTCACCGGATAAAATTTCAAACGTGTAAGTTATACTGCTATAGCACGATTCATCTTAGTTACTAGTTTTACTCTCCGAAAGATGGATGTTTTCTACGGAGAGTATCCCACCCTTATGTGCCATACGTGATACACTTCTGGACAATTATGTCTTTTTTTTTCCGATTCATGATTGACTTAGCAGAACAATTCACACAGTAGGCTACTGTTACTTTCTGTGGCAGACTAGTTGCCAAGTAAGACTATAGAAGTCAGTCTGTCCTGCTATTTAGCCCATAGCTGGAGGAAGATGGATTCATACCTTTGTCAATGGTATCTACGCATAAATGAGTGTAACGAACTCGGGTGGGACTTGAAGTCGGTTCTTCAATTTTACATTCCTATTATCCATTACACAGTTCGGTGAGACTTACTGCCATATTACGTGTGAAACACTAGTTCTTGTCCGATCTCCAAGTTAGGCAACGTCGAGCTTAGTCAGTATTTAGATGAGTACCCGTTTAGATATGCCAGGTGCTGTAAGGTTGGATGTATGGATGGTTTAATGGATAACGGCTCAGAATGAGAAATCGGAGAACAGAGTTCGAATTCCAGTCGAGTGTGCTACATTCACTTACGCAAAGACCCTTGGGCGATTATGTTGGATAGTGACATAATCGCTGAAGCGTGTCATATCCGCTCCAACGAATACGCATTGGGAAGGCCTCCGTCCAACAAAATAACTTCACAAGTTGAGAAAGAAAAATAAATAAAAAAGAAAGACTAGCTAGATGTTTTCCGGACAGGTCACGTGTATGTTCAATGATAACAATTTTGACGGGCCGTTCTATCATTTCCTCAGCTGTTGTATCTAACGTTGTTGTCATTTTTGGATGATAGCAATTATATACTTGAAAAATTATATTTATTCTCTTTCGCTGTCTCAGAGAAGATACATCTGTTGTTGAATGATAAGACGTTTTTAGCCCTGGTCAGAAACCTCCAAGCAAGAACACGGAGTAGACAGTGCTACATATAAATGAAGGAAATTTGGTAGACGGAACTGTTCGAAAGCCATCAGTGTTTGTGTTAGTATGAAGTCCCAAGTCGTGAGCTATGGTTGGTAATTACTACCCTTGTTCGAACAACTGACCACGCCAGATTATGTGCTCTCTCGCAGAATCTGTAACTAAGGTCTGTTCAGTATACTTGCAAAATGAAACACAGGTTAACTCTGTAGGCTTTAAAGAAATACAAGTGTGTCTGCAGGTGTCTGCAGAAGAGATTAGTTAGCCACTGTAAAAGACATTCATACTCGGATACGAATGGCCAGATTTACAATACAGTTTAAGTTAATGATTTCAGTGACTAGTTTGCTAAATATCGCACAACAGCAGGCGCACTTAGTAGATATTTTCACTTCATCTAACAAAAGATCAAAATCTAAAGTCTTGCAGCAAAGATCGAACACACTATCAACGGCCTTTGGAATTAGATTACCCTGCAGCTCTTTATATGTCTTTGCCTTAATTCACTAAATAAATCTCGATTATGAATAAGTACTTATTTTATATTTGAATAAAACATGAATTCGCTAAACAGTATAATTTATTAATCATCAGCATGCGTAAGACTGGGGAAGAAATCTGTGTGGTTCGTATGCCTAAAGAGGATTTTGTCTTTTTCTTTTCAAATATAGGCTAAATCCATATACCTATCCGATACAGCACGCAACTCAAGGTCATATTTTATAATAGAATTGCCCTGTTTTCTCGGTTATTACTGCAAACACAACGGGGTACTCATACATCCACTCCTCTTAGTGCAATGGATATGCGAAGACCAATTCTAAAAGACAACGGCGGTTTGCGTGTGTTATGAGTGGAATATACTGTAACTTTTTTCAAGCTAAAGAATTACAATACTCAAATTAAAGTCGTATAGCTAGCGACAAGTGGGCTTCAGGCAGGAAATTTCAAACTAGACACATTATCATCATTTCAATCTGATTTTTTTTGTTTTTTAAATGAGCAATTCTTTAACTTACAAACAAAAGTTAAAACAGACATATTAAAACACGGAATCTTAGTAAATACAAACAAATATATGTGTACGAACACACACGCACACACACACACATGAAAAAGTGTCTTTAAATCCATTTATTATATACATATAAATTTCATAGATGCATGATTACACTAATACATGCACACACGTACACACACACACAATATATATATATATATATATATATATATATATATATATATAAATTACGAATGCATATATAAATAAATTCTAAACCTCTGCATGTCCACACATATGCGTGTATTCAGAACAACTACACATATATATATACTAGCAGCATAGCCCGGCGTCGCTCGGGTGTAATGAAAACTTTAAAACTAATCCATGACATGATCTTGGAGCTCAGACTCAGCCTAAAGAATATTTGTGTGAAGTTTGGTGAGAATCGGATAAAAATTGTGGATTTGTATAAAGGACACACAGACAGATAAACAGACACTCACACAAACATCTTGCCTTTTATATATATATATATTATCGACTTTTTGCACTATTGTAAGAACTGCAACCTTGAAACTTCTGAATATCGTTTCTTAAGTCTTTGTCTGTGAGTGTATCAAATTTGATTAAAATCGGACGACTCCTTCTATAACCCGATTTTTTCGATTATTCATTTTTGATATTTATCGGGGGTACCTCGACACAAAACCTAGCTAAGAACACTCGCAGACGCTTATAGTACAACTGTGTAAATTTTCAAGAAAATCGGTTCAGCCGTTTCGGAGTTTATAGGTAACGGACACACACACACACAGAGACAAAGTTGCATTTATAAATAAGTTTATTATATATATATATATATATATATATATATATATATATATATATAGTATACTAGTATGCGATGGGTAAACTGTCACAGATTTATATTTTTTTATTTTGCGCTTGAGCGTTGTTTGTTTTTTATTTTGGCGACTGCAAAATATACTAGGATCAGTTGGGTACTGTCTGTGAGAAACAAGAGAACCATGACGCCAGAAATTTGAAAATAGAATGCTGCTTGGCATTCGCGCTGGAAGCTCCAATACGAACATTTCAAATTGTTGTAGGTGTCAATCTGAGGACAGTGCAGAGGAAAAAGTTGGATGAGTCTAAGAAGGCACGGCAGCTCGGAAAAATCATTCTGATCGTATTAGTCTATATTTCTGAGATGAGGTAGTATTTACAGTATTTATGTTGTTCGGACTATTGTCCTCATCTTTGTTGCCATTTGTACGACGTTTCGGCCGTTGTACGGTCCGGCCTTCTTCAGGTGCTAGGAATTTCGAACCGAATCCTTTATTACAATCACTACGGTATGTCATTCTTATTCCTTGTGCGAAGCCTCGTTTGGTAGTCATGAGTTATCTTCCTCTCATCCTGTAAGTTACTTGTTCACCACTGCTGTAGCCTGGTATTGAACTCAAAGCTCACAACTAACCATAACCATTCTAATCGTTTTGATAAGAAAAGAACTCCTGAATGTGCTGGTGAGAGCCTCAGACACAACACGGAGGCCTACATCAAGTGCCTTGAGTGTGTAGCTCTGCCCTGAGTCAAAAGAGTTGTTTCTGGAAGACCTTATGTCTAGGAACAGGACTATGCACCATGCCACACAAACAAGAGAACCGAGTTATGGTTGTCAGACAATTTCTGCAATCACATCAAATCAGCCCTTAAACCTGGTCAGCTAACTCCCCAGACTGCAAGCCCCTTTAGTATTATGTGTGGGGCGCAGTTGCGCGAGAGACTAACAAAATTGATAAAAATCTATATATGTGTATAGGTATGCATCTATATGTATATATAAACTCATTGTAAGCTTATATATATATATATATATATATATATATATATATATATATGCGTGTATTTGTATGTATATACATAAAAATCACAAAACTCTAAAAATATATTGGGTTGTCCGGAAAGTTCACATCGATTTTTAGCCGTTCCTGTTCCAACACGTTACAACACGACAAATATAATATCCACATATATAATATGCTTAGAATACACATCAAATTATCACTAGAGAAACAAACTTTAAAATTACTTAATTCGTGTCAATTTCGCATCCCTGTGAAAATAGATTATAAGGTGCATTTTAGACAATTGATGCTTTTTTATTATTGTAATGGGAAAATAACAGAAAATATATGTGTAAGGTGACAGAACTTTACGGAAGTGGTTCACTAAGTTTAAGGTTGGTGATTGTAGCCTTATTAAATAAAAAAAAACGCTCAGGCAGACTCCTGGCTAAGAATGACGACCAAATCAAAACTTTACTTGAGAATAACCCGCATTGCAGAAACACTCAATTTCTCAAAATCCACCATCTATGAGCACTTACAAAAATTTGGGTACTCAAATCGCTACGATGTTTGGGTCTCACATGATCTAGGTAAAAAAACAAAAATCTTTTGAATCGCTTTTCTGTAAGCAATTTACTGGATAAATGCAATGAAAATGTACTTTTAAAAGCAAATTGTGACGGGCAATGAGAAATGGGTCGTTTACAACAATGTTTAGTGTAAAAGAATCTTGGAGAAAACAATATGAACCAATTTTAGCTACCCCAAAAGCAGATATTCATCATAAGAACGCCATGCTATGAATCTCTTGGGATTCGAAAGGAATCCTGCGCTAGGAGCCTCTGCCAAGTAACTAGGCAATTGTTTTTGAAAGGTACTGCTCGCAAATGGACAAAATAAAGGCAGCAATTCAACAAAATTGCCCAGAATTGGCGAACAGGAAAGCTGTTTTTTTTTATAAGGATAATACCAGATCTTAAATTTCTTTGGTGACCCGGCAAAACTTGTTGCAGTTTGGCTAGAATGTGTTACTCCCTCAACCATTTTTACTAGACATTGCTCCTTCGGACTCTCAATTAGTCTTTGCAAAATAATATCAATGCTAAAAATTTTAATTCTTTGGATGACATAAAAAAAAACACCTTAATGAGTTCTGACGCTGTGCAACAGAATGATTCAGATTTAGTTGAATAAATATTTAATGACATACATTTATGTTTAAATTTTCCTTAAAAATTGGGATGAACTCTCTGGACAACCCAATACAATATATATATATATATATATATATATATATATATATATATATATATAAAGAAAAACTCTGTAAGTTCATTTAATATAATTATGCATGCAAAAATATATAAATACATAAATGTATTCAGAAACACACACACGCATATATATATATATATATATATATATATATATATATATATATATATTATAAATTAAACGTAGAGAGTACAGAATATCTGCATTTGCATACAATTATATAATGGGGTGTATCTCGGCAGAAAATATACATTCAGACAAATTTTGTTTAAGATAACAGACACGTTATGTGTCTAATATTTTTTAATAATTTTTGTTGTTGTTGTTGGTGTTGTTGTTGTTGTTGCTGTTAGCAGATGTGTTTCTGCATTTTGGTGGCGAAGTAGTAAAAGAAGTGTCCACAGTTTTTGTTTGATACAGATTCTCTGCAATGATATGACAGTGCTGAAAAGCTCTCGGCCTATTCCCTCTCCCCCCTCCTGATGGTTCCTAATTTGGTCTGATCTTAGGAAGTGGGTCGAGCTAAGAAATTTTCAGCACCACACACACATAAACATATGCATACCCATACACACACACACACACGCATATATATTCTGGATGTTTTTGTGTGTAATCTTGCTGCAGTTTTTCAATTATGTAAGTTCAGTTGAAAATCAGTGAACATTTTATATGTCCAAGATTTGTTTTCATTTCATTTTTAAAGAGTCGGACCATTTTTCTGGTTTCTGGAATGAATTTGAAGATATAATCTATAGTTCCCAAGCGAATCTAATCAAAGAGATTTGTGTGTGTTTCTGTGTTGATAGATGGCACTCAAGTTTCGCGTACACACACACGCACACGCACACACACACATACACACACACACTTGCACAATTTTCATAGTAACTTCTCTGACGCTCATTTTGCCTTGGTGCCCTAACTACATGAATTTAACCGTGATAGTCGATTGGCATCTAGGTCCCGCCCTTTTACCGCTGGAATAGTTAAATTTAACCACCGCTTCAACTCCAACAGTTTCTTTCCTCGCACTTCCCACCGTGAAATTCTCTCCCGTTTATTTGCTTCCCTGATAAGTACAATCTCCAAATATTTAAATTTAACGTCAGTTGCTATTTTCTAGCTTCTTGAATACCGTTCACCTTATATCCTCCTCTACCCAGTCTGTTCTCTCACTGTAACACCTTGCGCACTAGTGTCGGTCCCATCGTGCTTGGGGTGAAAAATGTGTGTGTGAGTATATGAGAGTGTGACTATAGGTGTAATTTTACGCGTGCGTAATTATAAATATATGTACATCTCTCTCTCTCTCTCTCTCTCTCTCTCTCTCTGTATATATATATATATATATATAATATGCATGAATACATATGCATAGATTTATATAGATACAGATTTTTGTATATGCATATATATGTGTGTGTGTGTGTGTGTGTGTGTGTATCTACAAACATAAATGCATACATTTACATGGATATGTACGAACATATACGCAGAGACATAAATATACAAATTTTGCACGTATATATACATATATATATATATATATATATATATGTTTGTGTGTATGCGTGTGTATATACACATTATCTGTTGGCATAGATATATGAACATTTGTATTTGTGCACATACGTACACACACGCACGTATATCTATAAACGTGCATATGCAGCGACGCACACACACACACACACACATATATATATATATATATATATATATATATATATACAGAATATTTGCAAATAGATAAAGAGAGACGAATTACGTGAAGGATGAGGTACGCTTTACGCATCTAACAATATGCAAAAGCAATTACACAAAGCCATATGTTATGTATATTCTTTTAATAAATTTTACTCAGTCTCTACACCTGTTTCAATAAACCCATCAAATTTATAAAGGTCCAACTACTATCTCTACCTTTTTTCTTTCTTTTTCTTCTTCCCTTGCCTCAGTTTTCCCAACCATTGCCTTGCTTTACAGACGTAGGTGTAGACAGTCTTTCAATTGAAGATTTATGCTACACACACCAGCCACAACGATAATTCGCCAGGGTTTGTGTTTCCTTTTGCTTACAGACTGTTATTGCGCCATAGTATGGCCCATTTTTCCAAGAAGACAAATATATGAAAAGAAAATAAGAGCTGATCTCAGAAAGTTTGCATAAGCGAACAACATAAATACATTTCAGCGATATCCGATGAAGAGAATTCTTGGATGGATCTCTATAAATATTTCATTTGAAAATAGTCTTAGCGTCTCAGAACACGGAGTGAAAGGGAATTAGGAAGATCGTGCAAAAATACTCTGTCTTGTTGGTGTTAGTGAAAAAAAAAAAAGAAAGTAAAACCGCGACGCCAGTCCCGTTGAGAGAGGGCGTTAGTTTCCTAAAGGAAATTTTCTTCAAAGAAACAACACAAACAACAAAAAAAGACGTGTTTATTGAACTTAGGTGTAACCGAATGTTTGGAGGCTAGCGGTCCACATTGAATTAATTAAAACCGCTATTCACAGAAACTGTTAGTAAGCAACATATTTTCTTCGACACATTATCACTGTACTTCTTTGATTAAGCCCCTTACGTGGAAAAAGATGTAAATTTCGGATTTTAAGTTACGGGGCGGTAATAACCCCTCATATAGAGAAAGGTGTAATTCGCTGCTTTTGTGCCACGTTCTGACTGTTGTAGATCACTAATTATTAGGATGAGTGATTCTGTTTCTTAAATATAACGAAACAGGTGATAAAAATTCAGTTACATAATACAATGTTCGAAGTAAAAGGCAACATAAAAGTGGATTGACAAGGATAAATATCCAGAAAGGATCGCAGTAGCAGATCGCTATGGAAGAAAAGAAATATGAGTTACGCCTCGGATGTACTAGAACGGTTTTTTGGTTCAGCCATTCCATAACATCTCAATAGGACTAAGATCTGAGGAATTTGGTAGCTAGGACAATACAATGAAGCCCTTTTCATGTTCCGGAATGCTTTGTGTAACATAGCAGGAAGCATTTTCCTGTTGAAATATGCCATTAATATCGTAGACAATTGTTAAATGAAAAATGTTGGCCTAGTCTTTAATCTTGTTGAGAACGGTGAGACGAGAGATTCCATTTTAGGTAATCAATTGTAATGGCAAATGTATAATCTTAACTAACCGTTTCTTAACTATATCATGAAGAAAACTGTGTTAAATACGACAATGTTCAACGGAAAAAGTAGTGGATTGACAAAGATAAATCACCGCATTCAAAACCAAAAGCTGAGCTTCATGGAAGAAAGGTAATATTGTGCGTGTGTTGTGATCGTCGGGGTATTAGCCATTTAGTGTTCTTAAAACGCAATGAAACACTAAATCTACATGTATACGTTCGGTAGCTACAACGTATTTATAAAGGTTTTGTAGAAAAGCGCCTAGCGTGCGTCAAAAAAAAAATAATAATAATAACTTCGCAAGTCTGAATACAGCACGGATAAGAAAGTTTTTGGAACTAGGTTTGTTCTAACCCATCCGCCATATTCACCTGACCTCGAACCAAAAGACTAGTACTTTTTACGAACATTAACCACTTGACTCCAGTTCTTTCTACATCACCCTGTATATCTTTTCCTTTCTCTCTACCTTTGCAACTGTCATCACACCTGTATTCCCATCTTTCTCTTGCTCCCTTCTCTGACATCCACTGTAACTATTTCGTCTTTCTCTTTACTCTCCTCCTATGTAATCTTTTCTCTTATGTAGCTCCATGCGCATCCGTGGCGTTACCGCCTTGCTTGGATTGAAACGATTAAAAAAAAACAACTAAAAATCGCTTTCTTCAGATTCAAGCGTCCATGAAAATATTTTAAATCAAAACCTACAGAATATTACTAGAAATGCATCGAAGAGCTGTCTGGTCCACGGTAAAAAGTCATTGCAAAAAAAAAAAAAAAAAAGGTGAATATATAATTAATTAAAATGAAATTGTACTTTACCTTTGGAAGAATAAGTTTGATAAACTCGGAAAATTATTTTAACCCACTCAACTTAATAGTTTACTTCTCACGAGAGCAAAGTTTTTCAGCTGCTCAACGGTTGATAAAATATTTCATAATAAATAATTAACAACAGACGATGGAAATCCGAAAGCAAATTAGAATAGCAAAAGATGCTTTCTAGAGAACTAAATGAAATTAAGAAACGGGAAAATTTTGTCAGAAACAAAAAGAAAGCTTAACTGTTGCATAATATTATTCCTCCTATATGTCAGTGAATGCTAAGCAATTTCTTTAGCGAAAACTTGACACAATAGAGATGTTCCTTTACAGAAGAAGGATGATAATACCATGGGGAGATAATGTGAACAACGAGGAAGTTTAAAGGAGAATGGAAACAGAAATGATTTTTGTACTTAGAATAAGAAACAGTTTAAATTTCTAAGATGCATAATGAGTAATGAAAGTTAGAAAATTTAACACTCACAGGACATATTTAAGACAAGAGAAATAGAAGGAAATAGCGAGTAACCTATTTCATAAGCTTGTGGAAATGGATGTCAGAACAGAGAATAGGAGGTGTATTAAAAGGACAAGCATAGCTAGGGGCTATAAAGGATAAGAAGTTGTGAAGAGCAATGACCACCAAAGCCTGAAGGGACACGGCACATAGAAAAAAGAATTTAATCATGCGAAAAAATAATTTACTTTAACTCAAGATTGTATTTCATAAAATGTGTGATGCTCCAAATCATTTCAGCTTTATCTTGTACAGAATCATAAGTTTGTGATATACAATGACAACTAAACTCACGACATTAGTAATAGTCTGAGTAACTTTACATTCTTTTATATTCCGTTTCTATAAAGACGGGGATGATTATAGCTCTCCACAACTTCTTATCCTTCGAATCTCTAAGCCAGAGATCCCTAAAGTATTGATATTAGCACTCTGTGATCGTTGGTACTACCAGGAGGGGGGTCGATAAATGCACGGTATTCAAAAATGAGGTCGATAAGTGTCTAGGGGTTATAAAAACCGTTTAATAAATCGTGTTGACTTAGCGCTAAAAGTCACCAATTTGCAATCAAATATCAATTTCTTTACTAGTCCTCATCAGATCCATTTTTCCATTAATGATGTCAACCAATTCAATAAGAAGGTATATTGATTTAGTTTTAACGTTTATTACTATCTATATTATTTATAAAGTTTTTTCATTATTATTAATATTATTATTCGAAAAATTAAAAAGACATCAAGTAGTAAAGATTGAAAACAGAATAAAACGTAAAGCTAAACGGAATCTCATCGAGAAACAATGATGAAGAGAAAAGGCAAATAAATTTCTACCTTTACATAAAAAGCAATTATTTTTTTTATTTCTGTATTAAAACAATTTCCGAATAATTAAGTTTCTATATTTGCTTGAGTCTAATGTCAAAAATTCGTAGCTCCCATCTTGGATAGTCCCACTTCTTTACGTGCAAACATTCTGTCATATAATTCATTCATCCTTCGTTTTCGCCTCCTTTAACTACCTTGCTAGGATTTCCTGTAGTTTTTCTTCTGCCTCTGTAATAATCCGGAACATATGAGCATTTTATGTTGTTTAGGTTATCTTCACCAAGTTAAATCCTGTTAGGATTTCTAATTTTCATGGGATCGCCTCGTTGTAGAAGTTGAATAAACACAGTGAGATGACTCATCGTTGTCTTACACGTATTTCTTTGTTTATTTGCTCATTTTATTTTCAATTCTTATGCCGACGGTATGTTTCCACTAAATATTCCAATATATTTCCCAAATAAATAATGTTTTCGTAGCAGTTCAAATAGATCTTTTGTCGCACTTTATCAAATGTGTTTGCGTCTATGAAACAAATGATCGCCCTGACAACGTTATGATCATATACAAATCAGACGTATTTGCTTTTAACTTAGCGTGCGTAAAAAAAAAACCTGCTGCAGTTCGATCTTGGTATGTTCATCACAAGTCAAGTCTTGTGATAAACATACCAAGATCGAACTGCAGCAGTTATGCTGTATGAGACTAGCTACTATCAATTAATCATCATAGACAATCGCACCTACCTCCTATTAGCATGGACCAGGCTTGCCTCCCAGAGAGTAAAATCCATTGCTAAATCCGATGCTATGAAAGTCGGTTCTCTGTGCAGGGCCCGGAAGTTTTTTTCCGTCTGAATCTATCCTGCACATTTATAAATCTACCATCCGCCCGTGCATTGAATACTGTTGCCATATCTGGTCGGGTGCCCCTGCTATTTTCTTTGGGCTTCTCGACAAGGTACAGCGGAGGGTCTGTAATGTGATCGATAACGACTTAGCAGACCGCCTGCAGTCTCTCTCCCACCGGCGTGACGTGGCTTCCCTGTGTCACTTCTATAAATATTTTCACGGCTTCTGCTCCGATGAACTTAGATCACTGGTGTCCCCTAGGTTCGAATTTGCACGAGATACTAGATTAACAACTAGATCCCACCCTTTTACAGTGAAACCGATAAAATGCAACCGCAACTTCTACTCCAACAGTTTCTTTTCTCCCACTTATCGACCGTGGAATTCCCTTCCACATGACTGCTTCCCCGACGGCTACAATCTCCAGGAGTTTAAATGTAAGGTCAATAGACACCTCCTAACAAACTAACTCGCTTCCATTCTTTCAAACACTTTTCCCACTCACCCATCTATCTATCACCCCCCTTCTGACATTTCCTATATCTAACCACTCTTTCTATTTACCTTCCCCTATTTAGCCCCAAGCGCAATAGTGGCAGTGAAATGCCTTGCTTTAAATGATTAAAAAAAAATACAACCCGATATATCAAACAAAATCATTTTCATATTTGTCTATATTTCTGAGATGTGGTAGTATTTAGAGTATTTACATTATTCGGACTATTGTCCTTATCTTTGTTACCATTTGTCCGAATAATGTAAATACTGTAAATACTACCTCATCCGAAACGTAGTACAAATGGCAACAATGATGAGGACAATAGTCCGAATAATGTAAATACTGTAAATTCATTTTCAAACTATTTATTTCAGTATAAAATTGTTTTACTCTTGATTATCCATGAAAGTACGATTTAGTTTGCTAATAGACGACATACATTCACCGGTCAGTTAATAAAGCACGCGTTAACAAATGCTCTCTTATGAACATGTCTAATCAGCCAATGACGTCGCAACAATTTAATATAAATAGTCATTAAAACATAGCCAAAGTGACCTATTTAATGTTCTTTTATGCATTACTATGAAAAAGAATGGTAATTTAAATGACTTTAAACACAATATAGATATTCGCGATAGAGGAATTTAAAAAATTCAAGTATTTCAAAAACATTTGATCTATTATGATTTTCCCATAGACTTAATGGAGAATGGTTAGAAAAAGAAAAATATCCTAGTGGATATTTCTATGGATAGAAACATCTTCTTGATTTAAAAAAAAAAAAAGATCAGAGGGGTCTAACCAAACTGGTTTAAGCTGATAGAAAGATAACAGTTACTGAAATAATTACTTTTTACAATAGAGAAGAGCATCTGTGAACGGTATATGTTGAATCTTGCAGGAGATGGGCTAAAGAAGCAGAAAACGAGGCCGGGTGCTACTCCTGTCAGATAACTGAGGCTAATTGGATAAGAGAAGATTGGAAGAAAACATTAGGCTACAGAGTTCTGATTTCTGAAGTGACATTCAAATGGTTTTGCCAAAATTTGACGCAAACAACATGAAAGTACCATCCTACCTTGTACCAATAATTCAGGGTGATGGGGGTGGTACAATCATATGGGAAATATTCTCTTGGCATACATTGGAACTCTTAGTACCGGGTCCTGGGTATGACGGTAAACTGCATCCGGCAGCAAGGCCTCTGATTGGGAAGTTGTGAGGAGCATTGAACTACCTCTTAATTGCTGTTGTTCTCAGGTCCACCATGATCCGGAGTGGTAGCACCTGTTAGAGTCTCAGCTATGGGCAAATAGTTAACCTCCAAAATGGGGTCAAAACACTATGAAAGTATAAAAATACACTTTTATAGAAATATATACATAAAAATTGACATTATATACATTTTTGAAGGAAAAATATTACCAACAATACATTTTTGAAGGGAAAAAATTATTCTCAACAAATCATTTTTTTAATACAAAATTAGAAGATATTTTCAGTTTTCTAAAACAAAAAAATTGAATTAAAATCTGACTAAATCAACCTTCTCACTATAACGGAACATTAAAAAACAATACCTTAAAACACCACCTCTTTGGCATTAAATAACCCACAGAATTTGATATGCTGTTAAACAAAACTCAAACAAAACTCAAATTCAAACTCTTAATACCAATAAAAGATCGTTTAAATGACGCTGTCTACATAAATATTATAGCTGACCATGTTCCTTAATTTGTGACTACGGTGCATGTATCGTCTGGTGGCCACTCTCGGCAGAACATCACACCATATCAAATCAAAAATAGAAAATTACATGCAGGTACAAATCCATCTCCTTGCTCCCAATGTTCGGTTAAATTCTAGAAATTGTATCTGAAAAGGTCATATTTATTCTCAACAAATTGTCAATGCAATATTCCTTTACAATAAGAATTATTCTCAAAACCCCTAAATATTTTTCGACCTTAAATAACCTACAAAGTGTTGATAGGCCACAAAAGAACAAATCAATGCGTTCAGACCATTGCTGAATCAATTCTAAGAAGAATTGAGACAGACGATCAAAAAGCATAGGGTAGTCTAACCTGGTACTGAAAAAGTATACATTATAAACTGCTGGTGAATGTATATGGATCTTACTGGCGATAAAACTTAACAAGGTAATGCTAGTGTGTGAGATTAATTACCTTGTTCCATAGCAAGACGTTCAACTGAGTGATATTCACTAAGCTTATATATAAGGCCTCATAAGAAAAATTAACTATCTAATGATGGGCTCCTCACTAGGGGGAAACTGAAACGTGGTCGATTTTAAGTGGTGATTTTGCAAACATTCATGTGAATCGATGTGAACACTTTTTCTAGTTCCAACGGCTTTTGCTGTAATTCTTTTAATGCAATCGGAAGATGTGTGTTAAAATAGGGATTCCCAAAAATTCAACTTCGCTGTTTTACCTATCTCGTATAAAGACAAAACAAGGATAAAGAGATAAACAACTGAAATTCAGAATAATCAACTAACATAAGATTTGCAACGTCTGACTCTATGACACCCAGTGAGAATCGACCTCGCTACCATTATAACGATGAAGTAGATCTACGGCTGAAATTATAATTTATTTAGAAAACTAACATTTCTGTTTAGAAATGTAAAAATATACCAGGCCTCTACTTGCAACATTATCTTTCTACAAATGTATATTCCATCTCACGACGTAGTCGCTTCCAGAGTTAGTCTTGATTTAGGAATCTCAGGATAAAAAAATTAAATCTTTGAAATAAAATTATGAAAATCAATAAAACAAGTAAACCGTTCTATCCCTCGTCGCTATGATTTTTGTCAAGCACAATCCTACGTATGATTTTTTTGTCGATAATCTACCACACATGCGCAGAAGAGCTTACGTACGTGGCAAGATTTAGCTTAATGAGATATCTGAAAAATGTTTCTATTTTTTAACAGACATTAAAATATTGGATGTTCAAAAAAATTATACCTGGCGCCAGGTGTATAAATAGTCTGAAACATTAGTCGGTATGTATAATTGAATCATTTTAATGAAAACAAAATTAACAACTTTTTGCATCTGATGTGTTTATTATATAACCCAAAAGACACCTTTCTCACTACAACTTTGTTTTATATCCATGTTACACAAAGTTTAATTTAATTGATTAATGCGAAATAAAACAATGGAGCTTGTTTCAGGACGTCGTGGCCTAAAATCTATTGATTGAAAAGGCAATGTTCGCTATTTAAATCTAAATAAAAATTTGAGCCGAGTAGACTTTGATTTATCCAATCTATTCAACCTCTTCTTCTCATCTTGATTATTATAGATACACAACATTCCGGCTAAGATCTCCCTGTCTTAAGTGTCTATTATCGTTTATATTTTTAAAATTAGAAATTGTCCATATTCTTTAACTTATTTGATTTGTTCGAACATTTGTTTTCATCTTGATTATTATAGATATCCTTATAGAGACAACGCTTCAGCCAAGTAGCCTTTGGTTATTTTCAATTTTCATCATTATTTCATTTTTGAGAAGAGGAATTACCAAAGTTATTTGCCTCATTCGAAAGCATTACAGATGTTATAACAGACACAACAAAACTAAATACTCTCAAGATAGATAGATAGACAGATAAGGTGATGACATAGGATTCAACACTGCATGGTATTTGGCACTTTCACACAATAAACGATTATCACACCAACTTACGACCTGATTATCACTTAAGGTGTCAAACTGCTAATCCCTATGAAGTGTTGATTTATATATTCACAGAGTTTATATTTACAAACGTTCTGTCACTGATATTAAGCACTCTCCCTAAGTATACCAAATTTTACCAGCTTTTTATGTATGTGCACGTGTTTTGGATTGAGTCGAAATTATATGGATGGATATAATGCGTGTGTGCGAATGTGTGTATGTGCGGTTATTGAAAATTTAATAATCGATATTTCGTATATATATATATATATATATATATATATATATATATATATAATAGAAATAAATAAATACTGTCAAAAAATACATTTTTAAACTTACAACTTTTTAGTAGTTTTTTCTATACATATTAAGACAGTATACGTGGCTCATCATTATGCTATATATATATATATATATATATATATAAGCACCTCTTCTCATTTTCGATAACTAACTTTTAAATTGAATTTTTAATAATAAAAATGTTTTTTGAAACTTTTATTTTATTTATAATTGAAAGCTAAATAATTAAATTTACTATTTCTAGTAAGCACAATATTCTGGTGTAATTCAAACAGAAATTTACTGATTGAAATCTAAAGTTTTTCAGTTTTTTTGTTTTTTATTTAGTCTTTCAATTTTTCAGTCATTTTTTAGCAATCGACACATTTGTAAACAAAAGTTAATTCTCGCTTTTAAAAACATTGCAAAAATAAAATATACATCTGTGACACATTATTTTTGGGAAAATTAGCAAATTTAATGTTAAATTATTCGGATTTACATAATTATTACTTATTTATAGCATGAAATTTAGAATAAAACTATTTATTAAACATAGAGTTGATCTTTCTAACCTTTCCACCGTATTTGTGTTGACAGCTTGACAACTGCGACATAAGATAAGTGTATGGCGATCACAAGTGACATAATTGTACAAATATCTCTCCTGTAAGGGGAAGAAACTCTAAAACACATGACCTTTTAATGTACATATAGAAATTATCATACAAAAAAATTCAAATACACACAAAAAATTTTTTAAATTATTTTAAAAATACGAAAGCACGATGATTTGTGTTAAACTTCAATTTTAGATTAGTAAATATAATCTTCACTTAATAAGTTAATAAACTAACAACAACTAATTTTTGAAACTTTATAAATTCTTATAATAAAAAATGAAAACAATCATTTTAAAATTTTATTATTAATCGAAAAAAATATTTTCTTCATACTATAATGTTCTTAATATATAGTATTCCTTAACGCAATTAAAAGCTACGGCAGAAGGAGGCAGACTTTTAGCGTGTTATATAAAATGTAAACATACGCCAGTAACTGAGAGGGTTCTAATTCATTACTGAATGAACGAGGCTTAGATGCCTGAGTAGCTACTGTTTTTTCAAAGCATACCATTCTTCCAGAGGGCTCAATCAGGGTGTGAAAATAATAAAAGCTAAGCCTTAAAAAAGATTAGAATATAAAATAAAGTGAGGGCTAAATGCCAAAGTCAACAAAGCATAAACATAATATAACAATATTATCAATGCTAAAATCTGTTACAGAGTTTCATGTAATGACAATCGTCTCTCTCTCTCTCTCCTCTCTCTCTCTCTCTCTCTCTCTATATATATATATATATATATATGTCTGCGGATGACTATCTATGCTCTCACACCCCGATTGAGCACGACGGAGAAATGGTAAACTTAAATAAAACAGTAGCTACTCACGCATCTATGCATCGTTCATTCAGTAAAGAATTTGGACACTCTCGGCTACTGTGTTTACATTGTATATAACACGCTAAAGTTCGCCTTTCTACTACGGCGCGCCCATAGCTCAATGGTAGAATTGCCGACTGATGTCAATACGGTCGGGTTTCAATTCTGGCTATCAAACAATCGGATGTCTAACTGTACTGCTGATCTGTGATGGAGCGAAACAGATCTGATTGCGGATGACTATATATATATATTTTTTAGGGGAAATGGAAAAAATTCCGACAATGTGAGGTAAAAATAGTTGAGAAACAACAAAATATGAATTTATTGTAGGGTAACCAACATTATGTTTTGGTTGTTATAACCATCATCAGGGCTTATATTATTATTACTAATGTGAAGTTTTTTTGGGTGTTACGGCCTGTGAATAAATCACATTTCTAAATTTATTCACAGGCCGTAACATCAAAAAACTTCACACAATTAATAATAATATAAGCTCTGATGGTGGTTATAACAACCGAAATATTATAATGTTGGCTACCCTACAATAAATCCATATTTTGTTGTTTCTCAAGTAGTTTTATCACACACACACACACACACACATACATATATATATATATATATATATATATATATATATATATATATATATGTATATATACACTTATTTTGATACGAAAAATACTACTTTAAGTTTAACAAATAAATAAATTTACTCAGTCAAAGATACATTGAAAGTTAAGTTTCATGATCTACAAATGATTATGTTTATTGGATGGTTATATTAAACTAATACTGAAACAATGAGTAGTGTGTAGCCCTTAAAGAAGAGAAAACTGAAGTACAAAAATATAAAAAAAATAAAATGTTAAAATGTAATTTTTATAACATGATACTTTTCAATGATTCAGTCACATAACTGGAATCATGTTATCTCGCTAATGTAGATTTCGTTCTTACGAGATTATCAGTTTTTCGATGAGTCCAATTTTTCTGTTAGTCACCCCAAAAATGATCGCATAAAGAGGGTGTCATAGTAGAAATATGACTCCGAAATATAGAAAATTCTGTGTCGCGAAAATATTAAATTAATTATAATACAATAATAATTTAGCTCTACTTTTGTTTTGAGCACTGTAAAATCAAAAATAAATGTTAAGGAACAGTAAATCTCTTATTGTCCTATCTGCACATTATATATATATATATATATATATATATATATAATGTGCAGATAGGACAATAAGATATATATATATATATATATATATATATATATATATATATATATATATATTTAAAATGTTAGCGTAACCAACAGAATACCTACCTCAAATAAATAGAAAGTTGTGGGGAATACTAATAATAAGAAAAAAACAAGAAAAAAATTATAGAAGAAAAAATAGATCTAACAAAAAGAAAAAGAAAACAAAAGGCAGACACCTACCTAAGCAGGAAATAAATTTGCTCAATGCTCAGATTATCCAGACAAAGCAAAAGAAAAAAAATTGCTTTGCAGCATCAACCCTCGAGTCACTACTGAAATTTCACCCTCATTGCGATCTTCAGGCAACCTGAATGGTATTCACAACCATTTAAGTCAAGTGTGTCTTTACCATTCAGGCTAGAATAATCAGGACAAAATAAGTTTTAATATCCTATTTAAGAAATGTAAATCTCTGGGAACATTTTGAATTCTATATCTGCTAACTTTATTTTCGTATTCAAAATGTAAACAAAGTAGTTTTTAAGAAACAAATGGATTTTTAATGCAACATTTTTCATTACTATGAATGTTATATTTAACGGGTATATATGTTTAAGTAGTATGAAAGTCGGTTCTCTGTGCAGGGCCCGGAAGTTTTTTCCGTCTGAATCTATCCTGCACATTTATAAATCTACCATCCGCCCGTGCATTGAATACTGTTGCCATATCTGGTCGGGTGCCCCTGTTATTCTCCTTGGGCTTCTCAACTAGGTACAGCGGAGGGTCTGTAATGTGATCGATACCGACTTAGCAGACCGCCTGCAGTCTCTCTCTCTCTCACCGCACTTACCGACTGTGGAATTCCCTTCCACATGACTGCTTCCCCGACGGCTACAATCTCCAGGAGTTTAAATGTAAGGTCAATAGACACCTCCTAACAAACTAACTCGCTTCCATTCTTTCAAACACTTTTCCAACCCACCCATCTATCTATCACCCCCTTCTGACATTTCCTATATCTAACCACTCTTTCTATTTACCTTCCCATATTTAGCCCCAAGCGCAATAGTGGCAGTGGAATGCCTTGCTTGGAGTGAAATGATTAAAAAAAAAAAATACAACCCTATATATCAAACAAAATCATTTTCATATTTGTCCATATTTCTGAGATGAGGTAGTATTTAGAGTATTTACATTATTCGGACTATTGAAATTATTAAAAAAAAATACCTTTTTAGTAGAAATTCTCGATCTCTAGACCGGCGACATTTCTTTACGATTCATAAAAGAACTGTGAATTTTAAATGTTTTTATAATAAAAAATGAAACTAAAAGAAAATAATATGCATTTTTGTCATTTGCTGCTCTTTTGATTCCTGGAGAGAAAAAAGTTGTACCAACAAAAAAGATATGTACTTTTTATGGAGATGGTGCCTTCGCTGAGAGTAGTTGGTTGGTTGATTTTGTTTAGCGGCACATTAACCACTATGGGTTATTTAATGCAAAATCTAAATGTTTTGTACGCAATTTTATGCCGTCAACTACAGATAGTATGTACATAATTTTATACTTTAAGAATAACCACATTTTTTTTAGATATATAGTTTGTAGATAAAATGTATTGTTGGCAATTTTGAAAAAAATATAATGCTGGTAATTTCACTACAAATGTGTTGTTGATAATTTTTCTATAAAAATGTGTATTGTAATTTTATTATAAAAAGTGTACTGTTGATTTTTGTTTGATGGTTCACTATTTAATTTTAGCTGGGATCCTAACAGGTGTTACAAACCTGGGTCAGGATGGACCTGGGAACAACAGCAGTTAAGAGGTAGTTCCACGCTTCTCAAAATCTCAAATTTCCCGATCAGAGGCCTAGTTGTTGTATGTAATTTATCGTCAGACCTAGAAAGGTGTATTTGACAGTAACTCTCGTAAGTTGTTCACAAGGTTCAAGCGTGAAAAATTAACGGAAAAATATATTGAAAAGAATGATCTAAAGAGATAAAAATAGATTGTTTACGAAAATTTGGAACAAAAAGATCATAGGAAAACGAAATGGACCACGGTTAATCACTCCAACAGCCGACGATCTGCGTCCTAAGAAGGTGATGCTATAAATCTGGTAGGTTTGGAAATGTATTGTATATTACGAGAACTTTTAGAAAAATCAGATGTTGAATTCAGACTATTCCTCATTTGGCCGATTAAAGACAGCAATCGGCACGATTTAAGACAGTAACCGATGAAAACCGTCCAGAATTGGCTAATCGGAAGGGTCTTCTATCAGGGCAGCGCATATCTTTTTGCAAACCTGGGATATCTTAGAATTCATGTCCCACACCACCCTAACTCACCAGATCATTGTTTACCAGGTATTTCGATTCCTACAAATTTTTCTTAATGGAAAGAAAATTACAAATATAAAACGACTTAGACTAGTTCATCACTCAAAAAGATAACAAGTTTTGGAAGAACTGAATCATGAAGATATCTTAAAGATATCGAAAGATAGTGGGAAAAATACGTTGTTGAATAAATCTATACATAAACATATGGAATTTGTCTTTGAAATTCATATAAAAACACGACGAATTTTTGTTCCTACGATATATATATATATATATATATATATATATATATATATATATAATAATTAATTAATTAATCTATTAGCCCGACAGATTTTTATTACTTAAACTTTATTTTAATGGATAGTCGTATTTAAGCAGATGGTCCGTTTATTTATTAAAAATAACGCTTAAGTAATATATATATATATAAGGCTGATTTTTTCAGCGTAATTCAGAAGTAATTGAGTACGAAGATTGCCTTCGGCCAATTCTCTGATTAAGGAAGACATGTCTTTAAAATCAGTACTGGAATCAATGTTTGGCATTTACCTGAAATCCTGGGTGGGTGTAGATTGAAGAGAACATCTCAGCCGTTTCACTCGTCAGGTTGGCTCAAAGCAGGGAACCTTTAAGATAGAGCTCTCTCGAATAATTGAGAATATGGTGTACCACCCCAACTCCTACCTTCTTGCTGGCTGTGTAAGCACGAATGCGTGTGTTAATTTATTCGTGCTAGTTCCATTTTTATTTACTTGCAGCTCGCCCGAACCTTTTCTTCCCCTACTTCATGGTGTTTACATATTCGTTTTTGCAAGCGGCAGAACACGTGTTCGTTCAACGACGTTTACTCATTTGTTCAAATACAAGATGTCGGGGGCGAGACTACCACCAAGTCTTTCTTTCTCTCTTTTCGTCTTTCTAGATTTCTGTATGTCTGTTTCCACCTCTCTTTCTTTGAAAATTTCTATCTATTCGATTCGGTCTCTCCCCTAGACGCCAGTTGGCAATTTCATTTTTACCGTGTATTTCTCTCTCTCTCTCTCTCTCTCTCTCTCTCTCTCTCTTCAGGAGTTTCCACTATCAAAACTTTTCCGTAAACGTGATCCAATCAGACATTGTGATGTCATCATCTTTATAACGTCTGCTCGCACTCATAAATTACTTTTGTTTTTGTTTTTTCAATACAAGGCCTTCTGTCCTAGTGTAATGCTTACTCACATCGACCATTGCATTCAAACCCAGTTTTTTACTTGATACCCCACAAATTTAACCTTCTCAGACTACTTCAATTTTCAAAAATCGATATAAGGTTTTTATAAACAGAAAAATACTAGTTACACGAGTTATTCATAATGAAATCAATTCTCATTGGGTACTCCTCTTTTGTAGCCTTATATGAAATAAATCTCACCTTCGCATATCAAGACATCGCTTTTACAGTGGAGATGATAGTCAATAAGCGAGTCACACTTGTTGTTCCTAGTGATGTCGATCCTCACCGTGTGTTTCACTGCTGTAACCTTGTGTCAGACTAAGGTAAACTTATGGCAACCCAATATACGGCAAATGCAGTAGTGTAATGATTAACAAGCAAGTCCCAAAGAAAATTGTACTAGGTAATCTAAACTATAATCTTATTGTTAACTTGTAAAATATTTATATACTGTCCATTTAGTAGAGTGACCGTTAACAACTGTGTCATTAGTTGCTTATGTGTTCGATCTAAACTCGGCGCTCTTCTATTATAGCTTTGTGTCTGACAGAGGGAGCCTACAGCATAACAGGCTATTAAAATAGTTTAATGGATAATTTCTAGAGATGTTCGATTCTCTCTGGTTGTTCTACTACTGTCACCTTGTGTCAGACTAACAGCAGTTTTATAACTATCGATATATCGTACTTGATGTTGAGTAATAGTTAACAAGCTCGTCTTCAATTCATATGGTAATTGATGTTCGTTTACTTTACTGTTGAAAGCTACTCTTGCCTGACTTGTCTAATATATGAAAACCAGTCACAAATATATAAGAATTACACAGCTTGAAAGCTCATCCTATATTTCAACAAGGCAAATTTCATGAACAGATGCAAAGGTTAAAGTATTCTTATTTCTGCAGACTATAAGCACACTCCAAATAACAGTTTATTTCTCACCGTTCTTATTCTGAATGCTTTGCCCTATTTAAAAAATTATTCTGATACAAGACTTCAATAATGGACCACCCAGTAAGCATCGAACGTATTGGCATGACCTATAAAACTTGCTTGCTAGTGTAATAGTTTTACTGTCATGTTTGTGTTAGAGCTGCTCACTTCGCACATTCTAGCTTTGATAGAGTTCAAAATCTTTTACGAGGTCTTGTAGGGAGTGACTTATTTTCCACTCTACAGTCACAACTATAGCAACACTCTTTACTTCCACGAGTTCAGACCTTTATAGCTAGGGTCATCACGCTACATCTACGGAGTCGAATCATCATCATTCTCTTCGTATTCCATTTGTAAAGAGGAAATTCCACTCAGACAGCTCTTTCCCGAGAACTGCCACTGCATGAAAAAAACTCCTAAGTGGATGCTTCTCTGAACATTATAATCGTAACCTCTTCAATTTAAGGGCTAATTGTTATTTATTCTCCTTATTTTCATAATCTTCACTTCCTTCTACCTCCTCTTCCAGCCATATCACATACCTCATTTAGTAACCTTCTAACATGAGTGGCTATTGTACATTGTATTGGGTGAATATGTCTATTCTTTAAATACGCATTCAAGTAATATATACAGTCCAGTGATCTAGTCAAGTAGCTATTAAGTGTATTTTTTAAACTCGAAGAAAATTCTAGAGGAATGAAGAAAAGAAGTTGAACAAATCTTCCTTATTTAAATCCGTCTGGGTTGAATAAGGGACAATGCTTCTTGTTTCAAAAAGATTAACCATTTCAACACTTAGCACTCAGAATGCACTGTACAAAATATTACATCTTCCAAGGAAATAAATGGTAAGCTTTATATGTTTGTTTTCTAGGCAAAATCTACTTTGTGTACGTAATTGATCATGTGATACCACGATGTCATTCGCGACATGTGGTGTCTTCATTAAATCAGTTCATGTTACTGAAAGACGTGTCATTTGTAATGCTATTTTACTTTCTTTGGTCAAACTACGCCACCGTATATACCGTATTCTCGCGGTATAATAAGTAACAGCGTACGCATTAACAATTCGGAATAGAAAGTTTATGAAAAAAATTAAAACCGTTACTATCAACACTTGCGTGTAGTTGATTACAAACACACACATACACATATGTGTGTGAGTGTGTGTGTATGTTTAAAATAGTACGTAGAATCCCGACAAAGTTTCATTAAACTGGATTTAATTACGCGTTTCGCCTTTCAAGGCTTCATCAGATCCAAAAAGAAAAGAAAGAAATGTGTCTGTGTGTGTGTAAATGCGTGAATATTTGTGTGTATGCTTAAATAACGAATCATAGTATATATAAAGAATTAAAGATTTCATTTTTAACTCCGATATATATTTATTACTTAAATATCTCTAATCATATATATCAGTGGCTCTTCTAAAATGAATCCATCTATTTATTTTTACGGAATCATAAATACGAACAAAAAGCACAATAATGTTGGATAGAACAAGTTGTATGCAAATTGTTAATATAATAGGGTTCTACCTATTTATGGCTTATTAGCTATAAATTGAAATGTTCACGATTTAGCCATTTACTATTTAAAAAATTGGCACACATTCTTATCAACAGAAATACTTCGATTATCTAAAATTTATCTAATATACATGACCAAACAAATTACAAATTAGTTTACATCATTCAATGTTGAAAACTCAGCATGAATGCTTTCATCCCAGCCAGGAAGTTACGACTGAAACCCCATTCGTCCCCGTGGTTCTCCCCTGCTCAGCTGCTACTGCCCACAGGAATCATTTCTTCCGGCTTTATCGGAGACATGCATCTGACCATAATAGGCGAAGCTCGAGCTGTTGCATTAGATATCTCCTTAGCATTTGACAGAATCAAGGTAACCAAAAAAGTTCTATCCGTTTTTTGATTAGTCACTGAATGAAGTTGAAATATATACGAAATGCTTGTAGCAATTGTTTTCAAATTCGGACAGCCAGAAGTAGGAACATCAAACGTTATAAAAAACACGCGCAGCGTGCCCAGCTATCAGTTATAAGCCAGACAGCTGTGAGAAGGATGGAAGTGTCTAGAGATCTCGTTCGGTGCTGTTTGCTTTACGACTTCAACGTGGGCTTATCAGCAGCTACGTCAAGTCTCCGCATATATTAAACGTTTAGAGATAGTGCTGTGGATGAACGTACTGCAAGGCGTTGGTTTCGAAAATTCAAGTCGGGAGATTTGTCTCTCCATGATGAGCCTCGCAGTGGACGACCACAGGTCTTGAATGACGGAGTCCTGAAGGTGGCCATTGACGAGGATAGTAGTCTAACGTGTGGTGAACTTGCAAGACAGTTCAACGTTTCCGATGAAACTGTTAGACTAGGTAAAACGTACAAACTGAGCAAATGGATTCCGCAAACGCTGTTGCAGGTCCACAAGGAACAACGTTTGGCAGCCCGCGTATCGCTGCTTTCTCGCCACCGTACCGCATCCTTATTCAATCGAGCGCTTACCAATGATGAAAATTGGGTTCTGTACAAAACTCCCAAGCGTTCCAGATATGGGTTGTCTCCTCAGGATGTTATACCTCACATCACAAGACCGCCTGTGCACCCACGCAAGATTATGCTTTGTGTTTGTTGGACAGGTCGTCAAGTGGTTCATTATGAACTGCTACCAACGGGCCAAACGGTCACTGGAGACCTATACTCGCAGCAATTGAAACGTGTACAACAGGCATTGCACCAAAAGAAGCTAGCACTGGTGAATAACAAAGGTGTGTTTTTCCTCCATGACAACGCCAGGCCGCATGTCGCGCGAGTGGTCAGGGATACTATACAGCAACTTGGGTGGGAGACTTTGTGCCATCCACCTTATTCACCTGACCTTGCACCATCCGATTAACACCTCTTCCACTCCCTGGATAATTATGTTCGTGGGAAATCCTTCACCAATGAAGCAGATTTGCGGAAAGCCCTCACGGACTTCTTTGCGTTCACCCCCCCCCACCCCCGAGTTCTAACGCAAGGACATTGAACAGCTGGAGACACGTTGGAAGAAGGTGCTGGATGCCGATGGCGATTACTTCGTAGACTAAATATAAGTTACACATACTGTGAAGCGTTTTTTATTTTTTTATTTAAAAACGGATAAATCTTTTTTGGTTACCTTGTACATGGCTATGGTATAACTAGACGATTATTTGACCTAATCCAGTTTTTCCTTTCAAATCGCATAATGAAGGTAGTATTGAACGAGCATGCTTCCAGATACTATCATAAGAACACGGTTGTCCCTCAAGGTCTTACGCTTTTCTGATGTTCATCAATGATCTCCCTGATGCAATCATATCCCAAGTAGCCATTTATGCTGACGATACAACCATTTACTCCTGCCTCGATAAGAAATCTGTAGAGGTTGACAAAGCAAACTTGGCTGCTGATTTTGAAAAGGACCTCCAATCTGTGGTGGATTAGAGTAAGAAATGGCTCGTAAATTATAACGCTTCCAAAACAAAACTGCTATTCTTTAGCCATCATAGACAACTGCTCCTACCACCCACCTCAGAATGGATCAGGCTAGTCTTCCTGAAAGCAAAACACTGGGCCTCCTCGGTCTAAATCTATCAGCCGACCTAAAGTGGAATGACTTCATTGAATCCATAGCTAAATCTGCTGCTCGGAATGTTGGTTCACTTTGTAGGGCCAGGAAGTTTTTCTCGTCTAAATCCATCTTGCACATATATAAATCTCCCATCCGCCTGTGCATTGAATACTGTTGTCACATATGGTCGGGTGCCCCTGCTATTCATTTCGAACTTCTTGACAAAATCCAACAAAGAATCTGTAATGATCCCGACCTAGTAGCTCAACTCCAGCCACTTTCTTACCGACGTTATGTCTCTTCTACAAATACTTTCACAGCTTCTCTGATGAGCTCAGCTCCCTGATACCCCCTCTGCATGAATTTACTCGAGCTACTAGACTAGCGGTCCTTTTATAATGAAACCAATCAAATGTAACCACAACTTCTACTCTACCAGTTTCTTTGCTCGCACTTCCCGCCTATAGAATTCCTTTCCGTATACTTGCTTCCCTGACAGCTACAATCTCCAAGAATTTAAAAGCAAAGTCAACTGCCATCTCTTATCTTCTCGACTCACATCCTTTCCCTCACAACCCTTGTATCATGTTCTCCTTCTTTTCTATTCTACTCTCATGCAGCCTTCTTTACACCTGTATTCTCATCCTTTTCTTACTCATTCTGACACTTTCGTAACTTTTTCTCTTTCTCGTAACTCACATATTACGTAACCCCCTGCGTGTGAAATGATTATTAAAAAAAAAGGAATACTCTAATGTGTTTAATCTTTTCCTAGACAATGCTTAGCTGCGCGTGTACACGCCTAAATTTGAAGAAATGAGCTTAGAATATTTAAACATATTATATTACACCCCAAATGAATCTACGTTTCATAGATTAATGCAGTGATGATGACGGGCCTACGCTGACGACACAGTGCTAATTTCGGGTCATTTTTTTTTAACATTCGAACAAAGTTGGAAAGTCCAAGAAGTTGGACGAATGGGTACTACACATATTGAATTAAAAAGATCAACACTATAAAATGTATTCGGCTTTTCTTTCTTTTATTCATTTCTCGATCGTCGTGTACGATATGATGAAAAATGAATTCTACATGACAACCGACAACGTTCAGGGAAATGGTTAAATCGCAAGGAAACTCCTAAACTCTTCTCAAAGACGAAGTTCCGCCAAAAGCAAGTTGTGGTGTCTGTTTGTTATACTGAAACTGGATGGATTCACCACAGTACTCTGAATCTTGGTTAAAAATAAACAATCACAGCTGAAGCATTGAATAAAAATCAATTAAATTGTATAAGAAATTGTAGCGTATGTGTCCAGCACTAGTCAACAGAACAATATCCTTATACAGCCTATAAATTAACGATACTTAACTGAGTGTAGAACACAGTCAAAGCAATGAGGCAGCTCAAAACGATGAAACCTTACTACACAAATATGCTTTATGAAACTTGTTTACCAAAAATTTTCCCAGACAGGTGTTTTGTCGGAATAGGTTTACCATGGTGTTGTGCAAGACGATCCAGCGGAACGCTGAGAAAATAGTGCACAGGTGAAATAAGTGTGCTCTTTGGTGTTATGATAGTAACAAAATCAAGATTTATGGTTTTCAATAAAACATCTCTATTCCGGCGTCTTAGGGATAAAATGTTTCGTTGAAGCAAAACTTAAATACAGCGAATAACTAAATACCGCCATTAAAAACAACCATATATTATTGTACAACTGGAGGCCATCAGAGTCTGGTTACTCGCTCGATGAAATCATGTTTTAAGCTTTTTATTTTATTTTATTTTATTTTATTTTACTTTAGCATTTTACAGTTTTCATTTATTTTAACAGAGGAAAGACTCATAACATCGAATTTCATTTCGCCGAAAACTGGCTTTACCGAAAGTATTAATTCGAATCTTCATCGAATGCTTCACTTGAAACGAAAAATCAAAACGGAAAATTAAAAGAAAACTTTTATATTTAGATGTGACATGTTTGTTTTTTTAATTCCAGTTGAATCCATTGCATTCACTTACGCACAAATACCCTTGGGAAAGGTATTAATCCGTTTCTTCCTTCCAGTTATGGGTTAAATAGCAGGACAGATTGAGTTCTATAGCCTTGACTGGCAACCAATCTACCGCAGAAAGCAATGGCAACCTACTGCGGGATAATCTTCTGTCCAGTCAGTCATGTCTGGAAAGAGACATGATCGCCCAAGCATGTTTCACGTCTGGCACTTAACTGACTGATAAAACGAAATACTTCAGAAAAGAAGCGCAATAGATATATGTGTAATTAAATGCAGTGTGTGTGTGTGTGTGTGTGTGATACGCCACGGGGTTCAATCGAGACTAAGAAGACGGTTTGGCCATGCAACACATGGTATGTCTGGGGATTAAGTTCGGTATAATAAAAGAAGGACCCAAACCCTCTTTCTCTTTTTTATATTGCTGATACAAAGCCACCTAGCTAGGGTTAGGAGAAATTTCTCGACAGTCAAGATGGGCTAATCTCACAGTACCATTTAAAAATTACACCTGTTAATTTGATTTGTTTAATTACGACAATGAATACTGTTTTTTTGTTTGTATGTTTGTTTTTTTCAATAAATTCATCACGAAAATCTTCACCTACGTTATCATGTTGTTTGACATTTTAGCTTTATTCTTTGAATATTAAAATAACCATAAAATAAATTAGTAAAAATGTTGATAAACAAAGTCATTTAAATATTTCTTAAAAAAGGGATTCTAAATTAATTCATATTTTTCTTTTTATTAATTTTGATATTTTTATTTAAATCGTTTTATTTATTTATATTTAGTTTTCGTTGTCTGTTGCGACAAAGGGATACATTAATATCCTGGCTTTCTCTGATTTCGGCATAAAATATTTTCTTTAGCGTTAAAAATAAAAAAACTGATTTGTTGTTGTTAATCATTTTCATAGTTTAAATAAATAAATGATACATAATTTTAAAAAACAGTATTCTCACTGGGTGCTCCACACTTTTGGCTTTGTGACCCATCTAAGTTAATCTTAGAAAATCATAGAGTACTTCGACATGGTGTAATGGTTAACAAGTTTGCCTCGCTAAATCAATTACGACTTAGTAAGGAGTTCAAGCCTCAAAGGGTGCTCCATAATCTCAGCCTTGTGCCACAACTAAGATATGCTTAGTAACTGAATCAACAGCTAAATCGACAGCTAGGAAGGTTGGGTCACTGTGTTGGGCTAGGAAGTTTTTTCCGCCTGATTCCATCTTGCACATATACAAATCAACCATCCGACCGTGAATTGAATACCGTTGTCATATCTGGTCGGGCGCACCTACCATTCATTTCAGAGTTCTCGACAGGCTCCAAAGAAAAATCTGTAACGTAATAACTTCAGCCACTTTTTTCCGGCGTGGTGTGGCTTCTCTCTGTCTATTCTACAAATATTTTCATGGCTTCTGCTCCGACGAGCTTAGCTCACTGATGCCCCCTCCACAAGAATTTACTTGAGCAACCAGACTGGCAACAAGGTCCCACCCTTTTAGTTAAATCAGCTAAATGCAGCCACCACTTCTACACCACAGCTTCCTTTCTCGCACTTCCAGCCTGTTGAACTCATTTCCGTGTACTTGCTTCCCTAACAGCTACAATCTCCAAGAATTTAAATGCAACGTCATTTCCCATCTCTTGTCCACTTAACTCCAGTCATTCCTTAATCCTTTCCCTATCATCTAGTGTGTCTTGTTCTTTTCCTTTTTCACTTTACCCTCGCAACTGTCTCCACACTGGTATTCCCATCCTTCTCTTGCCCTTTCTCCGACACCCCCAGTAACTGGTTCGTCTTTCTCTTCGCTATTCCCCTGCTTAAACTTTCACTCTTCTCTTATGAAACCCCCTGTGCACCAGTGGCGGTACCGCCTTGCTTGAGGTGAAACGATTAAAAAAAAATCACTAACCACAAATAAGACATGCACTATTAAATCGGCAAAATTTTAAAAAGCAGTATTCAGATAATATAAAAGTTATCTTCTTTTAATTTCCTACGATTTGGTGAAATAAAAATGTTGTACCAATAAACAAAAATAGACGCTGAAACGCCAAGATCGGATTAACCCAATAAATGTTCATGTGTCCAGATCTCTTCTTTGTATATTGTTCTAGGTGTTGTGATCACAGCTCTCTACAACTTCCTATCTTTGATAGCTTTTAAAAGTGCTTGTTTTTTTACTATGCTCCCACTCATTGTTGTCATCCATTTATACAAACTTGTTTGGTAGGTTACTTACTGTTACCATCTGTCCTTTTTGTCTTCAATTTGCCCTGTGTGCGTCAGCTTCAAGCCTTCTATCCTCATTATATGTCCTAGAAATTTCAATTGTCTCTAATTCTAGGCACAAGTGTATTTTTCTTAAAAGTTTTTCGTTGTTCACATGCCCCGTACGTGTTATTCTCAACATTCTATCAAGTCACGTTTCTGCTGCCTAATGTTTCTCTTCCTCTATGAGAAAATTGTCCAACATTCACTAGCATGCAGAATAATTGATATTACATGTCACATTTCTTTGTTTCTAACAAAGATTTGTGTTTATTAATGTTGTTTGTTGAATTTGTTTAGCGGCATATCAAACTCTATGGGTTATTCAATGCCATAATATCCCACACGCAATTTTGTGCTTTCAACTAGAGATACGATGTACATAATCTTACACTCTCATTACATTTTAAAGATATATAGTTTGTAGATCATAAAATGTATTGATGGTAATTTTAATATATTTTTTAAAAAATGTTAGTGTTGCCTTGATTTTCGTTTTTGTATTAGTGAGTCAGTTAAGTGCCATACGTGAGACACGTTTGGGCGATCATATCTCTAAAAAGATATGCCTGACTGGGCAGAAGATTATCCCACAGAAGGTTGCCATTACTTTATGCGGTAGACTGATTGCCAGCCAAGGCTATAGAACCAAATCTGTCCAGTTATTTAACCCATCAGTGGATGGAAGAGACGGATTAATATCTTTTCCAATGTATTTTTCTACGTGACACGATTATTTTTGGAGTAATAATCTTACCTTTTCTTTTTACGTGCCATGCCACACAGGATGTATATGATCATGGATCTCAACCCGATTCTTTGTAGGTCTAAGCAATATTTTACCCTTATGATCCCACAATCTCAGCTCTGCCACACATTTACATATACTCATTACGCATTTTACTTGCTGTTTCCCTCTATTTCCAATATGCACTGTGAGTGTCACATTCTCCAAGCCGTTTTTCTTCGTTATACATCCCAACAATTTCAACTGTTTCTTTCTGATTTTAAGAACCTGTCCTTTCTGCTTCTGTTTTTCTTAAAGCTTGCTCATTTCTTACATGTTCCATCCAAAGAATTCTCTTTTGTAGAAGTATATCGCTGTTTAAAAATGACTTTGTATATGTGATGCTAAGAAACTGAAAGTCTAGTGGGTAATAAACAGTTTATGTCCTTTCTTTTCATGAATTAATCCTGACGTGGGATAAAGAATCATCATCAAACTGGGCGTGGTTGTAAGATCACAGCAAATCTGAACATTCAACCAGTTTTTTTTCCATTTATCAGAGTTGAAGAGAGATATTTATTCATGAATAGCGTGTATTGGACAAGCAGACTTGGTGGATCCTATCGCTCTCCAGATCAAACCACAGTCGATGAAGAATTGCATTGGTCAATTACATGTAGTCATTGATTTTATTGAAGAAACACTCCGTCCTAGCCGTTGACTTTAGTTTAAGAAGCCGTCCATCCAACGCTGACGTGTTATCACCTCACTGACTTTATATATAGCTATGGAACCAAGTTTACTCTATTTGGCTACGTCGCCTAAAAGTTTCATCTTTCCTTTGCAAAGCAATAGATAAGTTTTAAAAAAAAGTAAATTTATAAAGAAATGATTTCAGTTTCAAAAATTTGTTGGGTGTATTAACAACATTTCTCAGATTTATGGTAATGGTAAGAGTGAGATTAGCTGTTTCCATACAGGAAACATTATGTAATCATTAACTGAACAGCGTTACATTCGATTGAAATTTATAAAATCTTTTTCTGAAAACCATTGTTTCAGGATGTTAGGCTTCACAAGTTCACTGTCATTGCTCTTTCTAGTATTGATGAAGAGATTATTCCGAACTTTTAAGCTAGTGTGGAAAGTCAACATATGGTTCATTGTTACATCCAGTTACACGTGTTACTCATTTTACTCGTTGCAGCCGTTGGAAGTCTTCAAAAGATGTGGATTATGTTATTTGGTAAAGCTTTTTCTTTGTGATACTGTAGCGCCAATCTGTGAAATCTGATGAAGGATAGTATTCTTTAAGACTACATAATTCATTCGCTTGAAACCATTTTCAATCCTTAGTATGAAAAAATCATAATATACAGCTGATAGGATGTTCGAATTAAACCTTGTGCAACACTCGGCTAAGCTTATCGATACAAAGCTAGAACATCTGGCCTTTGGTTTAGGATAGTATCGGAGACTTCCTTAGCTACTACCATTACGAAGTATTATTTTTTCCCAAGTATATGTTATTATTATCCCAATAAAGATCCCGAGTTTTTCTTTAACCACCTAAGTTAAACAAGCTTAGTCACGTCAGGTGTCTTTATTTTATTTTAATTTTTCTCTCGGAAATCCTGTTCTCAAAGAAAACCAACGGGAGCACCGTCTTAGAAAAGCAGTGTTTTTTCTTCGATTCAAACAAAGTTGGGTGACTGACCCGGTGGTTGTTCAAAAGCATTTAATGAGATTTCAGAGTGCTTGGAATTTTATTGGTCCCTTAATAATCATGAATAACTGGCAAAAGGAAATAATTTAACCAATCATAAGTGACAGAAAAGCGGTAACGATATCATAATATAAACATTTGTAACAGTGTTATATGTATAAACTCCTATATTTGTATAGCATACAATCAAATTCCTCTTTGCGCAAATACGTATGGTTTTAATCACCGTCAAATTCAATAAAACATTCATTTTTCCTGTTGACGTTGATTTCTTATGTAAACTAGTCCTCCTTTTTTCGCGAATATAAGACCTCCATTAGTATCTGAAACTGCAGATACTATGATCTCTCTCTCTCTCTCTCTCTTTCTCTCTCTTACACACAGACAAACACGCAAACACTCATATATATAAATTTGTACATTTCACTGCTGAATGCTTTTAATATGAGTTTCATGGAAATCGCACCCACTCTTCAGATGAGTGGATGTGATTCCATGAAAAACACCCGAAAAACATACATCATATAAATGAGAAAAATTATTAATAATGCAACCATTTTTAATAATGTTATAGCTCTTATTATCGAGTCGATCATGCTTGCGTTAAATACGTTATCTTCCAGAATTACCCAAGTTGACCAATTTGCGACAAAATACAATGGCAAAAAACATGCAGATTACTAAACCCCACAAAAAGAAACATTGGAAAAATGAGCAAACAAATACTAAAAAAGAAAAAAATAAACTCAAACCTAAGAAACATATTAAACATAAGCCAATAGAAAAATGCAAAAGAAGCAACAATAAAGAAAACTGTTCCTTTATGAAATTCTGTATGAAAGACTTTTACCCATCTGTCAATAAGAATATATTAAACAATGCACTAAACTTATCAAAACAGTATAGGACTGAATGAAGATCTGAAATAAAACACTGCTATATTACACTATAGTAAAAAACATAGACCAAAAAGTACTAAAACAACAATAATAATTTTGATGTAACAATGAGTAACTATGATGGTGCAGAAGTAAGTTAGTTAGTTGGCATATAAATAATCAACAAATTAGCAAATATAATTAACAAAAAATATGGGTATATACAAGAACAATGGACTAAAAATTATTAGTTAAATATAATTAACAAAAGTTAAGGGTATATACAGGAACGATTGCAATGGCAGAACTACATACAAAATAAGAAAAAATAATAAAATCTTCAGCATGCTAAAATTTACAACTGATATAAAATCTAACGTAAAAATACTAAATTTCCTAAACAACGTGACATAAAAACCATACAGAAGAAAATGACAACCGAATATGTATTAACAAAAATTCCATCCCCCACCGAATTCAAAAACCATTCATATCTATATATAAAAGAATTTCAACAAATTCTAGCAACTTAAAAGTATTCAATGAAAAATAAACAAAAACATACGAATGAGACTTAAGAAACTGCAAATATTCAAACTAGAATACAAAAAATGTAAACAAAAAAAAAAATAACCGAAAACGAAATAGGCAAAATATTCTTTAAAAATAATTTAACACTTCTCTAAAAACAGAAAATTATCAAAAAATATCAATACAAATGCAATCAAAATTAGTTATAGCTGCATGGATAACATGGAGAAAATAGCTAAACACAATACAAAATTTCTCAACAAAACCAATAAAAATTACAGCAATAATAGCAATTAACAATAACATCCATCAAAATAACACCATCAAATATGATTGCAGAAAGACAGGAAAATGCCCACTTAACATTAAATGTTTAGCTATTAACATATTATTCAAAGCTACCGTCACTAACAACATTAACACAAACAAAAAAAATTGTATAGGTGAGACAGGAAAAAATGTATATAGATGGGACAAGAAAAAACTAAAAGAAAGATATTACAACCACAACATATTCTTTGATAGAAAAAGTGCAAAAACAATAAACCCTATCAAAATCTATTTAAACAAAAAAGAAAACAATATCCCCAGCAAAATAAAATGTGAAATTATAAAAAGAGCAGCGCCATACAGTATTAACAGTAAAAGCTGTAATCTATGTTTAGAAGAAAAAATAGGAATAATTAGTTTTAGAAACAAAAATAAACTCTTAAACAAGAAAAATGAAATATGGGTGTGTTAGTATATTAATAAATAAATTTTGCAGTCTATGCACAAGTTTAAAAACTAAATAAATAAATAAAATATA
Source organism: Ascarosepion bandense (assembly GCA_037127315.1). Taxonomy (NCBI): domain Eukaryota; kingdom Metazoa; phylum Mollusca; class Cephalopoda; order Sepiida; family Sepiidae; genus Ascarosepion; species Ascarosepion bandense. The sequence goes on along the minus strand of JBBBDQ010000897.1, from coordinate 2,255,759 downwards.
AAATAATACAGACATAAAATAAATAAAATTTGATAAATAAAAACAAAAATAAATATAAATAAAATATAAATAAAATAAACAAAGTTAAGCTCAACGTCAGAACCATATATATATATATGTGTGTGTGTGTGTGTGCGTGCGTGTGTGTGTGCGTGCGTGCGTGCGTATGGATAGTAATGGGTATGTCTCAACCCTTATATAATACTATTGAGATTGATGTTTTCTTACTGTCTAGCAATTCTGTACTAGCAGTGGTTATTTACTACACGCAGCTTGCGAATCTTATATTTGATGATATAATAAATATTAGTATTTAGTTCCAATCTCTGTTTGGCTTATTATTCATGCAATAAGTTTTTAGGTTACAACAGATTACGAAATGGGATTGGTACTTTTTGTTTTCTTTACAGCATTTTACATGTAGAAGTAATCCCGTTAGTTTCGAAACGTCGCTATTTGCGTAAGTGTAAGCCCAAATCTTATCAATTCCCTGTCTCGTTCCTGCACAAACTACAGTTGTTGCGCCTGCCGGAAATAAAACATTCAACATTTAAATGAATAGCCAAATCAGTCTTACTACCTTACCTCCACTTGGTTTTATATCTATATTGATTTATTCAAACCAGTTTATTACTCTTTGTTATCTTTATTACAACTCATCAGTTGCCGCACATTCCAGTCTTCCTCAGTCTGTCGCATCAATAGTCATTCGGTAATGTCGAACAAAAATTTATGTCTGAAAGAAAAATCATTACTAGTATGCGATATAACATTAATGGCAAGCCACTCATTTACGAATATGTTTGTCTGCTAAAGTGTTTGTTTTGTTTTGTTTTTTCTTTCGTCGTTGCAGACGCATGTTGAGGCCCGTTTGTGCTTCTTCGACACCACAGAGTCAACGGGATATAACGCATAAACTGGCGAGATTAATAGTTAAGAAAGGCCAGTATTCTTAAACCTTCGGTTACGATGACTTGTGACTTCATGTTTGCACAACCAATGATAGCTTGGGATCAGTTTTATCTAATTTCATTCACAGTCTGCGGCGTGGTTTTTGGACAAATCACAATGGCGCACAATGTTGCAATCGTCTCCCTGCCAAAAAGGCTACTTTCTAATAATATCAATTATCAAAGACTAGGCTTTTTGACAAATCAGCCTTAGTAAAATCCGATCCCGGGACTCGTAGCTGGAATGCTAACATTCTAACCTCTTGGGTAACACCCATTCATCTTTAGTATTTAAGTCAAAATCTATACGTGGTACACGTTTTGTCGATCATGTCTCTTTCGATTCACTCTTTTGACTAAGCAGAGAATCTCCCGCAGTAGGCTGTCGTTTCTTTCCGTGGTAGGCTAGTTTCCAACCAAGGCTATAAGACATTACTTTAGTATACGAGTGAATAAAAGCGCTGATAATGTTTATCTGGTTTTGTGACAGTCCAGAGTACAATCTGGTAGTACAGAAATATATCATGGCTTCATTGGAGAAGCAAATCGGGACATAAAAAAAACAGAGTTACAATTTCTGAAATTCCTTCGAATATAATATACTTGTGATTTGTATAGAAATTAAAACAGTATCAAGTGACAGCAAGTACTCCAGTACTGGAGCGTACCATATGTCACAGTTATAGCAATATGAACAACATAATCCTGGGAAAATACATTAGAAAAATCCAGGATATTTTAGGTTTATCTTGCAATAATTTCGACTGAGTTTGATCCTTACTGGATACTACACATGCACACACACACACAATATATATATATATATATATATATATATATATATATATATATATAGAGAGAGAGAGAGAGAGAGAGAGAGAGAAAGAAAAAAAATTAATATTTTAAATAAGTTTTTTAATCTGAAAATTATATCTTATAACTATAAATGTTATTTTTAGTCGGTACACGTATTTGAGTTGCTATCCTTTTTTTTTAAATTTCCTTAAACAGTAAAATAGAAACCAGCACAGATCAAGAAATCCTTATAGCAGTTCGATATAAATTTGCTTAATCTTTACATTTGTGAGCGTGTGTGTGTGTATCAGAGAGAAAGTCTGTGTGTGTGAAATGAGCGAGAAAGAAAATATGACAGCGAGCTCGCTTATTTTGCAAATGCGTTATATCGATTATATTAATAGAAATAAAACATGTTATTTAAAAAACAAATAGCCGGAAACAAAAGGATGTTTCGTCTAATCAAGGTGGCATCTTTCTCGATGATAGCAAAAGAAGAATAGCTGACGTCTAAGTATTAGAAAAATTGCCATTTTAAGTAAGACGCTGTGGAAATTCTTCTTAAACCAAATCAGATATCATTCTAACGCAAAGAATTATTCAACAAATCACGAATTCCTAATGAAAACGGCAGATTTTATTTCCATTTGATAACACCCTAGCAAAAGAAGTCAATTTTTTTAAACATTCAATGTAACATTGTGAGAAAAAAGAAACATTTTTAATTAATAAAACTACATATTCACGACATTCAACTCGTCTCGTTTAAACGCGAACCGGCCAAAACCCAAGATACTGGATTATTTTGACATTAATTGGAATTTTTGTATAAGCATCATATTCATTTTAAAAGAATTAGAATCAGAAATATGCCTGATCGGTTATTGATTATGCCTGATCAGTTATTGCTCACTCTAGTGAAAATAAGTGACTTCAAACAAATTCCTAGGCTTTGTTAGTCAAGAATGTTACTGTTTTTACAAAAGCAAACATCTGAAGCTATCTAAAAATAGACCCACGTCGTTTGAACAAAAGGTTGCGTTTCTTCTATTTTTCTCTTTTTAAATTTGTTAAAATTTAAGAATGATGAAAACGGCAACAAACTACTAATGGAACGTTTGCTTCACTCTTCGTTTGTTTAAAGACAGTTTTACAGAGATTTTTGAAAGCACATGATCCAACGCAAGGTCACTTTCCTTTTCAAATAAATTCGTGAATTCTTAAAAATATATCAACTGAAAAGTTGTGCTTAGAGCGATTACTGTATATATTAAGGTAAATCCTGAATAGTTTCTTTCCACTTTTGGGAAACAATTGTAATGACAAATATATCATTCTAACTAACCGTCCCTTGAATATATCATAACAAGTGATGAAAAATGGGTTATATACGACAATATTCAACGCAAAAGACAAGGATAAATCTGATCCAAAAAAGTAAGTTCAAGAGGTGTGTGATAGTCAAGATATTATCCATCTAGAATAATGAAATCCGAAATAATGCACATTTATACATCCAGCAGCTGCAACGTGAAAGATATCTGATCGAAAAGGGAAACTTTTTAAAAATATTGTTCTCCTATATGACAACGGAAAGCCACATGCAGCAAGAACAACAAAAATAAATTGGAACAAAGTTGATCTGTTCTGCTCAGTCCGCCATATTCATGTCAGTTTGCAGCAACAGAATATGTTTTTTCGGTTGCTGTAAAATACTTTGATTGGGAAAACTTTCTCTAATGAAAACCAGATTAAAAAAATTCGTTGAAAACTTTTTCACATCAAAACTTGCGAAATTTTACTGAAAAAGTATTGAAAAGCTACTTGACAAATCAATGCAAATAATGGTAAAAATATAATTACAAGTTAGTAAACAAACAGAAACTATTTATGACTCTATTTCACAAAATAATGAAAATACACAAGTTATTAACTTCAGGCGATATCAGAAATTTTCTATTTTAATTTCCTTTGATTACAGAGCGACCACGGCAACCCAGTCCTTCCGAATTATTTTAGAAAACGGAAAGGTAACAATATTTACCGTCATACTTCTCGATTTTTTAGTGCATGTTACTTTAATTTTCTATTTAATTTCAGGTATTTGCATCAACAATTCATGTGTATCAGTATTTTCAGTATGAACTTGATTAAAACAATTAAAACAAAAAGAACATTGTTAAAAACACTGAATTTACTTTGTACGTAACTTCTGTCGACCTCCCCTGTACAGTATAAGTTTATAGCTGTATAGATACCTCCACTAATTTTCGATATCGAAGTTTTAAAGTGAATTTTGATAAATGAAAAAAATTTCTTGAAACTTTCATTTTAGTTTTAATTGAAAGCTAAATGATCTATTTCCAGTAAGCAAAATATTCTGGTATATTTCAAAAAGAAATTATATTGATTGTAATCTCAACATTTTGAGCGTCAATCACACTTTTCTCACTGATATTCGCTGCGTTACGAGCATATCCGAAATTGTCTTGAGACCAGTATTAACAAATACTAAAGCAAGTACGTGTGCATGTATGTGCGTGCGTGTGTGTGTGAAAAATAAACAAACAAATATCAGTATCTCATAATTTAATTGATTTACTCTTGTTAATAAACTTATATATAAAAATGAAAAATGTTACTTTTTATTATTTTGGTAAATAAAAATGATGAAGGCTTGGATGAATCAAGCATTTTTTTGTCTAAAGGAGGAAATATTTTCTTTAATATTCTTATATTAAAAGAAAAGTTTCCATTATATTTGTATATTAAAAGAAAAAGATTTTATTTAATATTTATATACTAAAAGAAAAATTAAACAACGTATTTACTTTTCTTGAATATACATGAATAAATTTCTTTTATTCCGTGTGGCTTATTTTATTAATGAATAATCTATACAATTTAGTTGCCCTCAAAAAATAAACCAATATGTAGTTTAAAACTTTTCTTAAAAGAAGCAGTAATTACCCACTGGAGTGACGTTTCCTACGAAGGAAAATCTCGTCAGTAGCTTTTTTTTTTTTTTTTTTTTTTTTTTTACGCGTCTGCTGTTCCGCGAGGAAAATCGCCAATGGTTGGTACTGTGTCAGATTCCACGCCAGATGAAAATCCAATTGAGCATATATGTGTCATATAGCAGATTATACTACATATGTCGTATAGCAGATTATACTACATTGTCTAGAGCAAAAGCTACACTTTTATCATTTAGATCAGACAAAAAAAAACAGAGTATTGCTGCTATAAATGGAACTGGTTAATCTTCACTTTCCAATCTTAATCGTTCAAAATCGCTGGCGTGGCTTTGTTGGAGGATCACTTATTTTTCATGCTACGGCATAATTCCTACGGACTATCGCTACTTTTTCTACTTCCATGGTAAATGTTCAGACGAGCTTCATTCTTTAGCTCCGCCAGTTCAAACCTTTACAGCTAAGACACGCCAGAGGGTCGACTCATTTTCAACTCCTTCGTATTCCATTTACAAGAACAAAGTTCTACTCAAACAACTTCTTCCCAAGAACTGCTACTCGGAGTCCCGAGAGGATACTTCCCCGAACAATGCAATCTTAACCACTTCAGGTCCAGGATCAATCGCTATCATCCATATCCTCATAATTTTCCATTCCTATTTCCTACTCATGTCACGCCTATCATTCAGTATGGCTCTTGAATTTGGTGAACATTTTATTAAAACAGCAACAAACACTACGTAGATATGGACAGAACTGAACTATACATCGATATATGTAATGACGCATTAACCAACATCTCATAATTGCATGCTACGTTGCAATACCTCCATTATTCTTGTGAAGGCAAGGGCTACACATTGTTAGGTAGCTATCACTTATATTTCGGTACTTCAGTTTAAATATATGTCACGATGCTTTAATCTACAGCTATTTATAAACCAGATACCTCTTCCTACTAAATTGTGCCTATTTTTCACTTAAAATCCTTTTCGACACTTAGAGAAGCATTTAATATTAAATTTCAAACGGCTCCTTTGAAATTTATAAAGAATAAACAGGCTAATCAGCCAACATGAAGAGAGGGAAGCTTTGTCCAGTAAAAGAATTTATCTTTAGCCAAAATTCCCAAACAAGTATATATAGTTTTTTTTTTTGTTTTTTTTGTTTTTGTTTTTTTTCCAATATAAGATCTAGAGAGCAGCTGTGTGTTTTTATTTTATCTAACCACTGGACCCGACTTAGGATTCAACTTGTCTGCTGAAACAATAAATCAACCCTGCAGCACACACACACACACACACACACACACACACACACACACACACACACACACACACACACACACACACACACACACTCATATTTATTTATTTACATAAGACTAATCTTTAGAGGTAATGAAGGGAGATACTCAGCCACGCCTTTTGAGGAAATGGTAAAAGATCAAATAATATCAAGAAAGTCTCAAAGACAAATATCTATCGAATTAAAACAAAATGCTAAGAGATTTCTACGCACTTCCATCTGAACGGAGATTTACGATCTTAGAAATAAGTCAAATTTGTAATTTATATTAGCAACGCCACATTGCGCTTTGAGAAGAATTATTACGTATTTGTTTTACACTACTCTCCTTATAGACAATACAATATTGCTGTAGCTTGACAGGGTCAAGGTCATATTGCTATGACAATCTTTAAAGAGAGAATGACTAGCTGGCTACTGAAGCAGGTGACGAATACACAACTACATTAGACACAAAGACAGACCACGATATATATATATATATATGACGAAATCAAGATAGATAGATAGATAGATACGAAGAGTCGAAGACAGATATTGAAGAGAATACAATAAACAGATAGATAGATATATATATTATTATAGCTAATTAAGACTTTCAAGTTGGGGATGCTTAATTGGTACATTTTCGTTTTAGCTCCCGATGGCTTTTACCCCTTCAAATTTATCCAAAATAGCATTATTTCTGTGCAAATGTATTTGCTGAACTCAAATCAACAATTACTTATTGAAGAAACTACCTTTTCTTATCTAAATGTCCATAAAGAAACGAACTATATCTCGCACTTTTTCTCTCCCGTAACTCTCACAAAGTCATGTAATTAACTGCAGAATGACGTTCTACGCAGGAAACAAATTTCGGCCGATTTACTTCCGCCTGTTTACTTCCTGTTAGGAAAGTAATGCCCTTTTTTTTGTATTCCTCAACCTCACCTGATACAATTTATAGCAGAAACGCATTATTTGTTAAATAATTGATTTTTTTTTTAGCTAATACGCGTTTTTGTTTTTTGTTTTTTTTTCAATTTTAAGTATGAAAATGCTCAGTGTTTTCTTTCTTTTTAATTCTAAGTATAAAAAATGCTTCACTGTACTACTTACTTTGTTCTTTTTGTTATTTATAATTTATATGTATTTTCATATTTTCATATGAAAAAAAAGTAATTTATTTGAAGTTTAATTAAAATACATTTAACACATATTTTCATATATTTCGAAAAACACGCAACTTTCTGCTGAAATTGTGTACCGAAACAAAAAGCGCATTACTTCCCTAACAGGAAGTAAACAGGCGGAAGTAAATCGCCCGAAATTTGTTGCCTACGCAGTACGTCATTCTGCAGTTAATTACATGACTTCGTGAGAGTTACGGGAGAGAAAAGTGAGAGAGATATAGTTCGTTTTTTTATGAACATTTAGATAAAAAAGGTAGTTTCTTAAATAAGTAATTGTTGATTTGAGTTCAGCAAATACATTTGCACAGAGATAATGCTATTTTGGATAAATTTGAACAGGGAAATGCCGTCGGGAGCTAAAACGAAAATTTACCGCTTAATTTGAAAATCAACATTCGAATTTCTACCCTTTGTGGAATTTGAACATCAACTGACACACACACACAATGTGTGTGTGTGTGTGTGTGTGTGTGTGTGTGTGTGTCCAATTTTTATTATAATTTTATGATTTTCGGATGTGTTGTATATTGTGATCAAAATTGTGGATAAGCATAGCGTGTTTGTTTTTGGTTTAATTTATATATATATATAATGACTGATCACTCGTATCCGAAGATGCCCGTTTACCAAGCTAGCTAATTTCAGACACCTGCTTAGGCACATTTATGTTTGTTCAACACCAACAGAGCCTACCTGTGATTTATTATTAGAACTATGCTGAGCGATCCTTAGTTACAGTTTCCGGGAGAGAGCTCGTTACCTAGCGTAATCAACAGTTTAAACAAGGCCAGCACGCTCAATGATTTGTAACTTCGTGCTAGCACAACCATCGTCGGCTCCCAAGGGTTCCGTCTACCCAGTTTCATTCACAAGGCTTGGGTCAACCCCTGGTATGGTTTTCAGACACTTTCTAAAAGTGACGCACGCTGAAATCTAAAACGATAACATCAAGAAGTCACCTTCCTAACAAATCGACCATGGTAAGATTCGAATCCGAGTCTCAATCTCAGAAAGCGAACGTGAAAGGCAAAATATCAGCATTCTTTAATTGTCAGAAATTTAGGGTGAGCAGTACTTAAATGGGAAATCATAGGTAGGACTAAATCTTACAACGGGAAAGGAAATATATGTAATTTATGTCTTGGTGAGAAATTACTTATCTTAAAACGCTTATATAAACCTAACTTATGAAGCAAGAGAAATGAATTGATAGATACATGTAGACATAAAAATAAATATCTACTTAAACACGTTGATCCAGAATAGCTAAAAATTAATAGCGATTAATAATTAATATATATATATATATATATATATATATATATATATGGTAATATTTTTTATTATAAGTTTGTAATAAAAACATAGTTTACAGCAGCACAAGAGCCGTTGTGTTTCGACACTATCTTATTAGCACCTCGTCGCTATTTGTACCCTGGATGATTGGTACCCTGTGATCCGATGATGCACAGTTCCAGTTGTTTCGGGTTAACGTGGTGCAAATAAGGTAGTACCGAAACACAACGGCTCTAGTGTTGCTGTAAACTATGTTTTTATTACAAACTTATAATAAAAATATTACCATATACAGTACTCTACTAAGTATCGAGCACTCTTAATAAATTAAATCACTACAAGCTGTGGATTGCTAACCCATTAGTTTGTACCACTTCTAAGATTAATATATATCCCGTTTGTTTTAAATGGCATATATGATTTTGAAATTAATTAAAATAACTGAGGTCCTAATATAATGTATAGATATGCCAACAACCTGATATGTTTATTAAAACTTAAATTACATAATGGTCAGTTTATACCCAGCACCTGAATAGCCTATGAAACTCCAAGTTGTGCTATCCACAAGGGATAATATGAATATTTGTTTGTATATACTTAATAGCTCTGTTGTTTTAAATCGAACACTGTTTTATTAACATCAGTACGATATATTATATATATATATTTATATATATATATATATATATATGTGTGTGTGTGTGTGTGTGTGTGTGTGTGTGTGTGTGTGTGTGTTAAAGATAGATATATATTTATATATATATATTGGATAGATAAAAGTTCAAATGAATTATCTACTGTTTAGCTTGAAGTTTCGCAGAAACACTACCACGCTCGTCAGGGTAATATAAATGTATTGAATTCATTGAAAGAACACACACACACACACACACACACACACACACACACACACATAAATATATATATATATATATATATATATATATATATATATATGTATGTATATATATACATGGATAAAATAGGTAAAGAACTGGTAAGAAAAAGTGTCTTTAATCTAACATGTTTCACTTTAACAAGCTTTTTTCAAACATTTTTAAAGATGAATAATTAAAAAAACAACTTTTAAAAAATATTTGTTAAAATTCACAGAGGCAGTATGTTGAGGTATTATTTTATTGGTCAGATACGTGTCACGTGTAATAAAGCAATGGATGAATATTTTAAATGTAGAAGAAAAACTTATGACTGTTTACGTGTGTGTCACGTGTAATAAAAATACCAGATGTTTATTATAGATGTAAGTATATGTAAGCGTATTTAAACTATAGACGAATTAAGTGTGTGTTAATGTTAGTATGTGTGTGAATGACAGCAATGAAATATATTTCCGTTCAAAATTGTATACACGTGTTAAACGATGGAATGATTTTCTTTTTTAAATAAAATGAGAAAATTCATGTATGAATGCATGTCTATGCGAGAAATGATGTGCGAATGTGTGCGTTTATGACTCGGTAAAGCTAGTATGTGGATTTTCAGAAAAATGGTCTCTTAATTAAAAAAAATACATGATTTACATTCCCCAAAGAGTCCTGCATTTACTAAAAAAATTGGAATACATAATGAATTTCTAGAAGTTTAACGCAATTAATTGGAGTGGAAAGGGTAAGATGTAAAAAAAATATATTTTACCAAAATTTTCTAAAAATAATAATTGCTAAACAACTTTCATTAAAATCAGACAATTAGCTGATTTTTGCAAGAATTTCAAAATTAATGTGCCATCCTATGCCAAAAATTGACTTGCATAATATTACGTTTGCCATAGTAGTAACGTTACGTAAATATGTGGTGGATCACTGACAGAAAAAAAATTTAAGCGAAATTTCGAACAAATTAGAAAGGATAAAAAATATTAAAAAATAATGACAACAATATCAGTGGAGGTACCTAAAAAATATTCATCCCTTATTTTATTACACTTGACGTGTATCTGACCAATGAAATCATACTTCAACATATTGTCTCTGTGGATTTAAAAAAAAAATTAAGTTGTTTAAATCATTCATCTCTAAAAAATGTCTGAAGAAACTTGTTAAAGTGAAACATTTTAGATTAAAGACACTTTTTTCTTTTACTTATACTATTCATCTTGCCGGATTTTGATCACCATATTCAACTCATATATATATAGTATGTGTGTGTATGTGTTTGATATATAAATTGTCATCTAAATTACACAAAAATGAAAATAATACTAACACATTTTAACAAATATATTTACCCAAATTACACAAGAATATCTTGAAATACCAAAGAATACATTTATTCAATTGGCTTCAACCACAGCTCCAGGCGACTTTGCAATCTCCTGCAACTCTTCTGGATATTCTCTTTATTTTAGTTGGTGAATACTGTCATAATCCTTGCCTTCAGTTCATTTTTGGTGTTTTGTTCGTCTCTCGCTCAGCTGCACCCCACATATAATAATTAAGGGGTTGAAGTCTGCGGAGTTAGGTAGCCAAATCTAAGGGGTGATGTGGTTGGAGAAATTATTTGGCAGCCATGGGGTATCATGATAGTGTGATATAGTGCAGAATCCTGTTGCCAGACTTTGGTTCTTCCAGCAGCCACCCTCTTGATTAATGGCCGCACTATCTCATCAAGGTGCTTGATGTAGGCCTCCGTGTTGAGACTGAGGTCCTGTTGGAAGATGAATGAGGCCATAACGTCGCCACCATTAGGGATCACTCCAAGCATCATGATGTTCACTGTATATGTCATTCAACTCTTTCTAAATCCTCTACACTATCCTCAAATTAACACCCAAACACCCTGAAATGTTTACATTAGAGCTTCCGATGCGAATGCCAAGCAGTAGGGCATGCTGTTTCCAAATTTCTGGTGAAGTGAATAGCGTCAAGATCCAATTTTTTTTACAGACGGTGCCCAATTGACCAGACTATACTGTGCAGTCCACAAAATCAAAAAACAAACAACGCCCATATGGGAAATTAACATATAAAATGGCGACAATTTACTCAACGCATCCTGTATAACATAATATCCTGTATAATATATAATATCCTGCATAATGTATAAGTAATGGTTGAGATATTGTTTTCGTTGTTAAGACTTGCAGCTCAAACGATTAAATATTTACCTCTTATGCAAGAAATAAGAGTTCGAATCGAGTAAATGGTAAAATTTCGAATACTGATTTTCATAGCAGGTCTTCCTTACTGGCAGAGTTGAATTTTTTCTTTGCCTTAAATTAAACTTGGCAAATATCGAAAAACTAGCTGTTTCTGGGACAAATGACGTTACTAGTACAGTAATTTTATTCTTTATTTTTCTTAAATGTCAGAAATTTCATTCACTTTGATTAGTCGGTGTATAGTGGCATGAATTCCTTGCATTCCCTTGCGAGCAAATACACTTAAGAACGGTATTAATCCGTCTCTTCCATCCAGTTATGAGTTAAATAACAGAACAGATTGGGTTCTATAGCCTTGGCTGGCAACCGCAGAAAGCAATGACAGCCTACTGCGGGATAATCTTCTGCCCAGTCAGTCATGTCACTTTCGAGACATAATCGCCTAAGCGTGTATCACGTATGGCACTTAACTGACTGATAGTGACATAGTTAAAAAAATTTAAAAAAAAGGAAAAATTGAAACAGTAATGGTTAGCAAGCTTGTCTCGCTAGAATCATTACAACTGAGTAGTGAGTTCGATCCTCACTAGGTAGCCCATACTTTCGGTCTTGTGCCACATCTAAGCGGCGCTTAGAAAATCAACGTTTGCATTTAAGCGCCGATGATAACCGCCAGGCATTTATTCGGCTGTTCTTTTCGCTCGTTATACACAACTCTACCATTTTGGTAATCATTTATGCACAAATAAGCGAAATAATGTTTGTGGTAGAGAAAAAGTCATGATTAATCACCGCGTTTTGAAGTTTTTAAGATTATCCGAAAAATAAAATAGATCTATTATAACGTTAATTGTATTTTTAATGATTTTACTACAGAAAAGCATTCAAAATCAGGAAAGGAATTATTAGTGATCGGGAATTAATTAAATCATTACTTACTGATTAAGTTTAATACGTGTGTAATTTAAAGTCAGTCCTAACTTACAAATAAATTTTATAATGAAAATAGTTTGGTAGTGGTTATATTATAAAAATTCCTTTTAAATGATTTTACACTAAAACTAAATTGAAAATCATTAGTCAGAAATGTATTACTGACAGAATTGGGTCATATGTTAATATTAGGTTATCCCAAAAGTTCGTAAACACTTGCAAAAAATTGAATTTTTATGCAATTTTGCGTTTATATTGTTATAGTGATCTTCATCTTTGTATTCCAGATGACAATTGATAAAATTGAGCTGCGAGTTTTGATACGTTAATGCAGGAAGCGAGATCTTTCAACCAGAAAAGCTGCAGAAGAGATTTGTGCTGCCGAAGGTGAAGGAACTATTGTATATGCGGCGATCTCAAAGTTGTACAAGCGTTTCGATTCTGGCGACATGAGTCTTGAAGATAAGCCTCGTTCGGGACGGCCGTTAAAGTTGGATGATGGAGACTTGCAAATCGGGTTGGACATTGGGCCTTCATCGAGCACTCGAGAATTGGCTGATGTGCTTCGAGTTGGCAAATCGACAATTCACCGACATTTGAAGCAACTTGATTTTGTTCACAAAAAGCCGCGCCAAGATACGCACGAAATCACCAAAGCACAAGCCAACAGACGAGTTGAAATTTGCCGTCAATTGCTCAGCAATCCATTGGACGAGCGTTTTTGTAAGCGCATTGTGATATCCGACGAGAAATGGGTCTATCTGGTCCAGCACAATCGAGACAAGAGATGAGTTCAGAAAGAGCAGAGGACACCGTCGGTTCCAAAACAAGATCGATTCGGCAAGAAAGTCATGTTGTATGTTTGGTGAAACTTTGAAGGAATCGTGCATTTTGAGTTGGTTCCGAATGGTCGTGCTATCAGTGCCGAACTTTACTGTTAGCAACTTGAGTGGATCTACGAAATGTTGAATCAAAAGTACCCGGCTCGGATCAAACGAAAGCGCGCTTTGATGCAGCAAGACAATGCCAAGCCACACACCGCCAAGAAGACCAAAGACAAGTTTGAAGAGCTGGACGGCGTTGAGGATCTGCCACATCCAGCCTACAGTCCTGATTGTGCTCCATCAGATTACGGCCTTTTCCGCTCAATGCAACACTTTCTGAAGGGCCACCGATTCGACTCAGTTGACGAAGTCGAGGAAGCGTGTCAAGAATTCTTTGATTCAAAGCCAGCTGAATGGTACTTTGACCAGATCCGAAAGCTTGCAGATCGATGGCAGAAAGTCTTGGAAAATGATGGTCTTTATTTTGAGCAAAAATCTTTGTTGTTTTTGCGAGTAAAATTTCAATTTTTTGCAAGTGTTTTCTGGTAACCCTAGATTACTTGGCGAGTAAAATGTTTACGAACTTCTGGGACAACCTAATAGCATTGCCAATGATTTTATTACGGGAATGAAGTGAAAAAAAATTAAAATAACAAATAGTGAATAAATTTATTCATTCTATAATCTAAAAGTATTTTAATAATTTTGCATTTAAAATCAGGAAAATAGTGAATTTCAATTAAAACAAGTGCTACTGGAGGTTGTGGTAATAAAATGTATAATATTAAAGCATTTCTCGTGAAAATATTGCTCTATTAAGAGTGGAATAGTTGTATGATGATTTTGCTATGCCCAACTTCAAAGCTGAAAGGTCATACCCTGAAAATGATCATGTGAACTCCTGGGTTTCGTATTGTTTACTACGTTCAGCTTAGTATTCTACAAGGCTGAATGTGAAAAACTGAGGAAAGAATGATTGTGTTGCGCTACTCTTGCAGGTGAGATGGGTATATCTGCTTCGAATGCGTGATTATATATATATATATATATATATATATATATATATATATATATATATATATACTTGGCTTAGCTTAGCACATGTAGGAATTAGAAGGATTGAGGATGTTGCTCAAATTTTCCTTAAAAAAACCTGCATATGCATTAGAAATTATTCTTTTTTTATTAATGTTCACGCGATAAAAGGCCCAAGAGCTACTCAAGGTAGATTTGTGGTGTCGTATGAGCATAAGAAAACATAAGAAGTGAAATTTTTGGGGATCTACTGGAAAGGTAGCGGCTAATTTTGAAGAGGACAAGTTTTAATTATTGAATATCATTTCATAGTTCAGTTGAAGAAATTAAAAGTATAGCTTGGAAGTAGACTTTAGAAGGAACTGGACACCCAATCCTCAACAGGAAACAAGAACTAAAAATCTACTGTTCAAAAGACTAGGGAGAAGTGTAAACTAACCGATAAAAGAACTTATGTACTCTTATTAATTAAAATAAGATTGAGATTATGCACAAAAAGGAATTCTGCTTATCTGGCAGTAAAATTATGTTTGAGATAGAATTCATGTCGTCATCTCAGATCTCACGATTTGGTAATTTTATTTTCTAGATATACATCATGATAACAATTCTAGTTGTCATAAGAAAGAATGCATGTTATTTTTTTAAATCCTTACGATGCAAGAAAATAAATAAATTCACAATTCTTACAGAAATTAAAAGATAGCGCTTTGG
Source organism: Ascarosepion bandense (assembly GCA_037127315.1). Lineage (NCBI taxonomy): Eukaryota > Metazoa > Mollusca > Cephalopoda > Sepiida > Sepiidae > Ascarosepion > Ascarosepion bandense. The sequence goes on along the minus strand of JBBBDQ010000897.1, from coordinate 2,240,630 downwards.
AAATATCTTATGCCCACTCTGAATTAGTGGTAGTGTTTTATATAACACGTAAAAAAAGAAAAAAAAAACAATAAAATAGCACCAAGTACATCCTTCATTAATTATTACTATGATTTTACATTTTATTGTTTTATTGGCAATTATACCAACTGTTATGCGGGTGAAATCCACTTCCATTGCTTGGCCGTGCAATGCAGTTGTCTCTTTGTTAAGAGGTATAAGTTAAGTTGCCGCAAATGAAACAGTTCGATAGGTTTAAAGAATTTAGTAAGGTATGTAAACAATAATCGATAGTTTTAAATTTTCAAAATATACCATCAAAAATTATGGGTACGTGTTTAAGTAGAACGTTAGTGTTCCGAACATGAAACCTGTGTTAAAATTTCACTGTGGACAATTTATCAAAGATATGACTTTTTATAATACTAGCCTGGTCATAATCTCAGGTTTTATAATTTTCGATCTTCCATATATCAGTTATCCCATAAGTTAGCAAGTTTAGGGGATCTTCTATCACACAAAAAAAATGGAATACATAGCGTGACACGTATGTGTATTTAATGCTTTACAAAGCAAAGAGAACTAGCTTTTCGTTTTCTTTCTCTCTCTCTCTCTCTCTCTCTCTCTCTCTCTCTCTCTCTGTCTTTCTCATATCTTTATATATATATGTGTGTGTGTGCATGTGTGTGTGTGTGAATGTGTGTGTGTGTGTGAGTATGTGTGTACACAGGATGCGAAGGATAAATTGTCTTCTACATTATGCAAAAATGAAAATAACCATGAGATCTTGAAATACTAAAGAATAAATTTATTCAGCATTTGTCTGGGCTGAGGTATTGTACTTATTTACACTATTTATAACGTTCAGACTATTGTCCTCATCTCTGTTGCCATATTCACGACGTTTCGGCCGTTGTACGCTCTAGCCTTCTTCCGGCGATTAGCCATTTATTGTAGGTAATTGCTCTAGTTCTATGTCTCAGTATCAGTGATCTCCCTTTAACTCAACTTTCGAAGTATTCAGCCAGGTATTGAACTCACAACTCTTTGGGTCAAGTCAATGGATTCAGCTAATAGATTTATCCACTGAGCCAATGTGTCCTTGAGCACATTACTGTATGATTCTTTTTTGGATTTATAAACCTAATGTCTCAGTAATCATTTTTTTTGCCATTACAATTTTGTTGTTTGTCATTGTTTTCTTTTCTTTTTTCTTTCTTTTTTTTTTTGTAGAGTATTACTGGCAGTGGCGATTCTACGAGGTGGCTAGAAGGAGCCAAGGAATTTTGGTTGGCCCCTCAGTTGCCACTCCACCACTTTTATAAGCTTTATAAGTTTTTAAAACTGATCACTCTCTGATTTTGATAAGATTTGATATCCAGCACTCTTCCCTCTGTATTTCCTTTTCATTTAGCCTTTTGAGAACACATACAGTAACAAGTTTGAAAGAAAAACAAACAAAATGAAACAACCAGATAGATAGAAGCAGATATATTGTTAAGGAAAGAAAGAGACTTAATAGTCATATTTTTATTTCTTAAGGAAGACGTTAATTAGAAATAATGTCCCCAAACTTGATAAGTAGATAGTAAGCAGTCAGTGATTTATGGCCGAGTGAAAGAATTGGTCAGTAATTTCCTCCAATCTACTGAAGACAATCGTTACGAATTCCCAGACGTCAAATTTCTGTTTCAGAAGTATGCAGACTGGCTCGACCACCACCATACAGAGAGAGCTATGCACAGAGATGGCATGAATTGCTTAATTAAGAGTAATAAAAAATGTTCTTTTACTTCTCTTTTTAAAAGCAAAATCATAACGGTTAAAAAATTTGGTAACAAAAAAGAAAAAACAAAGTAAAATAAATTAACTTACTTTTTTTTACATCTCTCTTAGTAGTAATTTCGTCAAGTTCGTCAACGTGCAAACGGGCATTCGCAGTCGGCCCAGTGAATGAATTACCCGTCTATGAATTATTCAGTTACCGGTTATACTCCGAGTGCAACGATTTGAAGAAGCTAACATTTTTGAGCTAGTAGTAGCGTAAATTGACGCTGCTTTTTAAAAATTAGATTTCTTTTAATATTGATGTAAAATAATTTACATTAACTTCTGTTGAAATCTAGAGAAATAAATAAGAACGAAGCAATATAGTTTGTATGTTAACTTGGGTTTGTATCAATTCAGCTTCCCTGTTTTACATCAGTGTCATGGAGAAATGAAATGATTTCTATATTTCAAAGTAGCTTCTTGATCGTATGATCGGGCTTTGCCGAAACAAATTAATTTTTAACTGATTTTGTACGGCTGTGGTGCCTACGGCATTTTGATTGATTTCGTGGCATTATTTTATTTTCGCATTTATTTTTCTCGCATTTATTTTTTGTACTTCAACAGCTTGAGTTTGGAAAAAAGGGCAAGAATAGATTAGAACTCCACTGCTATGAATGAAAAGTTATTCCGTTTAATTTAGTGAAGTAACATACTTATACTCAAACTCACTCCTAAGTTGTGTATACGATAGTGTTGTAGTATGAAAATGAAGACGCTGCTTGAGTTTGTCCCCCTCCTCTTCAGAAAAATCTCGGCTTTTAAGTGCCCCTCTCCACTTTCAGAGTTCCACAATCGCCACTGCTTACTAGTTTCCATATTGTGTCCATTTCTATACTTGGACAACTTAGGATATTTTTGTGGACTAGCACATGCGCTGATTCCTTAAGTTTTCGTATTTTCCAGTCGTGTCCTCGATGATTTCAAGTTCACTCCACAGGGGCAATGATCTCCCTTTTCTTTCCATATGTTATTAGCTAAGCCTGATTTTTTTCTATTTGCCCTCGTGTTACGGCTTTAAGGTATTCTTCCAATCTTATCATACAGTCCTTAACCATGTTCTTTTCTATGGGGGTTCATATATATATATATATATATATATATATATATATATATATATATATAATGCCTGGTTGTTCATTTTTGCGTAGCCGAGTTGTTAGAAGGATCTTTATACTTTTTTTTAAAGTCTTTAATAGGTTCCGTTTAGGTTCAAGGTTGAAGGTTCCACACATAATTTTTCTTTGTTTGGGATTCAGTTAATAAATCCATTTTTCATCGCTAATTATTATCTTGTGTAAAAATGTAATTTTTCTATGTCAGGCAATAAGAGAAAGACAAATATCTTCTAAATAAAACGTTTTGTGTAAGAAGAAATGATATTGGAATAAAACAAAATCCATTAATTGCTTGAAAATTGCTTTGTTTTAGCTTTTTGAGAGATTTTGAAAGGTATCAACGAAAGATGCGCATCTCCTAAATAGAGTAAGAGAGTCTTGCTTTTTCGTGATGGATTCTCGTAACCAAATTATGAAAGTCAGACTTGACGTAAACGTGGTTTCTCTAGTGGAAATGGAATATAACATCGATTCTTGGTGGAAGGCACATTTTCTTGAGTAGAAATTCTTGACATTTTCTTGTTTAAAAATAGGGATATCTATTCGAACATGTGTGCCTGCTAAATATCACGTTCATATTACTAAGAAATAATACTAGATTTTTAAAAAAGTAACCTCTTAAAAATTATGCTGCTTTCTCTGTCAGTAAATTCATGGAGAACTCTTTCACGACGATTCGAGTTATATTTAGGTAGCAAGTGTTCATCCAAATAAGTTTGATTAAAAAGAACTAACAAGGTTTGTCTCTAATTTTTTATTATAATTTTTTTAATTTTCGAAAATGTTGTGTATTGGGATCGAAATTTTGGATAAACTGTCAGAAGTTCACCTTAAAATGTTGTTGAAATTTAGTGAATTTAATAACAATGTACTTCTTCCTCCTGGGTATGATTTTGTAAATATTAAATCGCATTTGGCAATCGCTATAAAATGATGACACATTTCTCCCCCCACTTTTTTTTGACAGTTAAGGAAAGATATCTTTCACGACAAACTGCGCAACACACCTGAATTAAGAATTTCAATGTACGTTTTTACAGACCGCTAAATTCGTATCGTCTGTCCAGGCTATTAGAGGATGGGTAATTTATTAAGTAACTGCTAGACTGATTGACAACCAAGGCTAGAGAGCCCAGTTTTCCCTGCTATTTAAACTACAATTGGTGGGGGTGGCATGTATTTATACGTTTCCCAAGAGTAATTGTACGAAAGTGACTGTAACGAAGTCGACTAAAATTCGAACCCTGCTCGACGATTTCTCTTCCCGAACATATTTAAGTAAAAGGCAAATCAAATGTGCATCTTTTGAAAAAATAGTCGATGTTTACTAGTTTTTTTTCAAGCTGGACCAAATTGCAATTACGTTATGAAAACTGAAACAACTCAAACAATCACTTGCTCAGATTAGTGTGGAACTAAGTCAAAACAATATAGAACTTATAAGTGTCGGAATCAATGCAGTGACAAGTTTGACTATACTGGTTTGCTAACAGCTATGATGTGGTGATTCTTTAAGCCTAGCTTAGATGTGGAACGAGGCCGAAAGTAAGGGACACCCAGTGAGGATCGAACTCACTACTCAATTGTAATGATTCTAGCGAAACAAGTATGCTAACCATTACACCACCTTGAGGCGCCCAACAGCTATGATGTGATATTGAGATGGTCTCTAAGCTTAAATTAGTCTGACACACGGCTACTATAGAAGGGTATATATGGTGGAAAAACAAGCTCTGCGGCTATAATGGTCAGCGCTGAGATCGAAAATGTATTTGGCGTTACTTCGTAACCTCAATTATATTACTACTGCGAGGCTAGAAATCACTAAAGTATCAATGTTATGCAAAGTTTTAGTCAAAACCAGAAGAGAGAGAGAGAGAGAGAGAGAGAGAGAGAAAGAAGATTATACGTTTTGAAATCGTTTGTTTCTTAATTCTTTCCTTCATATTTTGAAAACAAATCCCCCAATACAAATAGGATTATAAGAAGATACTGAAAAGAAGCACTACTTTTCAAAATCTAACCAAATGAATAAATATAGTTTTGTTTTTCAGCCACTCCTCCTAAAGCATTTGCTCACGATATATTTTTATAATAAATTACAATTACTATATTTTTATCACGCTCAAATGGTGTAAATTAAATAAGGTAGATGTTGATCTTGTTTATAATTGTGATGAATTTGGTTACAATAAAAAAAGAGTTTATTTTGGAAATCCGGAATAGCAAAAGTTGCCTACCAGAAGTAAAGCATAGTATTAAGAAACAGGAAAATTTCGTAGAAAACCAAGAAAAGAGTGCTGAACTAGTATGTAATAGCAATTCTCCTATATAGCAGTGAATGCTGGACAATTTCTGGACAGATAAGCAAGAAACTCGAAGCGAAAAAGCTGTGGTCCTATAGACGAATCTTTAGAATATGTTAGACTGAACATGTAAGTAACGAAGAAATTTTAAATAAATTGGAAACTAAAAAGAAAATTATACTTAAAATTAGAAAGAGACAGTTTTAATTTATGGCACACATAATGAAGAAAGAGGACTTGAAAAATTTGCCACTCACAGCACATACTGAAGGAAGCCTGGACAGAGGGAAAAAACTAGTAGTCTACAGGGTATCTATACATTATTTTTACTATGGTGTTTGAAGGAATGGTGATATACTGAATATGTTAATTACGTGTTGACCCGTGTCGTCAAAGATGATGGCAATATATATATATATATATATATATATATATATATATATATATAAATTAGAGAAAATTTTCAAAATTCAAAGGTGTCGGATGTACATTTCGACATAGGATCTCTAATAGAGACTCTACGTCACGTCAGCGACATTGTTTTTTCCAAATGGCGAAGGCCCTGGGTTAGAGTGTGGAGGGGTTTTAGGTTAACAACGGTCACAAAGTGGAAAAGGACAAAGCTGGTAGTCGCGGGGTTACAGGGTGTTGAAATGGTATATTTAGGAAGGGGAGGAATAGGAGTTCATATTTTATAAAGATAGACAACTAAATGAGTTAAATTACTTTTTAAACTTAAGATTTTGGGCTGTTTGAAGAGGTGTATTTAGGCAAGAAGGAATGGGTTTCAATATGAGATTTTAAAAATTTTTATTTAGGTTTATTTGATTAAACCCTTTAGGTAGAAGCGAGCTAAATGCCAATTACAGGAAGTTATCAGTTTAAAAATTATTAGAGAAAAAATATTAGAGAAAAAAATATTAGATAAAAATATATATATATACAAATATGTGTTAACCAAGGAAAAAGGGGTTTAGTAAAAGAATCCATATTTTCTAAAGATAGGCAATTAAAGGAGCTTGGGATAGGAAGGTAGGGGGGTTAAAACACTTTTTAAGTTTAACGTTAGGGTAAAATTAAGATTAAAACTTAAATTGAATCCTTTTAATTTATATTCTAACATCTAGTCAACGGGGATTTAAATTCTAAATTTAAGTATTCGAAAAATTTGCCTTGTGGCGGCACTTACTGATGAATTCCCTCCTAAGATTCAGTAGCTGGTGTTGGTGGGGGTATTTTAATATTGAAATTTTTTCCAGTAAACATAGACAGCACCTTGTAGGTTTAATTAGCCTGGTTTGTAATTTGTTTTAGAAATTTGGTTTGTAGTCCTTAAATAAAACGTAAGCTTCTTTAGTGGCGATTTTGCCAATTTTGTTAGATTTGTCGGATTTTACCCACACACACACACACACATATATATATATATATATATATATATATATATATATATATACCGATCTTTATCATTATAGAAAGCATATATATTTCACTATACAACGACATAATTATAGCAAAAAAATAAAATAAGGCCCTGTTAAAGAGCGAACATGCGACAAGAGCTTTAATAACTAGTAGTAAAGTTTAATAACTGGGAATAAAGAAAATGAACTGAGACGACGCTGCCTCGTTATTGTGTTTCTAATGAACTGAATCGACTCTGCCTCGCTATTGTCGTGTTTCCATGAACTATTGTCGCTGTTTCCATGAACCGACTCTGCCTGGCTATTGTCGCTGTTTCCTTGAGCGAATTGTTTAATTACTTAGTTTTTGGTCATAATAAAATTAGACCAGTGCACATTTGTATTAAAAAGTGTTGAATACAATTATATTGTAGAACTTTTTAATATTTTCCATTTATAAACGAGTTATTAAGAGACCTTGGTTTCTACCATGAGTGGTATCATTAGGCAATTTGCAATAACTGATTTTACCGTTTTTTTTAAGAACGCTCACGTAACGGTGTTTTTTTTTGTTTTTTTTTTGAGCACTCAGCTAACGGGAAATTTTTGAACGCGTAATTTTTAAAATTACAAGAATTTTTACAATTACAAGAAATTATAACGTTTTCATCCATGGCTGTATGAACCTAATAGGTATTTTTTAGTATGGTTACACTTAGTCATAATTTCTGTTCTTTCATTCAATAGTTCATTTTTGTTTGGAAATAGCATAAACGCTAACTTTTCTTCCTGCTATAGTCTACATATTTTGTAAGGCTTGGCTGCTTTCACTATACTCTACGTTATGCTTGGATCTTTTCCATATTTTGATTTCAATTTCCACACGTGGCTAGCCAATTTTGTACAGTTTTTAAAATTTTCTATTTTGAATGTAGACTTGTAATTGAACCACCTCATCTTAAATGTGTCTTTGGTTGATCCCAAATATATTTTGTTTTAGCCATTTAAGTCATGTACTTTTGCCTTGTAAATGACTTCTTTTGTATTACAAAGTCCTTGAAGTGGGTATTTATTTTTGTCAAGGACTTTGTAATACAAAGTATACCTTACTTGTGTCTTATCCACCCAAATGCGGTGGAAAAGGCACAAGTAAGGTAGATTTTCTGCGATGGAAAAGACACTAGTATAGTAGATTACACTCTATAGCATTGGGTGCAAACCAGTCAATGGAAAATTTTGAATTCAAAACTGACGAGAAAGCAAACAGAAATAACCTAAAAGTAAATCGCATAAAAAGTACGGTTACTTAGAAATGTCGAAAAATGGCTTCTATTTTAGAAAATCGAAAAATGCTTTTTATTTTCAATATGTTCATAATTAAAATTAAGTAACAAATTATTTTCGAAAGCAACTCTTATTTTTCTTTTATTACAAGACAAGTGGCGATGATAAAAATATTAATACACTGAACATAAATTGTCAGCTTAGTAAGATGTTTAAAATATATATTTGCTAAATTAAACACGCAGCAGTTTGCAAACGTCGAACAAAGAAGAGACTTTTTAAAGTTTTTTTTTATAATCATGTCGCCCCAAGCAAGGCATTTTACTGCCACTGTTTTTAAGGGGTTACATAGGAGGAAAGTTATGGGAAAGTGTGAGAGGTTATAGGGGGTGTCAGGAAGTGTGTAAGAGAAGGATAAGAATACTGATGAGAGTGGAGTTGATGGAGAAAGAAGCATAAGAGAAAGGATTCAGGTTAGTGAGATAGGAAATGACTCTTGACTTTACATTTAAATTCTTGGAGACAGTAGCTGTCAGGGAAGCAAGTAAACGGAAGGGAATTCCACAGGCGGGAAGAGCGAGAAAAGAAGCTGATGGAGTAGAATTTGTGTTTACATTTGATTGGTTTCACAGTAAAAGGGTGGGACTTAGTTGCTAATCTTGTGGATCGAGTAAATTCATATATAGAATATTATATTATAAAATTCTTCATAGCGAAAGAAGTTTGGAATTGTAATCATAAAAATAAGCTTTAATAGTACAGGTTAGAAACTTTTAATCAATAGTTAATTTATTAAAAAGTAAACCGGTCTCCCTTTATAAAGATTTGTATGCGCAGTGAATGGGATTTTTAATTTTGGCATCAAGTCCATGTATATACGTCTCCACAGACCGTTTCTTTGAACCAGAATAAGCTAAAGTTAGTTAATAGGTTCGGAAATTGATGGTGGAGTAGACCATTGCGACTGTAATAAGTTAGTGCCTCATTTATCATATTCGTTCCCTATGTACATGTACGCATGCAGTATAGCTATGTGCTAAACTAAAAATTAATGAAATGCGTTGAAAGATCGTTTTAAAGTCATTAGGAAGGTAATCTCGCAAATCATTACTGCTGTAGTGAGTTCTAACCTCGCTGTTATGACTATGTGCCAAAATTAAGTAAGTTTAGGTTATCTACTTAAGTTTCTGGCTATTGCAAATTAATCTGATCTTCACTGTACCAAACTAACTCAAACTTAATATCGATGTCTAAAAATGTTCTATCAAAATGACATTTTAAAACGGTATACAAATTGTCAACATTACGTGTGCAATTATTCTGAACCAATCGAGCACTGTTCCTGAGGAAGTAAAAACATTCCAAAAATGGTGTAAAAATACCGATTCCCAAGTGTCTCTGCCGAAGACGAATTTAATACCGATTTGTGTGAATATGATGATCGCTTTGTACTTTTTGTGCTGACCCTCTGAGTTTATCTGCGAAGAGAAGCCGCAAATGCCAACCTCCGACCTCATTAATATGCAGTTTATCAAAAGATAAATAAATAAATAAATAAAAATTAACGGGGAGTTAGACGAAGAATGGTGGACACTGAGCAGGCTTGGATGTTATGCTGTCACTAGAGATTGCCAGAATTCTCCAATCAAGTTTTTTATTATTTATTTGTTTGGGTACGTGGGTTTTCTTTTCCCTGATGTTGCTATTTAGATATGAAACGAGATGAAGGAATTGATCTTTTTAATGATATTCACTTCATAATTATTCATCAGTTAGTGCACCCACTCATGTAGTGAATTTGATCATCACTAAATGTCCGACACTGTCACATCGAATTAGATAACTGGATATTTCGTTGTAAAATAATAGTTAACACGCAACTATAGAAGACTATTACTACTGTGACTATAAATATCGCTTTCTTGCCAGTTTAGTAGATAAGTAAACATTTTGTTGTGGGGTAATAGTTAACGAGCTAGTCTAGCAGCTCGTTACTAATGTGTATATGAATAGGCAATTCCATGTGTGAATGTTTTCTGTAGCATAATAGTTTTCAACTCGGTTTGCAAATCAATACTAGAGTGATGCGTGTTCAGTCCCCTACTTTTGCTATAACATCCAAAGGTCGGTCAAAAAGTAATGCATGTTCTAATTTAATGTAGAAATATAGGTTTTATTTTTTTTAGCTATAAAAATTAACTCATTTAGAAACCTATATGGAAAATACGAGTCTATGCTATCGCATTGTTAATTTTTGACATCATAAAACTCAATAATGTTTCCTGTCATTCCCAATCATTTAACAAGTAGTTACTTTACTTTTCCCGGTTATTGTTGCATTATTTTCTGAACTATCAACTCAATGCTTCTTGTCATATCTTCAATGTATAATGTTTTAACTATTATTTTACTTTTCTTAACGGAATTATCTTTCTGCATTATTAAATTTATTGTATCTTTTGCTTATCGCTGACCAGTAGTGTAAGTGCTACTCTGCCATTTTCTGCGTTTCCTTCTTTCATTTTCCGCACTTTCAAAAATGAATCTTTCTTGTTTTAATTTTTATCGCTACCCAATGGAATGACCGCTATTTTACTTTTCCCTACTATCACTATTAATTAGATGTGCGTTGTGGTGCAGTGAATATCGGAACGAGAATTCGGGGAGCCGAGTTCGAATTCCAGTTGAATTCCTAACATTCACTTACGCGCAAATACCCCTCGGAAAGGTATTAAACTGTCTCTTCCCTCCAGTTATGGGTTAAATAACAGGACAGATTGGGTTCTATAGCCTTGATCGGCAACCAGTCTACTGCAGAAATTAATGGCAACCTACTGTGAGATAATCATCTGCCCAGTCAGTCATGTCTCTTTCGAGACATGATCGCCCGAGCGCGTATCACGTATGGCACTTAACTGACTGTCTATTGCTATATTAATATTCTTCAATATCAAACTCAAAGAATTTTGTCCTTCCAAAGAAATAGGAATAAATAAAAAAAATTAGCATTTGTTCCATTGCTCAATTTACTTTTTCAGTATTTAAAATTAGTAAATAAATATTTTTTGTGGTTCTAAATTCACACAAAGAATTTTAACTGGATATGTAATGTAGATGCATATTATTGGAATCAGAATATATAGAAAATCTGGAAGAATAAGGTTGCTAGTTTTCAGTAACTAATGCAACATTACTGGTATAAGAGGATTATTATATACATAACGCATTGCTGGTGATTTTACCATAGAAATACAGTAAAATCAGAAAGAAGAGGGTCGTTAGTTGACAGCAAATAAGAAGTATTTAAAAATATTACTATTAAGTGTGATAAGATAAAGAACAAACAGGAAACGTTTATCAATCTAACGTTTAATTTTTATTAAAGCTTCATCAGAAAACGAGATATGGAGAAAAAGGAGATAGAAAAGTGTATAGTATAAATCCATTATTTTTAACTGTAGAAATGTATTGAAAATCAGGAAGAAAGGTATTGTCAATAGTCATGAATTAATGCAATCATATGATTATTATTTATTTATGAATGATAGTTTTACTAGAGAAATAAATAAACAGTGTGAAGAATCAAATTTCAGTGGGCAGAAATTAATGCAAATAACAGCAGTAAAATTGGACTATTATGTGTATAATAAAGATGCATTGCCAATGAGTTTTTTTTATTATAAAAATGCATTAAAAATCAGAAAAAAATACTTAGGTGGCAGCAATAAAGGAAGCCTTTCTGAAAATATTATAAAGTATATAGTTAAATGTATCAGTTTTTTAGTACAAAAATTCTTTGAAAGTCAAAATGATAACTATCACTAGGAAATGAAAATGTTACAGACAGAAAATGTTTGTCTATATTTCTGAAATTAATAGTATTTACAGTATTTACATTATTCGGATTATTGTTCTCATCTTTGTTGCCATTTGTACGACGTTTCGACCGTTGTATGCTCCGGCCTTCTTCAGGTGCTACGAATTTCGAACCGAACCCTTTATTACAATCAAGGTGTTCAAGCATGGAGATGAACACAATATAGGAGCCAGTAATACGGAGTGCCAGAGAAAATCATTAGTTCAAAAAATTGCAATATGAGCTCTGGTAAAAAATACTAGAGAAAATCATTAACATCAAAAATTGCAATATGAACTCTGGTAAAAAAAAAAGGTTACTGGATATAAGGTTTATAAGTCCCAAAAATTCAGTTGTTCTTAAGGATACATGGCCCAGTGGATATAGATGTTGGTTAGTTCCTGACTTGACTCTTAGAGTTGTGAGTTCAATACCAGGTTACAGCAGTGGTGAACAAGTAACTTGCAGGGTTCCAATCGAGGCTTCCCACAAGGAATGGAGTTCATATAGTCCAGTGATTGTAATAAAGGGTTCGGTTCGAATTCCGGAGCGTACAATGGGTGAAACGTCGTACAAGTGGCAACAAAGATGGGGATGACAATAGTTCGAATAATGTAAATACATTATTATTTATACAGGTAGTGCATAAAATCCCTGTGAAATCTTAAATACTTGATGTTTTGTCTTTGCACACGGACTTTATAGACTCCCTTTATATAAAATAACACCAATTTTGTAGGCAGATAAATTAGATACTCGTAGTAGCTGAGTAATCTGTAACCTCTACTGGGAACAAGCAGCCTGTATGTGGATTGAAAATGAGTTCAGTGAGTAGACAAATATAGAAAAAGAAGTGAAACGAGGATAGTTATTCTCGCTGGAATTTATCAATTTATACAGTAATAACTACACAACCTACAATAATTTATTATTTACTTTTATTTATTGGCGGACATAATCTTAGCAACATCAGATAGGTAGATGACACTGTGTTGATGGAAAACTTAGAAGAGAAACTGAAAGTACTCTTAGACAAGACGAAAGGACTATCAACTGTAAGAAGACAGAATGTATAGATGTCAGCAAAAAGAGTTTGCTCAAGACGTACGCTACGTATCGGAGGCGTCAAAATCAAGCAGGTACGGAAATCTAACTATCTAGGTAGTGTAAAAGCAAACGGCAGAAAATATAATACAAAAATCCGAACGTTCATAAAAATAGCGAAATATGCTTTTCTAAAATTAAACAAAGTATTAGAGCAGGAAAAGTATTAGAGCAGGAAAATAATGTCAGAAACTAAGACAGTGGAACTGTTAATCTCTTATATGTTAGTGAATACTTGTTAGTTTTGCTCACATGAATATGAATAACAAGGAAGTCTTAAGAAAAAATAGGAACTACATGAAAACTGATTTTCAATTAAAAAAAAAGAAATAGCTGAAATTCGAAAGGACATAAAAATAGCAGATAACTTTCAGAAACCAACAAAGTATTAGGGGATCGAAAAATAGACTTAGAATCAGAGAAAAGAGCGATAAATTACTGTGTTATATGTAATCTCCTATGTGACAATGAATGCTGAAAGTTTTCTTCACATATGAAGAAGAAACTTGGAGTAGCAGAGATGTAGCTTTACCGACGAATGCAAAGAATATCATAGACAGAACATGTGAGAAATGGGGAAGTTTAATGAAAAGAGGGATAATAAATAAATTTGCAGTTAGAAAAAGACAGTTAAAATATCTGGATTGCATAATTAAGAAAAATGGCTCACAGAATTACAGGATACATTAAAGGCAAAAGGGCTAGAGGAAACATGCTTAAGAGGATGTGAATGAATGACAGAACAGGGATAAAGAGGATGATAAAGAGTCAAAAATTACTTAAAGGAACAAAAATGGAAGTTGTGGTGAACCATGATTGATCACATCCTGGAAGGAGAAGTAGCTGAGCCTAATAATACACTGATGTTATCTTTACTGTGCGTTCCATTATCGTGGTCTTGTACCAGACAAAGATAAGGTCAATAAGTACTTCAAATATCATTGCTGTTCTCTTGAGTGGAAATTTGGCAAATATTTGCATACACTTGACAAGGTATCGCAGAGTTCTTTGAAGTAGCGACGCATGAATCTTTTATATACAGATTGGTATCTTCTGTCTGAGTTTATTTTAAATTATTTCAATACGTATTTCATGTGTGCTTACCAAAATTTAAATGGTTCTTTAGCATCGCATCTTTTTTTTAAACTTTCCGAACGATAACTATTACACTTGCTTGAAAGATAAAGAATATCATGAAACACACACCTACATTCCTTAATGTTATTTTTATGAGTGTAAATTACCTCCAAAAATCTTATATTTAATGGTTATCTACCGTGAAAACGTTTGAAGAGATGATTCACACACTTAAAATAGCATGATTTAGCATGATTGAATGACAGTTGCTTTATATTAACGATAGCCAGGACATATTTAAATGCAAGTTTTCAATCAATAAAATATTATATCGGATGTAGATAAAGATTTACAGCATTTTTAATACAACATTTTATTTTATATAACAATAGTAGATAGGTTCACGTATCGCCTGGTTCAAACCTCTTCCTCGTCTTTTGAACAGGAATAGAGGTTTATCTCTTGTCTCCTATTTACATTTGGGTTTCAGATTCTTCCTAAAGTTTTCTCACTCTCTTTCACTCCCAATAACCACTTGCGTCTTGATGATATTGTTGCTTTGATTGGCGTGAAAGGATTTAAATAAATCGATTCATTGCTTCATAATTCACTCATCAAAATATTACCACGACTTTACGCTACCTGTAACTTAAATTGTGTAGTCTCATATCAATGTTCAGAATTAGTTTTAAACGAATTACTCTTATAAAGACAATCCTTCATCAGACCCCATGTACTGGCGGTTACTCACTCACGTCCCGTTGACTGGAAAGCATGGTACCACAGATCTCAACACGCTAAACGTAGCTTCTGTTGTTTCCATAACAAGTAGATTTTTACAAAATGGAGTTGCTAGCCTCGTTCCGGAACGGTTTTCTATTCAGAGTTGTCCTTTTCCTAGACTGACTGCCAACCAAAGCTGAAAAGACCAATCTGCTCTACTGGGGAAGGGGAGAAATGGTTTCATACCTTCCCCAATAGTATTTACGAACTCGCCAAGAATTCAATCTAGGCTCACCGGTTTCTCTCGCCGACCCGCTTACCCGTTAAACTACCCGCGCATCCAAGACTAACAATACAAATTAGCAATGTTTTTCCGTTCATTCATTTGATAGAGAGCTTTTATTCAAAACACTTTAAATAATTCGTTGTCTGGTGCCCAACACTGCAAGATATTACAAAACTCAAATATTTACCTGAACACTTGAGTCATTTTTTTAAATAGCTTCATCATATGTAGACTTTCATATGGATGCAATGCGTAGAGTCCAACTTGTTCAGAAATGTTTAAACTATGAGTTATATACAATGTTTTTATAGATCAATGATTAAATGGCTTCAAGTGAATGGATGAATTACAGAAGACTATACTTTATCAGATGCTACAGACTGGCGCAACGAAATCACGAAGGAAAAGCTTTAGCATATATTAAAAACCACATCACTTGAGCACATTCAGCAGCAGCTAAAACGCCTAGCACATCAGGGAAAACAATGATGCAATCGAGCTGTTGACGTTTCATACCACCAAAATCAAAAAAGATTGGAAGGAAATAGTCATTCAGTCAAGTGCCATCCGTGATATACGCCTGAGCGATCATGTGTCTTTCGAGGCGTTATTGACTGGGCAGAAGATTATCCCGCAGTAGGTTGCCATTACTTTCTGCGGTAGACTAGTTACCAACCAAGGCTAGAGAACCCAATCTGTCCTGTTATTTAACTCATAACTGGGTGGAAGAGACGGATTAATACCTTTCAAAAGGGTATTTGCGCGTAAGGAAATGCAAGGAATTCAATTGGAATTCGAACTCGGCTCCCCGGTTTCTCGTTCTGAGCCGAGTACAAAAAAGCTATAAAATTTTGTGTACTTGAGAAGTGTAATTTCCAGGAAAAACTGTTTTAATAAATATATTTTATAAATCTGAACCGGTAGGAATACTATGTTTTTTGTCAATGAATGACAAATGTTTCCTGTGTGGAAACGGCTACTTTTAACATTACCATTATCGGGATTTCCAAATTTATTTTTAATCACAACCAATTTTGTTAACAGAAATTTTTCGTGACTTCCTCATCACACCCCCTTTGGAAAAAAAAATTCAGGACTATGTATATTTTCGTTAACATAAATCATTGGTTTTAATTACGAAAGACCAGACTCATAAAAAACTCCTACTTTAGAAAATGTTATTTAAATTCTTAATATTTGCATTTATTTATATTTAAAATTTACAATGGCAAAGATTTATGTTTTGCAAGAAAAATTGTAATAACCCGTAAATAATGATCTTAAAGTGTGAATATTAAATGCAAAAAATTATCAGTTGCATTCGCTACGCCCAGATATTTTACACCACCCATACTTCTGGAAGATTCGTATTACATTGTATTAGGCAAGCGCAAAAGTTTCTAGAATTTCTTTCTAGAATACTTTATTTCTATGAATCCATAGCATCTTTGTTCAACTCTCGTGTTATACAAAAGATGATTCTGAGTATTTAGAAATGTATCTAGTAGTAATTTCGGATTTTATAAATTTTATAAATGTGCACTAGTTATTATTGAGTGTTAATTTTTTTAATCTAAGAATTTAAAAAAACACGACAATCTAATACTAATTCAAGTGAACTATTTAAATCTGGTTATTTTATTTAACTTTCACCGGTAAATCATTATTATTCCTTGTAACAGATGCTGGATGAAGTCAAGTATTTTTTGACACAATATACTTTTTAAAAATGTTATTGTAGATGATAAGATAATAAGGAACTGTCCACAGTGAAATCTCTGTGTTTATTGGAATGGAATAATTCCAACTACTGCTCTTTGAACTTCCGTCAATGCTAGAAAGACTATATAGAGCGCTTGTAAAAAATAATGATCAATGCAATAAAGACAATGACAATAAGACTGAATAACACAATAATAATAATTTCTCATTTCAGAACATTAGTGATACTAGGAAGCCAGGCAATTGCACTGGCTAAAGCATTGTGACCAAAACAACAAAGAAAAGTATCCTCTTTTATTTTGTGTTCCTTCCGGGCATGGGTGATCATGGCACTTCACAATTTCCTGTTTCTTGTTGCTCTAAGTCACTATTCACTCTTTAACATCCATCTTTGTCCCTGATCTGCCACCCATTCACCCAAACTAAAGACAAGTATTACTAGTCTGAATAAACCTGAATACAAATTCGGAATGAGCGTACTCGATTTAATCTAGTATGACATCATTTGACGGGTTGCAGACATTTTTTTTATTAACTCACTGATGTAATTAATACAAAGAATGTAAATGAAGCGTAACGGTTATCGTGGCAGTAAGTAGAATCTGCGTGCAGAGTTCAAATTACAGCCTAGTTTGCTTCGTTCACTTTCGCACTAATGCTCTTGAGAAACGTATGAATCCTTTTATTCTCTCCATCCATTCATGTATTAACTAGCAGGGTACGTTGGCAGCCAGTTTGAATTCTATATCGTGGAGAAGGCAATGGAAATCAATTCCACTATCTTTTCCATGCCAATTGACAGATAATAATGAAACGAAATCTGTGGAAACCAATGATCGCCTACGCCTTGAAGGTACGTGACATTTAAAAAATAATATAAGATAAAATCTGCACCTTAATTTCATTGTGCATAATGCAAAATCCTGATATTTTAAGACATTTCTGGTAACAGATTTAGTATCAGCATACTCGTTTTAGTCTAAAAAGAATTGTTTTACTCTAGGTAGCAAAAATCTTTGTTACCCAGTGTTATTGGAATGCCGACAGAAATGTAGTGACATAAACAACGAAGACAGAAATACTGGTCTGAATAGTCTTTATAACAAAGTATTTTGTTCATCTATGTATTATATGTTAACTCTGAAGCCGCTTATGTTGGCGTATAGGGCGAAAACCTTGCCTCGTTCAGTGTTGCTGCTGTGGTTTCCGTAATAAATGGGTTTTGTTGTGGGAAGTTGCTAGTCCTGTTATTAACGTTTGGTTAGGAAGGGAAGAGATTCATATCTTTCCAAAAGGATTTGTTCAAAAGTGAATACAACGGCCTTTGAATTTGAACTCGAAATGTTAATAACAATTTCCACGCCAGTAACCGCTACGCTATACATATTATCATTTTGTTCATCGTTCATATAAACGAACAAATCTAAATAAAACAACAAAAAAGTGACAACTATTGTTAAACATGGGCGCACACGCAAACAGGCATACGTACATACCTAAGCAAGCAAGCGTAAGCAAGAAATTATACACGCACATCTACACATACATAAACGCGCATACTGAGACATATAAAGATGTAATGTACTGAATAAATTTAGTTCGTTACTAACCGCAGAAGTTGTGCAACGTGCTTTGCGTTGGTCTGAACCACCAAACAGGGAATGGAAGTTTAAGAGATATAAATATTTCTAGAAAATTATCAAATGGAATATACGCCTTAAGAAAACAAGAGTTTAAGTGAATTGAAACATCGTTATTTAAAATAAAAGGTTAATTATCTTCTTTGGCGGGCTGTGTCCCTTTAAAATGTAGGCGATCATGGCTCGCCACAATTTCCTGTCCTTTGCAGCTCTGAGCAACATAATTGATTTTTTATCATTTTTATCATTCTTTATTTTGCTATCCATTTATACAAGCTAGTTAGGTAGGTTACACGATATTTCCCTCTGCCCCTCTTCAGTATATCCTATGAGTGTCAACTTTTCAATCCTTCTTTCTTCATTATGTATACTAGAGATTTCAGCTATCTTATTCTAATCCTAAGTATGTCTCATTTTTGTTTTCATTTCTCTTAAAAAGTTCTCATTGCTTACGTGCTAAGCACTGTCTATGTTATTACTAGCATCCTTCTGTAGAACCATACCTCTATTTTCTCAAGTTTCCTCTTTATTTTTAACTAAAAGAACTGATACAAGTCTGAATAATTCTATTAATAATAAAGTCCAATTTAAAAATTCTATAATTACTTCTTACCGCATATATTTTAGCATAATAATTATGTCACGTCCAGGGACAAAGCGAAAATAATGTTTTATAAATATTGTATAACATAAAGTAAAGCATAAGAAACTTAACAATGACAGTGTTCTGAAGTCAATGAATAAATTTTCCAATCTTTTCACTCTTACGTAGCCCCCTGCGCATCAGTGGCGTTACCGCCTTGCTAGGAGTGATATGATTTTCAAAAAAATTTACAAATCGAGTCTGAGTTACAAGATATCAGCACATGCGCGTTTCTCTGTTCCGTTGTGCACACGCGCGTTTGTTAACGCAGAAAAAAGAGTGGTGATTATAATCAAACGTTCTCAGAAGTTTTCATTTAAGAATATAAAGAAGTAAGCAATAAAGTAAAAAATAGAGCGTCATTTTCTCTGCTTTCCGCTCTTAATGAGCATTTGAAACCCGGTTTTTCGTCTCGAAAAATCTATGACAAGTAGAAAGTATGATTTACACTATGTAAACCGAACTGTGGATAATATACTAGTAGAAAAATCGATGCACTATTGCCAGCATTTCTATGTGAAAAAAAAAAACAATAAATAAAATAAATCAAGACCTAAAATGTAAAAATAATAATTTTTGGAAATTCTTATGTCTTCTGGGATTTTGCATCTCCAAAATCAACAATAAAAAAATAAGTATTCCCATTAACTACTCACATACTACACTCACTCGTTAGTTGACTTGTCACATCGAAACTTAGAGCAATCCGTGCATATATCATTTATCACTTCAAAACAACTAATAAACAAATATCAACAAGACAAATATGAGCAGATAACACCAAAATACACTCACTGCAAAGAAACATTCAAAATTATAGAAGCCATTAGTAGACAAAAAAAAACAAAAAAAAACAATCCATATTAAATAAGTATCTTTCACCAAAACAAACGGTATCTTGAAGTGCGTGTAAAATATTTAATACGCCTACAAAATAATAAGAATGCATATGCATACATATACTTTTCAATTATTGCCGATTATCTCGCGTTAGCAGTTGTATCCGACGTAACTTTGGTCTAATTCAAATTATATGATTATAAAAAATTCCACGTTTAAGCTAATAACATCTACGACACTGATAAGACTCAATTCTTGATAATAACTGAAATGGGCGAAAGTACTAGAAAAAAACAGTTCAAATTATGAACCACTGACAGTTTATCTATAATTTTGATCCCGAATATTTGTTTTATTTTGAATTTAACAAAACCTATATATGTAGTTTTATATATTATTATTCTTTATCTCTTGATATTGAGCACTCTAATTACAAAAACTGCTAGCTGAAGAAAATTATTTTCCAGAAATACTCTGGTTGACATTTTTTGCTCAATGTCAGATTGAGTCATAAATAATTTCCGTCTTTGTTTATCAAAGAACCGCTTTGTTCTTTTCGGTAAGAGCATGTGGAAACTAAACACTCAACATAATGGCTTTCCCTATCTTTTCTAAGTGTCGCATATGGTAGATTGTGATTTGTTTACTATTTTTTCTAATTCTGGAGTACTTAGCCGTTCATTGCTTTCCTCTAATGACTTTACCGTTTCGTCGTCAAAATACAATGAACGTGCCAGTTTGCGGTGTTCTTCCAACGACGTTTCTCCAGAACGAATCGTTGCTAACTAATTGCCGGTCAGTTATGACTTCTTGACCAGAGAAACTACATATTTTTGTACATGTCACCATAGCGTTCTTGATTTGCTTCAACACTTATAATACTAATTGTGTGACATAAATACATTATCAGTGCTTCCATTAACAGCATTCAGAAATAATATTTTAACCCAGCATGTTGTACGCTATCACTAGCGAGCAAAAAAAAAAAAGTTATGTTTATGTACTTCTAAATGTAACGTATGATTAGTAGTTAGGATAACACGTTCGTCATTATACTTGGTTCCCTAAAACGGAAATTACATTTGACTCAACTTATCGAAGTCAACAGCGAGTGGCGACAGTCTGTTTCATGCTTAAACGTAATTGTAAGTTTATGTCCGTGATGTTTTGCCTCAAATATCTATATATGCTGGTCAGTGACGAATTATGAGTTGGTTTATAGTATTATTAGAACGGTTATTTAGGCGAGCGGTAACGGTTATGTTTCAAATTATTCTAGGGGCTATTCAGTGGAAATAATTGTCGATACGAATGATGTTTTGTGATTATTTTATAGTGTTGTTTGTTAACTATTTTGCTTATTATTTATTATTTTTGTTGGTTGTTATTGCGTTTGCTTTTCGTGGAAAAATTGGAATATGTTCTCTGTAAATAAAGAGAAACGTTTTTTAATTCATAGTTGGATATAGAGATTTATGCATTTCCATGATTTGTGCGAAAGCGAATGCAAAGTAATCGGTTGGAATTTGAATTCAATTTGGCAAACTCATTTGCTGCACTTATAAAAGCTGCACTACGCCCGCATTCTGCTAATTATGACATTTAACAAAATTTCATGATACTGTTGTCTCCACAGACTTCCTTGTTTTTCTGAGGTCTTTGTTATTTACTGTTTCTTTCATTTCTCTGTTCGTAAGATACCAAGATATTTGCAGCATTAAGGTTAATAATATTTTACTCATATTTCCATTATTTTATTTCAGTTGTTTACAATGAACCTTAATAAGTAACATGTACTGAACATGCTGTATATTTATCGGTTGTTAAATATAAAAACAGCCGGAATGTTGTAACAAAAAGCAAAATAATAATAACAATATGAAAGAAAAGCTAGTTAACGATTAATAATAACATCAATGCTTCATCTTAAAAATACGTACAACTTAATGTAGACTTTACAAGATGAAGCATCAATAATAATTTCATCGTATTAATAAAGTGCTTCATCTAAGAAAGTTGTTAAATTTATTAAAGGAAGCCATTATTAGATGAAGTGACAATTCTTCATCTACTAAATTCAAATAATATAAGCGATGAAGTGTGTGTGTATCATCAAATAGTTTTAATTTCCTTCCGTCTAGTTTCTCTTGAAGAAAATTCATATGATAATATATATATATTTTTTTTAATTTTGTATAAAGAAAGATTGGCCTTGGAAGTAAGTTGCTTTGGGCGAAATTCGGTAAACAAACTGTTCTTGGCTGACGCCCATTCCAAAACACGAAATGTGAATGTTTTTAGTCTTTCTTCTCGGTAATGTTTATCTGAATAGCGTTTATAGAAAAGACATGCTTTTTGCCTATCTCGATCAATAAAATGATAATATTTTTTAATATTCTTTCAATGTATATAAACAAATTTATGTGTTGCTGTAAATGTCTGTGTGTTTGTATTTATGTGTGAATATCGTCGTAGAAATCCTCCTTCTTAAAGAAGTTATCTCAGACCGGAACGACAAGAAGGAAATAGATTTTTCCCCAACATGTGTTATAAAAGCATAAAAAATGGAATAAGACTTTTCGTTGTAAACTATGTCAGCAAGATAATCTCGCAGTAGCTGCAATTTTGATCCTCACTAGTTGCCTCATTGGTGTGGCTCCGTAGCGTAAAATGTTAAGTTTAATGAACTTGAATGCGTTACTTAAGAGGCCTGTGCCAGACAATGTTAACCTTAACATATATCGATTCTCTGCGACCGTGACTTTGTACCAGAATATATTTAATGTAGAAAATACCGATGTTGTAAACAGTCAAAATTTTGTTACGTTTTTATGACTTCTAATCACGAATTCATTCAATTTCTACAATGAGGATATCCTAAGGTAGTTCGAAACCAATATCAGGAATTATTATCGGTGGGGGAAATTTTTAACAATATCTTTAGATGACTCTGTGTTGATGGCAGACACAGAAGTAAAACTACAGGTGCTGCTAGACAAGGTAGTAAAGGAAAATGAGAAGAATAAACCAACCATCAACTGCATGAAAACAGGTTTTACGGTTATTAGCAATAAGAAAAGTCCAAGATGCTAAATACCCGTTGGAGATAACATCAAACAAGTACAAAAGTTTAAATATCTGGGAAGTGTTTTCACAGAGAATAGAAAATGTAACACCGATATACAAACGCGCGTTTTAATAGCAAAAGTTGCATTCCAAAAGCTAAGCAAAGTATTATAAAACAGGAAAATGTGGTTAGAAACAAAAAAAAAAAAAAGAATGATGAACTATCCTGCATAGGGATAGAAAATTAATTAAAAAAGTAGACAAAAATAGAAAAAGGCATAAGATAATGCCAACTAGAAGTGCTATGAAGATTAATTATTGAAGAGCACAATCTTTACAACATAAGACAAGGAGATGACATTGTGTTAATGGCAAGCACTGAAAGAAAACTGCGGAAACTCCTAGACAAGATAGTAAATGAAAACAGGGCAAAAAACTAACCAGCAATTGTGGAAAGACAGAATGTATGGTCGATTAGTAAGAGGAATAGGCCTAATATGCGAGTTAGGAATTAGAAATAATCAAGCAAGTACGAAAATTTATCTGGGAAGGGTTTTTAATAGACAACAGAGAATGTGACACAAAAATTAGAAGGCGTACTGGAATAACAAAAAATGATTTCCAAAAGGATGCTTCCCTTCATAATTTAATCTTGACTTCTTCCAATCAAGGATCAATCATTTTGTATCTTATTTTGTTGAGATTATATTCGCTGATAATAAATCCTTATAGGATTTCTAATACTCTTAGAATCATCTAGCTTCTTGCTATATAAGTCGAATAAATGTAGTTAGAAAACGTATTCTTATGTTGACTTCTTTCGAGCAAGGATCAATCATTATCTATTTTCCTTATCTTCATATTCGTTACTTCCTACCACTTTCTGTTCTATTCATATCACACAACACACCCATCATTACAATTTTAACTGTAAAAGCTACCTTGAGTGGTTCTCAAGCCTTGTATGAAGTAAAATTTATTCCAAAGTAAAAAAGAAAAAGCTAACAATAAAAAACATTATTAAAGTTACTGGCTCGTGTGATGAAGTATGTTTTATTTAATGTGAGTTATTTCTTTAGTATATTAGTAGCTTGTAAAGTACTTCTGGCGTAGTGAGTTTAATCACACCCCTTGTCAATCATTACCATTTCGACTGTAACTTGCCTTGTATTGTGTAATTAAAACAACAAAAACTTCAAGTTATTATTTTGACTACAATGTGTTACCCTGAGTGGCTCGTAAGCCTTGAATTGGGTGAAATTTGGTGGGAAAAAATTAAAAATACAATACCGTGTAGTACGACATTTGTGACGAAATTTGCAGGTCAACCACACAACATTGATACTAAGTTAGAGCTTAGAATATGTGATGATCTCAAAAATGTAGTATAACGATTATAAAAGCCCAGTATCTCATTAACAAAGAACTAAAAAGATATAACTGGGCTACAAAGAATTAACTTGCATCCCCTAAAGATACAACTAGCGAAAGATAAGTCATGATTGATCACGTGAATAAAAACGCAGTCAAAGGGTACTATTTACATAGACTTCTCCGTTCAAACAAAAACATATCACATGTTTGGTTGCCGTGGGAAAATATTTCTATAGATTAATATTCAATAGACCTTTCTCTATCGACGATATTTGTCAAAATTGAAAAATATTGGTTTTTTATCCTGCTCATAATATACATAGTGTAAAATCAATCCCTGACTTTTAAAAGAGTTATCTGTACTTATTTACAAATATACTTTATTTACAAATGTCGAATTTTAAATTGTGCTTACGTCATTGATAAGTTTGTGCTAATGATGATGTTTTTCCCAGTTTGTAATAGTACGCAGTTATCAATGACGTTGTCACAGTTTGAACTTTGACATTTGTAAATAAACACAAAGTACCGATAACCATTTATACATCATGTTTCTATGATTATATTATGAACAGGATCCGCTTTCTAAAATGATAATAAATATTTTAGATTCCGATAAAGGTCGTGCCTTGACGAAGGTCTAATGAATGCTAACCTACAAAAATTATCCCTCAAAGGTTTCTCCTTAAATTTTAAGAACGGGCCAGTCAATTTAAATAGTGTCAGTTATAGATATTTTTTTCTTTTTCTTTCATATTCAGTGTCATTTCAAGGCTTGACCAACCATGGTTTTCCATAAGTTCCTGTGTTATTTTTTCTGTAAGTAACTCTTGCCTATTCTGTCTTCTAACAGTTTGTCGTTAGTCTTTTTTTCTAGCTTTTCTTTGTTACTTTGTGTAAGAGATATTTCAGCTTTCCTTCCTGCGTGTGCCATCAATATAGTGTCTTCTTCGTATCTTATTTTGTTGAGATTATATCTGCCGATAATAAATCCTAATAGGATTTCTAATACTCTTAGGATCATCTCGCTTCCTGCTACATAAGTTGAATGAATCTGGTTAGAAGACGTATTGTTTTACTCTTCCTATTTTTGTATATTCGCGGTGCTCGTTCTCAGGCGTCCTTTTATCTTGCGAAATAATGTTAGCGTTTTATTTGGTCAAAATTCCTTCCTTTGGTGATGAGACTGAATGACTTCTTCAGAGTAACGGCCTGGAAAATTGTATATGGAAGCCGTGTATTGGCTATAAGAATACAGGGCATTACATTTGGAGCCGATTTGACTAGAGGAGATGCCGGAGATTTTTCAGTGTTAACAGTCAACCACCTTCGGGACTTCACTCTGAATTTTCTGTCAGGATTTACTACCATAGACTTTCCATATATGAATATGGCCAGCAGATGATTAAAATCAGGGTTTTCCTTCCCCTAAATGGACTACTTTCCTGAGCTGACGGGTTCTATCTACTCTTTCTCTATTCACATGCAAATCATTTGTTCCCATTATAAATAAATCATATAGTGTATTTTAAACAGTCTTTTGTATCGAAACCTATCAAATATATTTGTGTGATCTATGAAACATAGTTATAAGTCTTTCCCTGGATTTGTATTCCTCACAGTGATAGCATTTTAATCATAAAAAGCTATTTCATGTTCCAGTGCCCCAATGTCCTTGCCCTATTTCCGGATTAACTGTACCACGTGTTCTATTCAGTTGAATCTTTATGATTGGTAGACTTCTGTGGTTCATCAAATATAATTTTTGCGCATTGCCGTTTATGTTATAATGAACAAATCTTAACTCAATTTTCAAGGAAGGTGCTGTTTATTTATAAAAGAAACATTAAAATAACAGAATACAAATATATTAGTTGTTAAAAAGATACAAAATTTATACGGGTTTAGGAACACATTGTTCAAACAATTTGGTTTAATATATTTACAATCCCATAAGTTAAACAAATTGATTTATCGTAGAATATTTCTACTTCCTGTTTTCATTAATTTATTCTTTTTAAAAGAATTTTAGTAAAAATAGATATAAATTTAATTAGTTCAAAATACAGATAAATACATTCTCAACAAAATAAATAAATAAAAGTACTCTTCGACCCTGTCTAAAAGGAGTTATAAATAGTTCTTCACCTCTAGGAACAATGAGTCAATTTTAGTTTGTTTTTGTTTTTTTTTCCTTTTTTTTTTTTTTTTTTTTGTAAGTCATGTCGGCGTTTGTGTTAAAGTTTGTGTTAAAAACCTCGACCTTCTAATATTTGGTCAAATCTGTGAAACAGAAAAACGCCTTTAAATGTGCAAATTTCGGAATGTGAGTATAAACTTATGTATGAGTATATTTTGCTTCGTTTTTTTTTTTAATATTTTACTTCTTTTTTTTAGAAAAAATAGTTTAATATTTTGTTTTTGCAGCATTTGTTGATTATTTTTCCTTTTCTGAGACTGGCTATTGAGTTATGCAAACGCAAATGAGTTACTTTCTTCAGCAACGGATCTCCTGACTTATAACAAATTGAAACTTAGTAAATTTCACTTTTTTTAATAAGAGTAGATAAGCTGTCCTATCGTCCTATTCGTACTCCTCCTCTTTCTCTTGAACAGGAGTAGAAGATCATTTGTTGTTTCATGTTCAAGAAGGGGTTCTCAGTTTTTTTTTCTCTACTCGGGCCTTAATAGTGGTGCTTTTGTGGTATGTATGGATGGTGACAGTGTCTCTTCATACTGAGGGAACCGGGTTGGCAGTTTTCTGGTTGCTGCTTCCGACTGGTAGTTAAGAGCCCGAAATCTTGCGTAATGTTTAGAGCAGCTGCTATGATCAACAATTGCATAATATCGGGGTTCTTTTAGTGCCATATCACATATGGATGTCCCTGCAAGTGCCTGCGGTGAGCAATCCTAGGCTGCAGTGTGCGCCAGTTCCCTTCCCACACATGTCGCATTTGACGGCCGACTGCTACTGCTATTTTTTTTTTTTTACCAAAATGACTCTAAAACATGAAAATACAAAATCAAATATATAAATCTAAACCAGCCAAACAAAAAACACGTAAACCTCATAACGTCTCTTTCTCTAACGTCCGTGGTATCCGTACCAACTTTTGCAGTGTGAAATCGTTCCCCTACGATAGGTCCCTAACTTTCTGCGAAATTAATATCAACCCTACAATCTTCTTCTTTGATTTCTCGATTCCTGGATACCTTCCTTTCTTTAGAAAGGACTCCATTGTCCATATGCATGGCCTGAGAGTGTATGTCGGAAACAGTTCCCTCTAGCTAGGGAGAGCTCTCTTGATTCTCCTGTCCACTCTTCCATGTGTCTCCGTCTCTCGCTAATAAACTCTGTAAGCCATCTTTTCTTTCTCTACCGCCCTTGTTCCTCTCTTGACTGTTTCATCCTAGATAGTATTTCAGACAATATAAACAAGGCCATTTTTCATCACCCATTCGCTAACGTATTTGTGTTCGGTAATTTCAATGTCCATCAAGGTAAGTGGCTGGAAAACTCTGTCACCGATCTCACTAGAGTCCAAACTCTGAACTTTTCAATCACTCAGTCTCTTACGGAAGTGGTGGATCTCCCCAGGCGTTTCTCCAGTAACTCTGAAATATACACACTTGTCTTCTAGATCTCTTCCTTACTTCTTTCCCTGAGTCTTGCCATGTCATGCAGCTCTGCCTTCTTGGCAACTCTAATCCTGTTGTGGTGTCTGTAAACATTGCTTAGTTCTCTAACTCCATCTAGGAACATCCTACCAGTAGAATATCTTACTGCTATCAACGAGCTGACTGGGATTTATTCCGTAATTTCTTTTTAGATGCCAATTAGAGTAAGGTTTTTAGTCACCCTGTTTAAGGCTGCGCCTCTGAGGTCTCTTCCTGGATGAAACCGGCATTGATGCTTTCATGCTAGCTAGTAAATTCCGACTTAAACCTCGCTCATTCTCTTGGTTCTATCCTGCTTGATCGGCTGCCACCACCCACAGGAATCACTTCTCCCAGCTTTACCTGAGCAACGCGTCAACAGGCGCTTTTTTGTCTCTGTTCGTCGTGAATGCAAGCGTGTCCTAAATGATGTTAAGCTTTCGTTTGTTGATAGAATGAAACAGTGTATAACATCTCGAAAGTTTTCTCCAAAGACTACTAGCAGCTCTGCAAGAGTGTGCTGAACAACAGCAACCTATTGACCCCTTCTCTATTCAATCAATTCGAAGTCCTCACATCTGTATCAAACAAGGTTGAGTGCTTTGCTCGCAAATTCTCTTCCAACTCCACACTTGAGTCATCTGGAGTACACACACCCAATTTCTTACCTAGAACTAAGGCTCAACTGAGTAATATATATATAAACTCATCTTTGATCTCTAATAACTATAATAATAATTTCTACTCTCGAAAGTTAAGCGGAGATGATGTAATTCCAGTCATCGTCCTCAAAAAATATGCCCCTGAGCTAGCTCCTGTCCTCCCCAAATCTATAACTATTGCCTCACTGCTACCTGCTTTCCTGTTTATTGGAAGTTGTTCTCTGTATTTCTTGCTAGAGGGGTGTTAGTTGTTCTACAACAGAAAGAAAGACATAAACGTAAAGAGACAAGTGATATCGTTTCTTTGATTGGGTAAATTTCCTTTTTTGTGATTCTATAGCGCCAGTCTGTAGAGTCTGATGAAGGGTTGTTTTGTTGTAGAGGAGTCATTCACTTGAATACAATTTAAAATCATAATAAAAAATGTATAGTTATTATGGACTCTTCTATGTAGCCATATGTCAAATTTTACGCATTGTTTTGTTCGAGGAAAACTACTTTTATCGTTTATCATTTAAATAAATACTGTCTCATATTAAGGTACATTTTCCATTTATTATTAAGTCCCCAATCATTTCTTATTGATTACATTTGAGAATAGAATAATTGGAATGAATGAGAAAAATAACTTAAAATTTAATTAAATTGACGAATGTTGAACACAATAATAATTAATCGGGGCTTAAGATTTTAAGTATTTTTCTGGTAGAATGTGGTCATTAATTCACATTTTTGTTAAGTATATTATGGTTATTTATATGATTTATGATGATAAGTTTTTCTTAAAGCCATAAGTTACATCTGTCCCATTTACCATTAAAAAAAATTAGTTTTAGCGACGATATTCCAGGTAATAATTGGGTTGTTTTTTAATTTCCATTTAAATATTGATAAAGCAACAAGACGACATGTGGTTAGTAAAGCGATATTTCTACATGTTATCACTTGCTCCAAAATAGAATTTAAATTCATCAACATCCGAATGAATGCGAGCTCTATAAATAATACTTTGGGACATACACTGGCCATTCAATGGACAGGTTTTATTTTTTCGGAAGTTGCAATTATATATATATATATATATATATATATATATATATATATATATATACTATACTTTTAATGAAAAGTACTTAGTGTCGGGGATAAACTCTTTATAGACAAAGAGAGTGTGAGCGCAAAATTCAACCGCACTGCATGAATATCAGATTTAAGTATAAGAAGGACAGTCACTATGCATCTTTGATTCTTATGTCCAAGCGCAGACACACACATTCTCCAATTCTATATGTGTGCGTGCGTGCGTTTATTGCATACACACACGCACATATATACACAGAGTGTGCGATTTATGAATTGTCGTCTAAATTACACTAAAATGAAAATAACATCTTATTTTAACAGATATATTTACCATAATTACACAAAAATATCTTGAAACACTAAAGAGCAAACTTATTCAATAAAATTGCCGTTAGCTTCAACCACAGCGTCCAAACAACTTCGGAATCTCCTGCAGCTCTTCTGGAAGTTTTCCTTGTTTAAGTTGGTAAATGTTACCGTAATCTTTATCTTCAGTTCATCTTTGGTGTTTCAATGAATTTTGTAAATCTCTCGCTCAACTGCGCCCTACAAGGGGCTTGCAATCTGGAGAGTTACGTAGCCAGGTGTAAGGGATGTGGCCAGAGAATTGTCTGACCGCCATGACTGGGTTCTCTTGCTTGTGTATCATCATGCAAAGTCCTGTTGCCAAACATAAGGTCTCTCAGCAGCCATCCTCTTGACCCAGGGCTGCACTATCTTCTCAAGGCACTTGACGTAGACCTCCGTGTTGAGTTTGATACTCCCACCAACAAATTTTAGAATTATTTTCTTACCAAAACGATTATAATGAGTTTTCTCAGCTGCCGTACCATTGTAATCACCATTAGACTCATCCAACTCTTTCTGAATTCTCTGTACTGTTCTCAGATTGACACCCAAACACTCTGAATCTTTTGTATAGAAGCTTCCGACACGAATGCCAAGCAGTAAAGCATGCCGTTAACAAATTTCTGGAGGAGTGAATTTCGTCATAGTATTCTTTTTCTCATAGGCGGTACCCAACTGATCCTACTATATTGTGCAGTCGACAAAATAAAAAACAACGCTAGCGCGAAATTAAATATAAAATTGGGACAATTTACACATCGCACTCTCTCTCTCTCTCTCTCTCTATATATATATATATATATATATATATATATATAAATTTGTACGTTAGCAGTCAAATTGTGCACTTATTCCAAATATACATATATATATTGAAATAGTTGCGCAAACGTATTTTTTGCATGCTTGATAATATTTGGGGGTACACTTGACAATATAAAAGGAAGTTAAATATACAAGGATGAATTCATTGAAACAAGTTGTATTGAATTCAACTGACAAGGTCTGAACTTCACGACACTGCAACGAACAAGAATAGTAACAAAAATTAAGACATGTTCTCATTGAAAGAGAAACCAACGATAAGATCCGACATCTCAAAGGTGGAAATGAAAAAATGCTCTGAATTCCTGCACTACCATCGTCATTTATACAGAAATAATAATTCTAAAATTCAGTGACCAGGGTGTGCTACAACCTAATCGGAAATTAGAAAAAAATATTTTAGAAAAATGAAATCGACAGACGTTATGGGGTGGATTAAATACTTGTTTAAATAAATATTCTATGACTTATATGGCACTGAGTCTCGTGCATTCGATCTAGCACAAATGATAAGATAC
Organism: Ascarosepion bandense; assembly: GCA_037127315.1. Lineage (NCBI taxonomy): Eukaryota > Metazoa > Mollusca > Cephalopoda > Sepiida > Sepiidae > Ascarosepion > Ascarosepion bandense. The sequence goes on along the minus strand of JBBBDQ010000897.1, from coordinate 2,209,265 downwards.
TTTCATTTGGTGATTTGAAGGTTTCGTGCGATTGAGTCGTTATCTTGTGTGCAGGCCATTACTGTTGTATGGATAACCTCTCTGACACCAGACCATCAAAAGTATCGCAATGCGACCCGTTCCTACTTCCGCCTCCGGTCGTGGCGGTTCTGGAGTGACTTGTGCTTTTCCATACCCACGGCTTGCAATGAACCAAGCTGGCCTCTTACCAATGCTTCAGCTAGTGCGATCGGTACTTTCACAAGAAAGCGGTGGTAAAAATGTCTGAAGCCAAGAAATTCTTACACGGTTAGTTATTGGCTGTTAAAACATGCCATATCTTCGCGTCATCAACTTGAAGCTAAACCTTTGAAATCTATCCTGATTAGCACTGTGTATCTGATAAGAAATTCTTCTCAATTCGCACACATTTCTCTCTCTCCATATATATATATATATATATATATATATATATATATATATAAGTTCATCGCAACAATTAGTCATCAAAGCTAAATTTCGTATAATTGGGTCACCAGTTAATCGGGACATCAGTTTACTTGAGGTAAATGTTGAAAAATAAAAAAAAATCAAGTATCAAATTAATCTTATTCAACCAGTAATGTTTGAATTAATTTCTGACCACTAAAATTCCTTACTTCCCTTAGTTCAATGCATTTATAATAGTATATTTGCAATGTATTTCCAAAGTCAAATCAGTTAAAATTCATTTGCTTGTAAAAGAATTCATAATGTATTCCCAGTTAAATATTTTATTGGCATTTTAAAATAAATCATTTATAACGCAATTTATTTACATATTTTTTGAAAATTGCATTATAAACTTAAAAAAGATCTTTTGACAAAGAAAATATTATATTGAAAAGTAAATATTTGAATTTCAGGCTATGGATTTACACACACACACACAGATGCGTGTGTGTGTTAATCTGTTCCCCCCTCTCTCCCTCTCTCTCTCTCTCTCTCTCTCTCTCTCTTTCTTTCTCTGTATATTTATTCCTGTTTGTTTAGCTAGCTACCAACCACGCTCACTCTCTCTTTCAATCTTCGTCTCTTCATATCTGTATATCCGCCCGTCTGTCCTAGATTTTCTATCTGCTTATGCCAGACTGTTTATATATATATATATATATATATATATATATATATATATATATATCAGTTTGTTCATAACTATCTATCACAACTTGTGTCACTCTCATTCTCTCCCCCTCTTATATATATATATATATATATATATATATATATATATATATATATATCCCAAACGGTCTTTATCTATCTTGCGAGTTATTTAGCATCAATCAAATGAAAGTAAAACCTATCTAGAACTCTTTTCTCATTTTTATTATTTTTCATTTCTTTTCAACTTAAATCTGGTCTTAATTTACTAAATTCTACTAAAAATCAATTTAGCACGTCAATAAACCAAAATGTTGGACAGTACGGTATGTACTGAAGTTACTACACGAGATAACTGGTATGCTCGAAGAAGGAACATGACATGCACCGATGTATGTAATTATTAATCATTTAAATCCCATTTAGCACATCGCCTCATGTTTTGCGTATTCTTATTTGATATTATCTTGTACACTGTCATTATAATCGGATATCCAGTGAGAACGGAGGCTTACAGCCATATCACGTTAAAGCAACGGTTCCATAAGATCACCTAAGTTAAGCAAACGTGGTCGAGCCAGGTCAGTACCTTGGTGAGTAACCGCTGGGGAATATCAGATGCTGTAAGCTTGGATGTATGGGTGGTGCAATGGATGATAGCTCGGAATTGTTAAACGGAAAGCCGAGTTCTATTTCCAGTTAGGTTCGTTCTGTTTACTTACGCGCAAATACTCTTGGGAAATATATGAATGCACATCTTCTCTCCCCAGCTATAGATTAATTAGCTAGGCGTGTATAAATAATTCATTATTTGAAAAAAGAAATTCTTACAATCTAAAAATATGTTCTGGCTTTAAATAACCTGAAAAATGTTGATAAGCAGTAGAAAACGATTCAATTATCGAACTACAATAATAAAAGTCTGTGATATATTTTCGCTAAACATTGCACCGGAGTAAACATAGGTTTTAAAGCAACTATCAACAATTTAATTCCCATTAAGGGAATCATCACGTGTTCCTCTTTTTGTACAGTTGATTCGATTTTATCTATCTTTTTTTTTTTTATCAAACATTGCTAAATCTTTTCAGTTCCCAACGCTACCGACAGAGTAAATATTTGATGGGAAACAGCTACGGTTATTTTCTCTCTCTACGTGTTATTTCACTTCACAAACATTTTGCCATATTGCCGGCTGTAGGAAACTTTTTTTCTTTTTCGTGTATCTATATCATGTTGAGAATCGGCCTTTTGGCTGGGATTGGTCGTGTTTCGTTTTTAGGCGAGACACTGCATAAATGAAGCATGCCTAGCCTCTAGAGATTCATCTCCCAGGCTGCACCACCCAGTTACACAAATATAATAGAGTCAGTGGTACGACTGGTGCTCCTGAAAAACAGGTAAACCTAGGCTACGTTTTCCACTACTAACATATACGTAGGTGGGCCCTCAAAATTGAGCTTCGTCTCTTTGTTAGTCAAAAATATGCATATAGTTGATGAGTCATCAGTTGGTTCTTGTTTAGATTGATTTCGCTGCATTAGGATAGCTTTTTTTCTTTTCTTTTTTTTTTTTTTTAGATTGAATCGTTTACGTCCATTGCGATTGATGACTGCCCAGGTAGCTAAAGGTGTCAACCAGAAATAACAATGGGATGTCGCTACGGTTAGACAATCTAGTTGTTGATTCGAGATTGTAATGTCATTTATGGTCAATATATAGTCTTTGTTGGTGTTTTTTGTTTGAGTCGCTTAATCAAAAGTCTAGGTGCTGATATGTGAGCTTTGCAATTTTGACTGCAGTGCAAATACATTGCAAGAAAAAACTTTAAATGCTGTGGATCTGGGGTTAGATCCAATAAATACACAACGCAGAGTAATACGCTAGAAAACGCAATATATTGAAGAGAAATATGTACAGAGAAGATTAGTAGAACGTCGTACAATACGGTTAGTCGAATACGAGAGAATGCGGGATAATACTAGACGTGAGATTTGGCAATGTTACCGTCAGGACTAGATCGCTGGGATACACCACAGTGCTACTACACTCTGTTATGCTGAAGTCCACCAATGATTACTAATATATATATAGTCTTAGGAAGAGTCCATATTAGTGTAAACAGGGAAGATGCCCCAACACCTGCTCCCAAGTTTTGTTTTTTTTTTTACTTGGAATGTCCTTTTAATATTTATTCTTTTTTGGATCAATAATTAACTGCTCCGTTGTTTTTCCTTTTCTTTTAGATCTCCTCTTTTGAGGTTCCACCTGAGGCATTTGCATATCAAATGTGTCATAGATGGTGTCTAACTCCTTTTCCTCCTGAAGCGTATTGATTTCGTCTTCTGTTAGCCTTTTTCTTATTTGATTTATATGCCGCTTGTGGGCGAACCTAGGTCGTCGATCATATAGATCATATCTCCAATCCGTCATTTGATGTCGCCTGGTTCCCAGAATGACATGTTATTTTTGTAATTTTTGAAATAAACTTTTTCGTTTTGACTAAAGATTCACTTTGGTGTGATGACTGCTGGTACGTGTTCTTTTTGATTTGGAATTAATTTGTCGAACACCGACCTCACTTTAAGTTCAAACATCAATTCGGCAGGTAACAGTGTCGATGGTGCTGATTTATTTGGTATTATTCTGTATACCTGTTAAAATTGTTGGAGAGCTTTTCTCGTAGGCGTACACGGCGCTTTTTAGAGCTCTCTTTAGGGTGTCTACAAAGCGCTCTGCCATGCCATTTGACCTTGGATGATATTGAGGAGTTTTAATATGTTAAACCTGAAATGTCAGGCAGAATTCTTTCAATTCTTCCGAAGTGAATTGAGTCCCGTTGTCGCTCACTAAACAGTCGACAACGCCGAAACGAGCAAATAGCTCATGTAAATGGTTTATTGTGTTTTTTGTCGTTGGTCTCTTGCATTGAAACACTCCAGGCCACTTCGAATAACTATCCACAACTACCAAATAGTCCATCAATAGGACCAGCGTAGTCAATATGGATCCTTGAAAAGGTTTTTGGCCAAGGTTTGTGTGTTATTGGCGGTGATTTAGCAGTAAGCCCTTCATTCGGTTTCCTACCAGGGTGTCCTCTATGAAAATCTTTCAATATCCTTTTCTGTAAAGTTTTTGGCACGACATGTGCGTTGTGGCGCAGTGGATATCGACTCGGAACGAGAAATCGGGCAGCCGAGTTCGAATTCCAGCCGAATTCATTGCATTCACTTACGCGCAAATACCCTTGGAAAAGGTATTAATCCGTCTATTCCTTCCAGTTGTGGGTTAAATAACAGGACAAATTGGGTTCTATAGCCTTGGTCGGCAACCAGTCTACCGCAGAAAGCAATGGCAACCTACTGCGGGATAATCTTCTGCCCAGTCAGTCATGTCTCTTTCGAGACATGATCGCCCAAGCGTGTATCGCGCATAGCACTTAACTGACTGACCCTATCACTGTACGTTATCGCATATGGAGAAACTTTCTGCAATATTTTGGTCTTTTTGAGCGATTTTCGCTTTCGTCTATAGCTTCGAATTTGATTTCTTTTAATGATACGGGCAACTCCCTAATTGTGTTACACAGTGTATTTTTTAATTCTCCTTCAGATCTTAGTGCAGCAATAACGGAGTCTTCAAGCGGTTCTATCTGTTGAGGAATCAATCTCGATAAACCGTCCGCATGCCCAATTTTGCTAGAAGGTAAATATTGCAATTTAAAATTGTAATTTAATAAAATAGTGCTGTGTACGTGGGTAGACCTTTTCTTAACCATATATTGTAAGTAATGGTTTGCGGTCTGTCTGAAGGGTGAAGAACCTTCCGTGGATATACCTGTGAAATTTAGTCAGGTAAATATGATGCCTAAGGCTTCTTTCTCTATCTGAGAGTAATTTCTCTTAACTGGAAGCAGTGATCTGCTAGCGTGGGCGATCGGCTTTATAGTTCCGTCTTCCATCTTATGTAATATGCACGCTCCGATCCTGTGCAAAATTGCGTCGCTGGCTATCAATATCTCAAGTTTTGGATCATAATGTGCCAGAAATAAATCGGACGTCAATATTTTATTTATGCTTTCAAATGCCTGTTGGCATTCGTTTGACCAAACCCAGGCCTTATCCTTTCTTAGTAGTTTATTAAGGGGTGAACAAAGATTGTGTAAATTCGGTATAAAATCTTGGTAGTAGCTGACTAGTCCCAGAAAACTCTGTAGCGATGCAATATTATTTGGTACCGGCATATTTTTGGTCGCCGAAGATCTAGTTGAATCAGGCTTTTTTCCATCTTTGTTTATTATATGGCCCAAGTATTTAATCTCTTCCAAGAAGAAATCGCATTTTTCCTCTTTGACCTTAAACCCGTAATTATGAATTTGTTCAAAAACATTTTTATATGTTTAGTGGGATACTCAATCGTTTCACTTTTTATCAAAATGTCAAGATAAGCTATAGCGAAATCGAATTCCACCAACATCTATGACTTGCTGAAAAATAGCGGGGGCTACTTTTACGCCGAACGCTATTTTTTCATCTTCGTCTCCAGGAATCTGTAGATATGTCTCGCTCATGTCTATTTTGGAAAAATAACTACCTCCGTTTAATTTTGTAAATACTTCTTCTGGACTCGGAAGTGGGTAATGATAATTCTTTACTGCCACATTCAAACCTGTCGAGAAATCCGCGCATACGCGTGTTTCCCCAGACTTTTTCTTAACGTAAACGGCAGGTGCTGCCCAATGGTTGTATTCCACCTTGGATATAACTCCCGAGTTGGTTAATCTCTCCAGTTCGCTGTTTATTTTTTCTAGTGCAGCGAAAAGAACATTTATTTTTTTCTAAATAGTGGTTAAGCATTTTCCTTTCATAGTATTTTCGCCGACATTTTTTTTTTGCATCTGCCTAACTCGTCCAAGAATACTTCGGGGAAGGTCTTTTTTAATTCTGACTTTATGTTTTCGGTTTCCGTAGTTAGGCTTTCAATTTTTTTTTTTTGTTTGCAATACGAGCTGATTGGTAAGTCCCAAAGGTTAAATCTTTGCATCCAGTCAGTCCCAAACAAGTTGTTGGTATTTTTTAATACGTACATTTTTAATTTTTTTTGTAACTCCATTGAATGTTACGTTCAAAATCACTTCTCCTTCGAAATTAATTTTCTTTCCCGTGACTGATCACGACATTTTTTTTTTTTTTTTTTTTTTGGTTTTAATAGAGTAGATTATTCAAACGTCTCCATGTTTGGAAGACAATTATTGAAATGCCAGATCCGGAGTCTAACTGCATGTTTATAGTTTTGTTTAACATTTTGACTTGTAAGTACTTTCGAATGATAGTACCTTCGTCTTCCTCGGTACTTGTTACTTTTACTCGACTGCTTCTGCATTTAGATGCTTTAGGTCCTTTTTTGTGACAGTTTCGACATCTTTTAAATTTAAAAGGGTAATCCTGATACCAATGGTATTCACCACATCTATAACAAGGGATTGGAAGTGGTCTCTTCTCTGATCTTCCAAACGATCTAGTAGGTGAATGCCAGTTTTTCCTTGATTTTTTCATTTAAGGAGGGGAGGAAAAACGTGTTTTCCTCTGTATATATATATATTTTTTATGTTAGCTACTCCAGCTTCTTCAATGTTCCTCGAATCATTTTATTATACTTATGCACTGCTGGCAATATTCAGCTAATTTTTGTAGAGTTAGATTTTGCTCGTTTTCTAATTTTGTTAAAATTCTCCTTCTCATTTCCGCATCTTTATTTGCAATCAAACCTTGTACAAAGACTAAGCATTTGAAATTATCTGCCGTGAGTTCTGCTAGTCTAAATTCGTCGCATAGTTTATTCACCACTGATGCGAAAGTGGTGTAATCTTCGTCATCTTTTTTCGTAAATTTAAACATTTCCATCTCTTGTGGAATAGAGGTGTCTTCGGGTTAAACAATTCTGTTAATATTTTTATGGCTCCAGCAAATTTTAACTCATGCGTTTTCTTTGGCAGTATGTAATCCACGAATTTGTTGTGTTTGTGTGTTCCCCGTTTGCGAATGAGTAAACGTACTTTTTTTCTCATCCGACCAGCTGCACAATCGACTTCATCAAAGTCCTGGTATCGTCTATAATATAGAGCAAAGGTTTTTTCCTCATCCGGGTCGTAATTAAAGTTTTCTATTGAGTTCCTAATTGTATTTTGTGCGAATGTATTTTCGTTTTCTTCATTTTGACTCTTTGCCAGTATAGCTTGTCGGATTAATTCTTATCTTTTGTTGTTGTTCATTGTTTCTCTCGTCAACTTTCTGTTTTAGTTCTAGCTGATTTTGTAAAATTCAAACTGCATTTTTTTTTTTTGCTTTTGCTTTTGCTTTTGTATTTGTATTTGTATTTGTTTCTTCTCATTAAGTTGTTGTTGCTCCATTAAGGTTTTTTTGAATTCGAGTTGTATTTTCTCATTGCGTTCTTGTTGGATCATCTGGAGTTTCACCATTTCTATTATCGTTGCTTTGAAATCATCCATTTTACCGGAGGGGGAAATTTTTTTTTACTGTTTTTCCTCTGGGTATTAATTTTGTTTATCGTATTTTTCCTCTGTGTAAGACTCGTTACAGTCGTAGTAGGATTTTTTTCTGTCACTGCAGTGATTGGTAATTTCTCGTAACTGTTTGTGGTCGATCATATGTAGAGTTTTATTTAAATCCTTTCTCGTGACTGCTGTTTTTCCCGTAAGTTCTTTTTTTCTGTTCAGAACTTCGTCGCCACTGTTGTGGTGGTGACTGACTTGAGAACGTATTTTTTCCTCCACGTGAACTGTTCGATTCTTCGTCACCACTGTTGTGATGGCGACTGACTTAAGAACGTATTTTTTTCTCCGCGTGACTGTTCGTATCTTTGTTGCCACTGTTGTGAATCTGAGGTTAGATCCAATAAATACACAACGCAGAGTAATACGCTAGAAAACGCAATATATTGAAGAGAAATATGTACAGAGAAGATTAGTAGAACGTCGTACAATACGGTTAGTCGAATACGAGATGATACGAGACGTGAGACTTGGCAATCTTACCCTCACGTCTAGATCGCTGGGATACACTACAGTGCTACTACACTCTGTTATTCTGTAGTCCACCAATGACTACTACTATATATAGTCTTATGAAGAGTCCATATTAGTATAAACAGGGAAGAATATCGATATTAGTTGTTTTTAAAATCTTTTCGCGTATTCCATGTAGCTATAAGTATTTTATGCTACGAAATTCTATTATTAAAAATCTGATATCAATTTATGGGATATTCAATGTCTATATAGTACAGATTAAGTTGCAATCTTAAAAAGAGTTTTACTGCTTTAAGATGATCCTGGTACACTATATCTCTGGCTAACCATAGTTCAGAATATCATAGCTATATCCACCAACCAATCAATTTTCACTGATCATAGACTTCTCTAGGTTTAACTTGACATTTATTTAGATATGGTCTTAGACAGATAAATAGATAGAAATCAAAAGGGTTATTTCCATATAGGAAATAGTCGGCATTCATTGACGTTACTGTCAGCTGAACTTTATAAAATCTTTCCCCTAAAAGATTTTAAAAATAGGTTTCTCATATCCACTGTTATGACTCTTTCTAATATTGATGGGAATTCCCTTCCTAACCTTTTATCTGAAATCTTGTGTAAAGTCTACATCTTGATTATATATCATTCTTTCCCTTTCCAGTTATCCAGTTTAGTTGTTGCTACTGTTGAAAGTTTACACGTAATATCGTTTTTTGATTGGGTAATTTTCCTTTTTTGTGATTCTATAGCGCCAGTCTATAGAGTCTGATGAAGGACTGTTTTGTTGTAGAGGAGTCATTCACTTGAATACAATTTAAAATCATAATAAAAAATGTATAGTTATTATGGACTCTCCTATGTAGCCATATGTCAAATTTTACGCATTGTTTTGTTCGAGGAAAACTACTTTTACCGTTTATCATTTAAATGAATACTGTTTCATATTAAGGTACATTTTCCATTTACTACTAAGTCTCCAATCATTTCTTACTGATTACATTTGCGAGAATAATTGGAATAAATGAGAAAAATAACTTAAAATTTAATTAAACGGGCGAATGTTGAACACAATAATTAATCTAACATAAAACTGATGAAATCGTAAATGTTGATTTATTAGGATTCTCTGAGAGACACAGAAATATACCTTGTCTTCGATTTAATGTTCTAAAGGTGTACGATGGTAGTACTTTCTGAAACCAAGCAGAGGGCGTGACTGCCTTCCATCCAAGATCGGCAAGCTAAAAGGGCAAATGAAATATGGCCAACAGGAACAAAGTTGCTAGGAATGGCTAAATTTTTCAAGTAATCTAATCGAAAACCGGCTTATCTAGTTGAAATGAAAAAGTGCTATTTAGCTTTTCTTACAAATAACCCTAACCCCTGTCTGATTTGGGTAACTGCTAAATATACCAAGCTGCTTTCCTCCAAAAGGTATTCATACACATTTCCTTTATCTTTATGTAAATGTGCAAACTGTAAATATTTACTAATCTTTAGCTTATTCTGGTAAGTAGCACTAATATTAGTGTATATAGTGAGGACTGAACTCACTACATCAGCATAACTCTCCGAGATTAAGGTGGTAGCCATTGACCTACAGCAGGCATCCTCAGCTTAGTTTAGTGTGGTTTAGGAGTGTAAACAATGAAACTTGAATTCACTACGCCACTCGTGATCTACAAACTATTATTACGCAAAAAAAAACTACATTAAATAAAACATCTTTCATCGCAGGAGACGTGAATTAGAAGTTTGTTTTGTTTTTGTTTTTTTTCGTTTTTTGTTGTTTTTTCTTTCTTTTTTGTTTTATTTATTTATGTTTTCATTAAATGTTGTCCAATACAAAACTAGAGAGTCACTCAATGTAAAGAGTAACCGTTGTAATGATGAATGAGGTGCGTGATATGAATGCAAGAGGTAGTGATAGAAAGTAAAGTTGATAAGGAGAGGGAAGAAAGATGATGACTGACCTTTGACTTGAAGTGATTGAGATTAAAGCGTTCAGGTATGTTCCTACAAAAGATTTTATTCCACAACGTAGCAGTCCTTAACAACAATTTCTCTAAGTAAAATGTTCTTCTTACATTTAGGACACTGGGCATATGAGAACAATTCAACTCCGTAGCATGGCGTTTACTAGCTGTAAAAGTTTGAAATAGTGAAACTAAAGAATGGGGCCCATTTGAACATTTGCCGTGAAAATAACAATGTATGTAATATTTAATATGCCCCCAAAATTATAGTCATGCGAATACATATTTGACACATGCTTTTCCGGTGCTGTCTGTATCCACTTAAGCTTTTTCACCATGACGTCACTTTTGACTAATTTGAATCACATCGCCATACAATAATATCAGAATGGAGGTAACAAAATCCTGTCTATCACACTGGCAATAAGAAGTTCTTGAAAATGACTTAGACGGTCGAAAGTACTTGAACAAAAACAGAACAAAGTATAAATTTTGGAAGGTTTATTAACAATTTTGATCTCGATGTACATCTTATTCTATAATTGAACAAAAGTTCTATAAAAAAAACAAAAAACAGACAGACTTTATACGTTGAATTTAACTTCGGACAGTTGATCTACAATTTTGAACATTGTATTCGAAAACTGGAAAAATACAATAAAAAAAAATTAAGCAAACTGAACATATAGGTTACATTTAACAAAACTGATTTAGAAGAATTGTTGCTGCCAAAATATTACTTGAGATTAGTAAAGTAGACACAGACCTATGGCAATCATTTTCAACTTAGCTTCGTCTAGCCGAGGGCAACAAACTTACTGCACCCAGTGAGGAGTGAACTTTCTTACATCAATACTGATCCACAAATTATCTTGGTAACCATTGTTTTGCGGCAGTTATCTTCAGCTTAGTTTAACCTGGCTATGAGTTAACAAAGTACTGCACCCAGTGAGGACTGAACTCTCTACACTAATACTAGTTTACTCAGCTTAATAACCAGTGTTTTATGGAAGTTCTCCTGAGCTTAGTTTCGGCTGATATTGTTTCACGATAGTAACGTATCTATTGTGAATTGTAATCACTACCGCAGAATGATTATGTAGATGCCTGTTGATCTTTGAATTGTACGGGCGTATTTATTGTCATCCTTGTTTATCTGCAGTTTTGAGTTTATCACTGTTTCAAGATACCGACACATACATAAAAACACTATGTATGCTATGTTTTGCCACGCTAAACAAAATATTAAGAAACAAGAAAATTTCATTAGAAGCAAAGAAAAAAGTGCTGAACTGCGATGCAATATCAATTCTCCTATATGGTAGTGAATGGTGAAGAATTTTCTCACAGATAAAGATAAGACTTGACGTAACAAAAAGGTGGCTCTACATAAGGATGCTAAGAATATTATTGACGGAACATTTGAATAACGACAAAGTTTTAAGGAAAATGAGAATAAAATGATACTTGTCTTTATAATCAGAAAGAGATGTGAAATTTATGGGATATATAATGAGGAAAGAGAGTTTGGAGAATGTTATAAGACATATTGAAGGTAAGAGGGGCGGAGGGAAATATCGAGTAACTTACCTAATTGGTTTCTGGAAATGTATGGTAGGACAGGGAATGGTAGGGATAGTAAAGGGACAAGCATTACTTAGAGCAACAAAAGATAGAGAGCTGTGGTGAGCCATGATCACCCACGTTCTAAAGGGAAAAAGAGGGAAACAGCGAGTAACTTATCTATAAAACTTGTGTAAATGCATGATAGAACAGGGAATGTTAAGCATAGTAAGGTGAGAACCATTACTTAGAGCAACAAAAGATGTGGTGAGCCATGATCACCGACGTCCTGTAAGGAAGCATCAAGTAACTTACCTGATGAACTTATATAAAAGTATGCTAGAACAGAAATGGTAAGGATAGTAAGTGGACAATCATTATTTACAGCTACAAAAGGCAGGAAGCTGCGGTGAGCCATAGTCAACCACGTCCTGAAGGGACACGGATTAAAAAGCAAGAAGGAGAATAAACCATATGTATAAAATTAAAATAAAAAGAAACAAATTCTTTTCTGATTTGAATCTCAAGTATGTACGTATATGCGTAAGGGATGGATGAATACGTCAGCACACTAACACTGCAAAGTTAGGAGAAATCCAACGTTGGTATATTAAGTTCGTGTCTTTAATTTAAAGTTTGTGGTTATATCAATATTCATGCGTTAACTAATTTCGAAATAATGAAAACTAATCTACTTTCACTTAATTTCATTTTAATAACCCATCAGCGATTTAACTCTTTTTCTTAAATGTTTAAAAAAACATTCTTTTGAAAACTACTTTTAATTTTTTTCAAATAATATTGCAACGATTTCACTCAAATCATTATGCGAGATAAAACTAATACCTCTTGCACTTTGATAAATACACACGACGTAAATTCTTTATAGCCAGTGGGATAGACAAGAATGCCAGTAGTGATAAATGTCATGTGAACATCAGTGTCAAGGTTAACAAATTCAAGTAGATGATGATGGCATTGGGGGTTAAGTAGATTTTGTTGACCAAACTTCAAAGTGAGAAGCATTTTCCTACTTTGAAAAACAACGTCTGAAGAAATGACTTTAACCCGGCCTTGAAAACTGGTATTGGTGAGAAGTATGCCATGTAGAAATGTTGAAAATTTTGTTTTTTATGCCGAAGAAAGGACATTTGCTAAGATCTCTCGTTCCATTTTACATTTTCTATCGTTCCAAAAAGATTTTAACTGCTGATTTAATGCAGCTTTGTGGGTAGATGACATCTTATTGGGAACGTTTTTAAGTGAGTCAACAGACAGTTGGGATCCACAGGGTCCACATTTTTCCTGGTTGGAAGACCTCAGCCTCCCTCGTCTTGCATTTTCATTTAAAGAAACTGGTAAATCTAGAACAAATTGACGAAAAAGACGGTTTTCCTCATTATCGCGTCACGACAAAATCTGTTTATTAAATGCAAAGGAAGATACTAATTTCTAACGTTCTAGGATAGAATCTTTATTGATATCAATAGCCGGTTGATATGAATAATTAAGGTACATAAAGAGATGTACATGATGCGTAACAGTTATTGGTGAGCCGAATCTGTCGCACTCACTTTTGCGCATGACGTTTGGGATAGGCATGAATCCCGCTTTTCTCCCTTATATAGCTATGTTATGCAGTAGGACAGATTGAATGGTCATCAGTCCAGAAGAACTGTGAATTTAAAATCGTAGAGAATTTAACTAGATACTACTATATTACAAGAACAATTATAAAATTGTGCAGAAACTTAAAAAAAAAGAATGTGTTGAACCATGATTGCCTACATCCTGATATCCCATTTAAAATGGATACAAAAATTGGAACAATTTACATTCATCGTTACAAATTCATACCGATAAATGAGTATTGAAATGTTCTCGCACCTTTCAAAATAGCTGTAGTTTGAAAATTAGCATTCAACATTTAGACACTTAGGTTGGCTCGAAAGCTACACCACTCGTATTGATGGGAAATAAGCAACTACTTTGACCAAGAGGCAGGCCAAAATGTTTCCCAGGCTCAGTCTAGAACAACACTAGAAAAATGGTGGTAGACAGACTGAATTTACCCATTTTGCCAAGAAGTAAGCGACTACTTGTCTACAAGCCAGCTTTGAAAATCAGTATTAAAAACTCTCTCGGCTAAGAGGCCAACCAAAATGCTTACGAAGCTAATCTTAATACATAGTAGGACAACTGATGTTTGGAAGATTGCGTTACAACAATCTACTAAATGTGCACGTGATGTAATGGCTAAAGGCTCAGAAAAGAGAAATCTACGAGTCTAGATTGAATTCCTGCCGAGTTTGTAAGATTGATTTTCGCAGATAATTTTGAGAAATTTATAAATTTGTCATTTCTTCCACCATCGATGGGTACACTGTGGCCTCTAGCTTTGGTTGGCAATCAGACTAAGAGATGAACAACTGTTATTATAAACCGTATGTAACCTTGGTGATTCTCATACTATACGGACATTTCACAGTGAGCATCTGTCGGCCAGGAGTTAAGTCAAAATGTTTACAACGTTAATACATTAGAGAGAAAATGATAGTAGAGAGACTACGCCAGTGTATTAATTGGTAAGTGATTGCTTGCTAACTTGCCTGTCTTGAAAATCAGTATTTAAGATTCTGGCGTTTGGCTAAACTCATTGTCACCGATGGGTAATACGTCAGTATCTCAGGCACCTCTTTACCAACGGTACTTATTTGTTCTATTACTCAAACTCGTAACCAAATAGTTTTTATTCTAGTTTCCGATTCCAACGGCGCTAAATATCCTGCCATTTTTATATGCTACACTCTTATTCTCTTTGTGTATCTACCTAAAATCAACATGTCACATGTGTTCGATCCCCAAACCTACTAAGCTGAAATGAATTATATTTTATCCGAGAAATCTACATAATAAAATCGTTCCTTATCTAATGACTTAGTCGTTTTATTATAAAATGTAAAAATTATAAATGTAAAATAAAAACATGCTAGATTATTTGGAATTTATTTTTGTAACATTGCGACCAGTTTGCTTAGCAACATGATCTTTAGAATCGAACCTTGTTAAGTGAGAAGAGAAAGAATAAGGGAGAGAATGAGAAGATACAGTCAATGGATTAGAGAAGGATAGTAACATGAAATCATAGATAATCATAGTTATATTGAAAGAAAAAATGAGAGAATGATAAGATACAGGAATAAGGTGAGAAAAGAGCAGAGACATGAGATAATAGGTAGTCTTAGTTGTATTGAAAATAACGAAAGAGAGAACGAAAAGATACAAGCAAAGGGTGAGAGAAAAGCAGAAGCATTATATAATGGATAATCTTAGTTGCAGTCGAAGATATATAGATAAGAATGAGATGATACAGAAAAAATGGTGAAGATTAGAGACATGAAATAATGGATAATTTTAGTTGTAATCTATATATATATAAGGCAAGATGTTTGTGTGTGTGTCTATCTGTCTGCACTTTATAGAAATCTACAATTTTTATCCGATTTTCACCAAACTTCACACAAATATTCTTTAGATTTCCGGTCAGGTCATGGGCTTTTTTTTTCGATTTACCCCCGATATCGGAAATCGATACCCCGATATCCAATCAGGTCTGATCAATATCAGGATTTCAGCCCTTTTATCGTGGTTCTTGCTGCAGAATTTGCTCTAACTTGGTAAAATTATAGTTTTTAGTCTCAAACATTTGTAGATCTTCTCAGACGACTCATTTTTCCCGATATTGGAAATCGATACCCCCGATATTCTATCGAATCTGATCAAAAACCGACATTCAGCCATCAATATGGCTCATTTTCTCCAATTTTACTCCCGATGGGTACTATAAGTTTTCATGGAATTACTTAGGTTAGTTTGTCCTTGGATGACTTATTTGACTCCGATATTAGAAATCGATACCCCGATATCATATCGGGTCTGATCAAAATCAGTTTTTCAGCCCTTTTATTTTAGCTTTTACTTCGGGTTTTGCTCTAAGTAGGTATAATTGTAGTTCTTAGTCTCAGCCATGATACCATTTACTCAGAGGACTTATTTAGTCTTCAAAATTCAGTTTGCGACGGAAAACTTATTTGACATTATTACGAGGATACATTTATATATAAAAATAGTATTAATAATGTCTAAAAGTTGTAGTAAGGGACTCTATTGAGTCCTACTTGTTATTACAAAAAAGTTTTAATTCATGAAGTATTCGTAAAAATAGAGAAATTAGGAATAGAACGTTTTGGAAGATTCCAGAATGTTCCAGTAAAATCGAGAGAATTCTAAAAGATTCTAGAATATGCAAATTAGGTGTTCGCCCCTATAAAAAGAGGTTTAGGAAAAGAGTAGTTGGTTGTTAAAAGGATTACTGACATTATCAACTCCGACTTTGATTCAAGAATTTATATCTGGCCGAAAGAATCTCTAAGAAAAGTTGCCGACCAACAAAAAACTGAAACCTCATGGAATTATATGGTTAAATATATATTTTCGACTCTTTCATTGACCAAACTGATAATTATTCTTTATATACACGTTTGAGGATTTCCAAAAAGTATAGCACTTAAACTTCTTCACTATCTTAACTGGGTAAAGATATCTGACCCTTTCTTCCCCTTCGTAACACTTCGCCTGCCAGTAGTAAACTCTGTTTTTCTTTTTGAATGCAAAAAACTGTATATTTGTGAATGTTTTGGTAAATTAAATATTTGTCTGTGATTTATCTCTGAGTTTTGGTCAATCATTTTTTTCTTTTGTTACACTTAACACGTAACAAACATCGATACCGAAAATCAAAATTTGACTTACATCCATTCATTTTCTTTCAATCTACGATTTCGCTTTGACTGGAAACAGCTATTGCTTTTTAGTCTTTCGTGCCAATGTATTAGTTTTAAAGTTTTCATTACACCCGAGCAACGACGGGCTATACTGCTAGTAGAAGAAATAAAACGGAAAAATAAAATAAAGTTTTTAGAGATGGTTAGAGTTATGAGATAATGGATAATCTTAGTTATCAACGCCCGTTAAATCTCATATTCAGATAAAAGTTGTCTAATGACATACTGAAAATTTTTGTATGAATGAGCGAAGAAAAAAAAGAAAGAACAGAAGATTGAATGAAGTGATATATTTGTTTCATCCGCTGAGTCATTCATTCATAATTCTTACTGTTAAAATAAAATAAAACACTACTTATATGACATTCTCACGTGACCTGACACCTTGTTCTACTGCCTACATAACTTTCACAATGTAATTTTACAATGTCGGTATAGGCGTATCTCAGTTGGGACTAAGTGCGAAAAATAAATTCATTTAAAATCGAAATGTGCATTTTCTCACGTGTATGCAAAGATATTTTTTGTAAACACACCTCGTCGTGGCGTTCGTGTTGTAAAACAAGTCACAAAAACAATTAAGACGCAGACAGTTGATCCTCATTGGGTATCATAGACTTATAGCCTTGAGTCAAAACTAAGATAAAGTTTGTATATAACTATAATGATTATTTCAATTACTATTGGAAAGCAGGTGATAATTAGTTCAAGGAAATTAATAGACTTGTATTTCAAAAATAAGAAAAACCGTTCTTCAAAATATTAACTAATGTTTTGTATAACTTTTAAAAGAAAATCAGTATCGTCTACTAATTGTTCCAAGAAATAAGACTCATGGTAAACCTATCCCAAACGGAAATTATCATCTGGGATCTGAAAATGAAAGCAGTGAATTCATCACAAAAGTTCAGAGGGTGGAATTAGTAGATAACGAATAGTTCAAATACATCGGCATATTAATCAGTTATAACAAATTTAGTATAAGAGAAAAAGAAATTGATCATAGAATAGGCAGTTTCACCCAACACCGCAAATTTCTACAAAACCAAAATATCAACCTAAAAATTCAAGTCATATTTTTAAATAGACTCGTCAGATCAGGTCCTTTCATATGGTTGTCATGCACAACACCTAACCCATACAGAAATAAACTCTTAGCTGTAACTGCCGTCTTCTAACATCAATGGTTAAAAAAGGCTTTGAACAAGTAAAGCCTGGAGATCTTGGCAAAGATCATCATTCGTTAAACATTGTGAGCTGGCGCTACAGAATCACAAACAAAGAACTGTACAAACTGAGAGAAACCCTATGACTTGAGAACTGCAACAGCAGCAATAATTAAATAGCACATATAACTCGAAGAAAAAATAATGATATAATCAAGATGTTGATATTCCACACGACTTTAAATAGAAGGTTAGGAAGGAAACCTCCATCAATAGTGGAACGATAAAAGCTACTGGACTTGAAAAACCTATTTTCCTGAAAAATTGTTTCAAGAGTAATATTTTACGAATTTCAACCTAAAGCAGTACGGACTGTTCAGTCAATGAATACCAAATATTTCCTTGTAGGGAAACGACTAATATTACCACCACCATTAATATTTAAAATTTTATTCAGTATTTATACTGTCGGTGCTGTTGCCCCAATGTTTTTGTCAATCCATTCTACGGTTATTTTCAGGTATATTATTCGTAAGTAAAGAGTGTGAACATATTATTAGTAGTATGAGTGTTGGTATTATTATTATTATTACTTCCTTTAATTTCTATTTTATACTGATTTCTCTGATTCAGACCTAAGTTTAGAAATGACACCTTGATATTTACCCCGGTACATATGCATGACGAAAAAAAGAATTGTAAACTACAAACACATACACATTTTACACAGATAAAGCCATCTGTAGGGTGTGATTTTGTTTTGTATTTTCTTAAGAGATTGGTTGCCAGGACGGCTTCAAGGGGTCTATCAGAACCATTTCAAATCACACCTAGAGTTCTAACTGGTTATACTGGTATCTTCATGTGCCACATTCATGAAATTTCTACTTCTAGATAGATTTTTAAAGATTTTCAAAGTTACATTATCATTATTATTATTATTTATTATGTTGTCATTTTTCATCATATTTCGAATTCTGCTATGGTCGCACTACCAACCAAGATTGCGGGAAGACCTAAGGCAGGTCGTGGCGTGTTGTTATGGCCCCATTTCATGTTTTTTCTATCTCCCTTATCATACCTAGCGTTACATATACAAAGTTCTCCTTAATGTGTGGGCTGTACTTAATAAGACAATTTTTTGTATATCTCTTAAGCTGGGGTTTCCAGGGATTCTTTCAATGTGTTGTTTTGTTCCATTTTTTTTTCATTCCAAATGCACCTACTATCACTGGCACGACTCTTGTTTTCAATTTCCACATTTTTTTCTATTTCAATTTCCAGGTCTTTATATTTTGACAGTTTTTCGAATTCCTTGGTTGCTACGTTACAATCCGCTGGACAAGCCATATCAATTAATAAGCAAGTTTTTTCTTTCTGGTTTTTAACAATGTCCTACCTATTTGCTTCAATTTTTCTTCAATTTTGCTTCAATTTTTCTGTCTGTGTAGGTGGTGACATCTTCTATTTCTGTAACCGGTGCTGGGTGATGTTCATACCAGTGTTTGTTTACAGCTTTTCCATACTGTTTGCACATTGTCCATTGTAAATATTGCCCCACTCTATCGTGACGATTTTTATATTCATTTGGGGTAAGTACAGAACATCCTGAGATTAGATCGTCTATGTTTCTTGGTGTTTATCACAGAACCTGCATTTTGGATCCACATTATTATGTATAATATTTACCTGAAAGTTTCTCGTGAAAAGACTTTGGTATTGCTCTGCAAGAATAAAGCCTTCAGTCTCAGACTTTAATCCAGATGCACGTAACCAACGATGAGTTTTAACTTTATCAACATTGAATTTATTGGCACGTACTGGATATTCGCCACGCAGAGGTTTGTCTTGCCAGCGTTGTTTCATCTGTTCAAGAGCTTTATCTTTGGCTTTCATTTTCATATTTTTTGCCGCAATAGTTGCTTCTCGGCTTCTGTTTTGCTTTTCTACAGAATCTACCAAATGTAACTCTTGTTTGTATTTACTGCCTTCTTTTATTATTGAATATTTTTTCTTTCTGTTTGCATGTTGTTTGAGTAATTGTATCAACCAGTCCTTTGTTGTTTCTATGTATGTTAGTAAGCCAATAGTTGTCTTGTATGACAATTCTAGCTGAATAAGACCTCTTCCACCTTCTTTACGGGGTATGAATAGACGGTCTACATCAGCCTTTGGATGATGCATCTTATGCCTAGAAAGAAGCATTTTTGTTTTAGAATCCATTCGCCTGATGTCGTTTAGAATCCAGTTTAAGATGTTGAAACTATATTGGACAACTGGGATTGCAAGGCTATTAATGGCCATAATTCTGTTCTGAGAATTCAATTCAGTTTCTAATATCAGTCATAGCCTTCTATAGTACTCTTTACGCACTATTTCTTTCATTTTTTATGGTGAATTTTTTCACTCTCATTTACACCTAGGTATTTACAAGCTTCTTTTGGCTTTCTTTTATTGTTACAGCAGGGTCTAGGCTAATTGAGGATGCTTGTTGTAGCCATCCACCTAAAACTGTAGCTTGTTAAGTTGACTGGTTAGTGCGATTAATGATATGCAGAATAGTAAGGGAGACAAAGAGTCACCTTGAAATATACCACTTTTGATGTTTATTTCACAAGACTTATAGGTTCCATTTATATGATTGAGGTAAAGGGTTGTTTTCCATATCGATATGCATTGTTTGATGAAATTGATGATGACGAGTGATATCTTGTATATATTTAAAGTTTTTAAAATCCAGGAATGTGGCACACTACCGAATGCCTTACGATAATCTATCCAGGCAGTACTAAGATTTTTCTTTGCATTGTAGCAGTTTTCCAGGATCATTCTATTAATAAGCAATTGGTCTTTACATCCGTAACAGCCACGTTTGAACCCTTTTTGTTCAAGCGGTAATATATTATTATTATTATTATTATTATTATTATTATTCCTTTTAATGTCTGTACATACACATGCACTGTGTCCCAACCAGAGATCAGAGGTGAGAGATGGCTTGCCATAACATGGTTTAACCAGCAAAAAGTAAATCCGCAGGTATTTCATTGTTGAGAAAGCACATTTTAACGGTAATTTACATAATAAAAACACACAATTAGATCCCGTTCACATACATAAAATTAACATACACTATTCATTAATTTTTACATGGGTTTTGAATACATATATATTTATATTTTATATATATATATGTATATGATGAGCTGTGATACAGCGAAACAGGCTTGTATGTGGATGACAAATATATTATGTTCTCATTACGATTGAGCTCTCTGGAGAGGAGAATTTTAAAAACAATTACCACTTCTACGAATGGCGAAATTCGAGCTGTTACCCTAAATTTCTCAAAAGTGTTTGACAGAGTTTGGCATGCTGGCCTTCTGCACAAGTTACAGGGATACGGTATAACTGGACGATTATTCGATTTAATCCTCTCGTTCCTGTGAAATCGTAAAATGAAGGCCGTTTTGAATGGGCATGCTTCCAAATCCTTTCATGCGAACGCGGGTATCCCACAAGATTCTATCCTAGGTCCTAGGCATTTTTATGATCTTCATCGATGATCTTCCTGATGTAATCAGTTCCCAAGTAGGCATTTATGCAGATTACACCACTATTTACTTCCGTCTCAATAGTTGAGTCCTTCAAGGCTCTATCCTCTATCCTCTTTTCTGATCTTTATCAATGATCTTCCTGATGTAACCAGATCCCAAGTAGGCATTTATGCAGATGACACTTCTATCTACTCCCGTCTCAATAAGAAATCTGCCAAGACTGACAAAGTAAACCTCGACTTCAGTCCCTTTCTCACCTACGGGATGTGGCTTCCCTCTGTCTTTTCTACAAATATTTTCACGACTTCTGCTCTGACGAGCTTCATTCACTGGTGCTACGTCCACATGAATTTACTTATGCTACTAGATTGGTAAACTAAGTTCCACCCTTTTATCGTCAAAATAAGTAAATGTAACCATCCCTTCTACTTTTTCTTTTCCCGCATTTCTCGCCCTCGCATTCTCCCTCGTATACTTGCTTCCGTGCTAGCTACAATCGCTAAAAGTTTTAAGTGCAACGCCAATTACTATCTTCTATCCTCTTGACTCCTATCTTTTTCTTATCCTTTCTTCGACATGGTTACTACATTAGGTTTTATTCGAGTAGCAAGTATATGCGAGAAATATAAAATTTCCGGCCAGACATTGGCGGTATGCAAACACTGAGTACCCACATGTGATACGAGAACGGGATCATTGTGAATGTTAAACCACACACCGAAGGCTAATATTGAAGCGCTAGCAGTATAGCCCGGCGTTGCTCGGGTGTAATGAAAGCTTTAAAACTAATCTATGGTCCTGGAGCTCAGACTCTTTGGACGTTGGCACAAAAAAGTCTAAAAAGCGGTAGTTGTTTCCAGTTAAAGCGAAACCATAGACTGAAAGAAAAATGAATGGATGTAAGTCAAATTTTGATTTCCTGGTATCGATATCAAATAGGTTTTTTTCGTCGTAAACTGAATTTTGAAGGCTAAATAAGTCCTCTGAGTAAATGGTATCATGGCTGAGACTAAGAACTACAATTATACCTACTTAGAGCCAAACCCGAAGCAAAAACTAAAATAAAAGGGCTAAAAAAATAGACATACAGGCAGATAAACAGACACACACACAAACATCTTGCCTTTTATATATATATATTATCGATTTTCTGCACTATTGTAAGAACTGAAACCTTGAAACTTCTGAATATCGTTTCTTATGTCTGTCTATGAGTGTATCAAATTTGATTAAAATCGGACCACTCTTTCTATAACCCGATTTTTTCGATTATCGATATTTATCTGGGGTACCTCGACACAAAACCTAGCTAAGAACACTCGCAGACGCTTATAGTACAACTGTAAATTTTCAAGAAAATCGCTTCAGCCGTTTCGGAGTCTATAAGTAACGGACACACACACACACACACAAAGTTTCATTTATAAATAAGTTTAGATATCTCAATTCAACGATGTTGCCACTCAATAAATTAGACAATGAATACAACGTACACATTATTATATGGAGTTTCTGAGTTGTTTCCAAGCAAGAATGCAACGACGTAAGTTAACGTTAATCTAGAGATCGTAAGCATTG
The DNA here is from genome assembly GCA_037127315.1 of Ascarosepion bandense. NCBI lineage: Eukaryota > Metazoa > Mollusca > Cephalopoda > Sepiida > Sepiidae > Ascarosepion > Ascarosepion bandense. The sequence continues at coordinate 2,186,405 of JBBBDQ010000897.1, read as the reverse complement.
GATATGCAATACTGGCACCTTCTCTTCGAGTCGGATGAGACATGTTTCCAGCTCTTTTGTGTGCTTCCACGTCCTTGTTGATAACCACTGTTCAATGCACTTATCGAAAGGCTAATGCATATAATTTTACTTTGAAATATATTTTGCAAAGTTGTTTTAGTTCATTTAAATTTCTAACAAACAAAACATTTTGCTGATTAGATCAACCGCGATGAGTGAAACTTCATTTAGTGATTCGCAGATAGAGCGGTACCACTGTAATTTTGCACTTCTATGGTACTTACATAAATTGAAACGATAAAAGTAAGGATACCAATACAGTGGAAGCTTTCCTCGACTTCCACTTCTCGGATTGAACTAAACTGGATGACGTATGCGACAGGTAATATGTAAAGAGATTGCGTAGCTATAACAATTTAACTGTAGTAGGGCTTAGCAACATATGATCGCGGAATGGGTACTAGAATCAGAAAAACGGGGCATTCATCCAAGATGAGAGTTACTTTACATAGTTACTTCATTTTTGAAGCAAAACTATACAATGAATATTTAAATTCCGGATATACATTCTGGCATGTACAAACTTTCTAAGAACGGTAACTGATAATAGTGGTAATCACTCAACATTAAAGAACATTGCATCAAATTATATTCAATGCTAATGCTGTTCAACTCATAAATAAACTAACTATACAGCGTACATTAGAGTCCACGTGGTTTCGTAATTTTCGACCAATATTATTGACACTACTTCATCGGGTACTGCGCCTTACTTTCGCCATAGAATCATCACCATTGGATGCTGAAGTATTTTTCGGTGGAAGGTCATGTTTATGTGTGACAGCACATCCAGCCTGTCAGCAAGATGTCATGTGAGCTTCTAATAAATTTATCATCGTGTGGAGTGTGTTCTGTTTCAGTTTGCAAAGAACCACTAGCGAAAAGTACGAAGTGTGACATGCACAATTTCTAGTAGAACATTTGTATTCTTTTTAGTTCTTTCCAGTGGTGATGGATTGCTCTAACAAAACGTAAACTAAATTGAGAACAAGCTATATGAAACTAGGATATGCTCTGTGGTGTAAAAGATAATAGTTTGGGATGAGAAGTCAGGGAGTTCGAATTCCGTTCTATAGTATAGTCTTGGTTGGCAACCAGTTTACCGCAGAAAGAAAGAGCAGCGCACTGCCTACTCAGTCATGGATCGCCTAAGCGTGTATCACGTATGGCACTTAACTGTTTCGAAGGACACTGGCTAGTTTTAAAACCCAACGTTAAAGTAATTTTTAAATTACCTTGTATATATGTAGTACTCCCAAAAATGTGTCTAGAGATGCTACGCACACAAGTATGTATATATATATATGTGTGTGTATGTGTGTGTGTGTGTGTGTGTGTGTGTGTGTGTCTGTGTCTGTGTGTGTGTGTGTGAAATAAAAACTTTTCTACACAGCACTTACATAGAAGTCATTCTATTTTCCATTCAATAAGTATGAAGTATTATTTATCGTAGCTAATATTTTCGAAAATCCTATTTCTATAACATTTCCAGGAAAGGACACTATAGACAATTACCGTATTTCTGTGTAGTGAGCTCTTCTGGTGACAGCATAGAATGCTACAAAAATGTGTGACAAATATATTTATAGAAATACACTGTACCATATATATATATATATATACAGAGAGAGAGAGAGAGAGATCTTAAATAAGTTCTTGCTGCTTTCCAACAAATGGCGTTCCCAGAACTGCGTACGTGTAGTTTCAGATGTTAACGCATCTATAAAGAAGTACCATAAGCAATTTTGAAATTCAGTGTATGTCATTTCGCCGAAGTGTAAACAACTTCGTTTTTCATTGCGTTAAACATATCGGATTTCGTGCAAAAGTAAATGTATTTGCAGGGAATTTTACTGCACTACTTTATTCAAATGATATCTGCAGCTGAAACACACAGAATTCTTACTGAGACTTACGGCGACCATGCTGTCAGAAACAAATGCAGAGACATCTCAAAAATAATTATTTTGAAGTTAAAGATAAAGAACGCTCTGGCGCACCGAAAAAGTGTGAAAACGAAAACTGGAGGCATTACTTCAGGTGAAAGCTGATCTTGTAGATTCATGAAGAGTTAATCACACAACAGTTTCGAAATGTTTGGAAGCATTAGAAATTATTCAAAAGCAAGGACAGTGGGTGTACGATTTGAAGCCGAGAGACGTTGAACGACGTCTTGTCACGTGTAAACGTTAGCATCAACGGCAGAAAAGAAAGGGATTTTAGTATCGTATCGTAATTGGTGATGAAAAGTGGATACACTACGATAACTCTAAGCGTAGAAGATAATAGTGCAAACCTGGCCATGCATCAACATTAAGCGGCAAAGACTAATATTAACTGGGTGTAGTTTATTATGAGCTGCTGAAACCGACCGATACCATGACGGGAGATCGCTATCAACTACAAATTAATTCGTTAAAAACGGCTAGTATACAAGCAGAGACACGACAAAGTAATTTTGCAATATGACAAAGTCACATATTGCAAAATGTGTGAAAACTTACTAAGAAACGCTTGAATGAGAAGTTCTATCCCACTCGCCGTATTCACCAGGCATTGCTCCGTTCGAATATCATCTGTTCCGATCGATGGCACATGGCCTGGCTGAGCAGCACTTACACTCTTATGAAGATGCGAAAAATGAGTCGACTCGTCGTTAACTTCAAAAGACGTGTCGTTTTTCTCACGCGGAATTCAAATGCTACCAGAAAGATGGGAAAAGTAGTGGCTAGCGATTGACATTTTCATTGATATGTTTCTTTCTAATTTTTGTAAATAAAACATTACTTTTCATGAAAAATCAGCAAGGTTCTAATCTATATATATAAAAATGGATGTGTGTGTGTGTGTGTGTGTGTGTGTGTGTGTGTGTGTGTGTGTGTATTCTAACCAACACTATTCCCCCGTAACCCTTGGTCCGATTTCTACCAAAACTAGGTCACTTGCCGCTCATGATATGCAAAACTTTTTTTTAATCAATTTACACGGTACGGCATAAATCATCGAAACGCTTAGAATTCACGAACTATTCTCCTCCGAGACGTCTACGAATTCAACCAATATCGGGTAACTTGTAGATCAAGGTCCGAATCTTTGATGTACATAATTTTTTTGCGAATCAATGTACAATGTTTGTCAAAAGTCAACGACAAACATAATTTCTGGTGGTCTTTTGCGCACTTTTATGCATTTCTCAAAGACGCTTCACTCAAACAAAATCGAGTTACTGGTAGATCAAGGTCTGATGCCTTGATATGCGAACAAAACTTTCAATTGACACACATGGTGCAGCAAAAATTAATGAAAAATATTACTATTTGCGATCGTTTATTTCTCCGAAACGCTTTCTAATAAAAATTGGGTCTTTTTTGTAACTTCTACCTTATCTTATGTTATAACAATTTCACGTTTTCTACAAGGTGCCAATACCTCCGGCATTGCAGGGAGAATGCTTTCACTTCTTCTGCGTCACAACATCATTACATCACATTACAGGCTCCCGTAACGCTTGCTCTCGTTCTTTCAATTGTACAGATATCATTCCTGTTTATTGGCAAAATTGACAAAGCATGAATCCAGTTTTATAAATACAACAAAAAGTAAAACTTACTTCGCATTATTTTTTTAACTTACGCGTCACGGCAACCTCATACTGTAGCTAAAAAACTACAGTATGCACTTGACTTTACCATTTCGACATAACCACTAAAAAGCCCCGAGCAACGCCGGGGTACAGAGCTAGTATATATATATATATATATATATATATATATATATATATATATATATATATATTAAGTAATTAATTTTTATTTATTAATCAGTAAACGTTATTTTTTATGGATTTGAGGAGACGCTACGTTTACTTTTTAAACCGTATTCTATGTTCGTTTACAGGCCGGAATATTCGAGAAATAAACATTTTTTCAGTGCGCTCTTCAGCAGAATTCGAACCTGTGTCTCCCACTCTTTGCAGGAGAAACCGTCGTTACATCCGACGTTCCTTTAAAGAAGTAATGAATTTTTATGTTTTATTCCGACATATTTTTACCACTTTAAACGTTATTTTTACTGGATAGCCATATTAAAGTAAACTCTTAGTTTATTTCTTTAAACAGTATTTAAAGCAAGAAAGACAATATACAACCGGGATTAATCGAAAGTTTTCTCATCCGTTTTTCTAACTGTTTCTCCGGAAAAGACGAACTCAGATTCGAATCCTACATTTATTTTACAAAGATTTCTTGTACAGAGGTTTGTCGACGAAATTAAAATGCTATTTACAAAATAAACGAAGCTTTAACTCGGATATAGGTATCCACTAAAATTATTGTTTAAAGGAATATATATATATATATTTTTTTTTTTTTAAACGTTTTTTTTTTCTTAATTCTTATTAACTATAAACATTATTTTTAGTGGTGAATACACCTGTTTGAGTTGCTTTCCTAGAAGCAGAAGTGTCAACAAGAAAAAAATCATGCTTTCGTTAATAGGTTTATTCAAACTTTACCCTGTCAAAAGTGGTTTCCCTGATTGTACCCACTAAAATTAAAAGGTGCTTGAGTAAATGGAACGCAAAAGAGATACTGAAGGTGATAGTAAGGTTGCAAATATTACTCAGAGCTACAGATGATAGGAAGTTGTGGAGAACCATGATCGCCCAGATTCAGAATGGACATGGCACAAGATGTTTCACGTAACGTTTATTCTATGGGGATATGGCGCGTCGAGCATAACGGAAAGACTTTCTTCAATAAACCACAGAACGTTAATCGCCTGCTGTTTTTATTCTCACTCAATATCTTTTTTTTTCTTTTTACTGCCTGACCTCTTAAACCTTTTTATTTCTTCTTTTGCTCCCCTCCATTTCCCGTTTGCTCCTTCAAAGAATCTCAAATATAGATCACGCTCTCACCCTCTCTCTATCTTTCTCTCCATCATTAACCTTACCCATGCCCTGGATTTCTTGTGTTTACAAGATTCAAGGCATTTTTCTCATTTGCCCGAAAACGTAGGATTCTTTCTGGGAACTCTGGTCGTAGGAGTCAAAGCTTCTCTGGGGACCACACATTCGGTATGAGATGTATGTTTGCCCAAGAACTTGGTTGTTTTCTATTTTTTTTTTTTTTTTTTTTTTTCGGAGATAGGGAGTAAGGGGTTGGATTTTGGGAGACCGTTTTTATGACCTATGAGCAAAAATGATCTCTCTACCAGTTTTTTCTTTTTTTTTTTTTTAACGTAATAGAAATTGAGGCCGATCCAGAAAATAAACTGTGAAATTATTGTTTTTGAAAAAAAAATAGTTATCGAAAATGACTTACAATTAATAATCCAAATATTTACCTGGCTCCTCAGACAGCACCTTCCTATTCTGTCTTTAGGACTGAATCAGAGCAAAATCTAAAATTTATGCCGGATTTTATTTTATTTTTTTTTAATTGCGACTGTTAAAGTTAGTCGTAACACAACGTTATCAATACACAAATGGAGCAACTATTATACTATAGGATAGATGTCATAATTATTTCTGGGTTAACCTATTAATGCCTACCGTCTCATTTGTGGCACGGTGGGTATTAATGGGTTATAGTAGAAACAAAAAATTAATACCAGATTTTTTTATTAGAAAACTATTGTAGTGGCGTATGCAAATTAGCAGATAAGTATAAATGGAGAATAACTGGAGAAGTAAGGGGAGGAATAAACCATGTTATCACAAAGGACACGGAGAGCTGTGCTATGATTAATACTACTACACACAAAGAAATGCAAAACATAACAATGACGAAGCTGATAGGATCCTTAAATTTGCTGGACAACCCAGAACACATAAAAACATGGATAAAAACTTTTGCTACCTTCAAAAGAAAAAAAATTCAAGAGAAACAAAGACCGACGGAGGAGAAAACGAGATAACTGATTTATTTCTTGGGTGCGAAGCTGTGAAGAAAATTTCAACAATGTGTTTGTTACCCGAGCGAATTAGAAGAAGTGACATTTGAAGAAATTGTTAAATTATAAAAAAGAACAGTAAATAAAAACAAAATAAAAAAAGATTAGTAATCGCTTAGTCATACCACGTTGAATACACGGGTTCTTCGTTCGATCACCGAAGTTGAGCCTGGTCAGTACTTAGATGGGTGACCGCTTGGGAATACTAGGTCTTGTAAACGTTTAGTGACGGATGTGCGTTGTGGTGCAGTGGACATCGGCTCGGAAACAAAAATCGGGGAACCAAGTTCGAATTCCAGTTGAATGTCCTGCATTCACTTACGCACTGGTTCCCTTGGGAAAGATATTAATCCGTCCCTTCCCTCCAGTTATGGGTTAAATAACAGGGTAGGACTTAGGATCCTACCCTTAAACAAATCACAATGAATCTTCCTCCATCGGGGAGGAAGCCAGCTCAACCCGACTAAGGTGAATGCAGCTTGCTGAAAGAACCAAGTTTTTAGAAACAAGAGAAGTACTAAATGACTCCATTAACACATCACTCAATTAGTCCGGGGCCTAACTAATAAAACAACAACATTTAAGCAAAATTCAGCATTAATCATCAACATAGTCTCCTTCCAGGGTGATACACTGATTCCAACGCTTCTCTAACAATTTGATACTTTTTTTTAGAATGATTTGTCTTTGGCCTCTAAATACGCCTTAGTTTCCGATATCACTTCCTCGTTGGAGCCCAATCTCTTTTCATGGAGCATTCTTTTGAGGTTTTCAAACAGCCAGAAGTCGATGAGAGGTAGATCTGGAGAATAGGGAGGATGTGGAATCAATTCGAAGTGCAATTCATGTAGTTTTGCCATCGTTGCGATCGACTTGTGACACGGTGCGCTGTCTTGGAGATCACTTTTTTCTTCTTTTCTGTCCATCTTTTGGCGATTTCTCTCTTCAAATGCACCAATAATGCTATATAATATTTGCTATTGATGGTTCTTCCTTCCTTAAGATAATCGATGAACAAAATACCTTACGCATCCGAAAATACGAGGGCTAAAAACTTGCCTGCTGATGATTGCGTCATAGGTTGCATTAGACAGCTTACACCTGCTGCTGTCCACTCAGTTGACTGCCGATTTGACTCCGGAGTGAAGTGGTGGATCCATGTTTCATCCCTTGTCACATATTAACGCAAAAACTTCTTGTGGCTTTGAAACAGTTGCAAACAACGCTCTGAATCGTCGACGCGTTGTTGTTTTGATCGACTGTGAGCAAACACGGTACCCACTTTAAACATGTCTTTCTCACTGACAAATGTTCATGCAAAATGGTGAATAAATTGCTTTTGACATGTTCAACTCCTTTGCTTTCTCACGCAACTTCAATTTACAATCGTCCAAAACGAGTCTGTGGATTTTGAATCTGTTTTTCGGGACAACTGCCGATTTGGAGTGACCTGAGCGTTCAGCATCATTTGTGTCTGTACGACCGCGTTTAATGTCAGCATACCACCTCTAAACCGTTGTTTCTGACGGAGCAGAGTTCGAATAATACTTACCAAATCATTTCTTTGCTTGAACAGTATTTTTCCTCATCAGAAAGCAATGCTTTATCGACACACGGAATTCAGATTTTTAAATTGTTTGGAAAATTTGCAACCGTAGCTTCATTTAAATAACTGTAATTTGTAAACTAATAATCTGATTAGGCCCAAATTTTGTCACGTGTCATTTGAAGATTAGTACTTCATAAAAATCATGGATTTTTTTATTAGTGGCGCCATCTATATGTCAGGCCCGGGACTTATTTAGTGATGCGTTTGTTATACAATACTTACATAGATTGAAAGAATGAGCCAAGTGTTGTGAATTTGATAAACTAGAAGCACGGGAAATGATTGTAGAAAATCAGTTAGTTCTTAGATTAATTCAAGAAAAACCCAATACGAAAATAATCAGGAATAGTAAAAGAAAAAACAAGGGTGTACAACTTTTCCGATTCAGGGAGGCGAAGTATCGTATGCAAATTAGTAGACAAGTATAACTAGAGAATAACTGGAGAAGCAAGGAAGAAAAAACCCTGTTGTTACAAAGGACACGGAGAGCTGTGCTACGACTACTACTAAGTACAAAGAAATGCAAAATATAACCCCTATAATTAATACTGAGTTTTTATTCTAATACTTATGATTTATACTGGATCTTAAGGTGAGCCCTAAGTAGTTAATTTTTTTTTTTTTTTGCTCCCTGCTTCCATTTTCCGCGACGAGAATCATTATGTCAACAGCTCGTTGATATTTCTCAAAGCTAACTTAATTTGACATCAGCCAAATTGTGTGTAGAAAGACTGTGTTGCGCTAGTTTTTTAAGAAATTCAAACGTATACAATTACATTTTTTTATTTGTTTTCGCCGTCGTTATCGGGTAATTTTGTAAACTTTCTATAATTAGAATACTTTCAAACAAGTCACTGAGTGCAAAAAGATATCTTAATTCACCTCTTGAGAAGTGTCAACTCACACCAAGAAATCAGAAATGCAGTCAATTTCAGTTATATCTTTGTCTAAACACTTCAAAACGTTACCAGGTCTAATCAAGTTACCGCCATTTCCACCGGAAAACAAGCAAATCCGCAAAATTTTTGCATGATTTGTCAACCATGTTTACAAAAGATGACAGAAAAGTCGTGACAAAGGAAAATAAATATTTGAATGGCCAAAAAGTTTGTTCTGTTTTGTTGTTAAATGACATTGTGAGCCTTTAGCTTAAACTAAGAGATGTGCAAGAATCGTAACGGCTATCAGCACCGAAAATGGAAGTGTCGAAGAAACAAGAGATGAGCCTCTACTCCTGTTCAAGAGAAGGAAGAGGAGTATGGACTGAGCAATAGAAAATCCTATCTACTCCTATATATAAAAAAAAGGTTACTAAGTTTGAACTTAGTTAAAATCGAGATATCCATTACAAATTCGACAAAGAATTAAAACTGACAGAGATCTACCTCTCAAAGAACTTTCAAAACAGTCTCTAAGTTTGACTTCCAGTTAAGTTATTTCTTCGAATGTACATTCATATAACTTATTTGGAGAGTCGATCTGTGGCCCACAGAACTTTTTGGCTATGCGATGTTTAAATGATATTCTAGTATATAAAAAGAGAGACAAAGTAGTAGAAGTTTGTCTGTAGAATCATGACTGATTGACCAATTCAATAGCAGCACAGTAAAAAGAAAAGGAAAACAAAAGAAAGAAAAAACTCGATGGTTGTTAAACATTGTGATTAATTGTAGACGAAAATATGAACGATTTACACGATTTACAGAGAGCATCAATTAAAAAATCAAAAGGAGATTAGATAAGGTACTGAGTTATGAAAAGACAAAAAAACTCAAATGACCAATTCAAACAAGAATTACAAATGACAGGGAGCTATCTCTGAAATGTTTAACTGATATTGCAGTATATTAAGGGGGAGACAGTATAGAGCTATTATAGGTACAATAGGACTATAATGGTTTTATCATATTATAGTATATATTCAATAGTAATATTATCATATTACTATTGAAGTAATTTAACTATGGAAATGCATTCTAAACGATTTTTTCAATACACTGAAAATAAACAAAAATGGATTTCTAGTGGCAGAATATAAAGGCAACAGAATAGGGTCAATAAATACATATTAAAAGCAATAGATTATTTTTTATAAATGTACATTGAAGGCAATATAATAGTCATTACATGTATAATAAAGGTAATAGAATAATTTCATTAAATATATAATAGGAGCAATAAAATAGAGTCCATAAATAAGAGAAAATTGAATTAAATTATTAAATAAATAATTCAATATTTTTTTAACAGTTTTTAATTTTTATCATTAGTTTTTATTTTGTCATCTCTATTATATCTTGAAATGCTGATGCCTGATATCCATCGATTTCCTATACGAATTTAATTTCTAAATATTTCGCATTTGAATGCTTTATATGGGATTTCCACTAAATTATTTTTTCTATTTATAAATCTACATTTACTTGTGTAAAATAGGATTTCCTGTAAATTTCTCAAGTAATATATTTACAATAAGCTATTGATATATTAGTTAAAGGAATCTCGGCATAGTTTTAATACGAACAAGGTGAGATCGTTTAGTGCTTTTCTGTTATTTTCGTTTTCTTTTTTATGTGAGCAAACACAGTCTATGAAACTTAACAACTAAACTATTATTTCCATGTATTATACACGACTTTATTAATTGTGGATTCACTGGTAGTTTCTTGTGACCACAACTATTCAGTATAAATAAAGGAAATCAACTCAAGTACTTGACAGCATTCCAAATTCAACGTCACTGGCCAACAACTAAGATATTTGATCCAAATAAACGATTGAGGTTAGTGCAACAATCTCATTGAAAGTATTTGACCATCAGACACCAAATCGTGGCGTATTAATTCACAAGCAAACAGAACAGACCACTAATACCGTATTAATGTTTATTTGCACAGGGTTGCCCCTACAGGTGATCCTGTGCCAAACTAAGTTTAGTAAATGCCAAGTTTAACAGATCACTACGACTATACTATATACTATTTTCGAATTTTCCTGGATATCCCTATTTGTAACCTTATCGACTAAGATAATACTAGCAAAATTATTAAACATGTACAAAGCTCATTTTGATTTTTTTGCTAGTTTAAACTATATAGATTGGCAGATCATTTAGACTAAAGAAATGTCAATTCTCAATGGGAACTCCACACATGTGGTCTAGTGTCAGACTAAGCTTATCTGAATCAATATACCTAGTCTATAAAATCATTAAGACTAAAGTGATATCGATCCTCAATAAGCACCCAATACTTTTAACCTTTTGTCAGACTAACCTTAGCTGAATAAATATACCTAGTCTATTAGTTCATTTAGATTGAAAGGATTTTAATTCTCAGTTGGCGCCTTACACTTGTAGCCTTGTGCCATACTAAATAAATATACCTAGTCTAGTATATTAATAGTATAGTGATTTTGATCATCACTGTATATCCTGCATAATATGTGATGTTATAAAAGTATGTCAAAGTTTTTAAAGCACCTCTGAAATAATTATTGAACTTGATACTATTCTATTTCTCCGTTTAAAATTTCCAGAAAAAACTGTTCATATTCAGCTAATGTTTGAACAATCTTTAAATCGTCTTGATTTTCAGATGAACTCTTAATATTTAAAGAATTTTTCGACTAATCACATTTATCAGAGGTACAAAATGTTTTATAGTGATTATAAAATTATATTCTGTACTAACTTCAATTTTTGTTTGATCGTTGAAATAACTGCTTAATATTCATACTATCTTCATTTTTTGGTTCGATACGTTTAAATAAATTGCTAAATTCAGTGAATGTTAAGGAGTGTGTTAAATATTTTTTTATCTAATCGTTTGAAATGAATGGTTAATAGAAAATGAATATTCAGGGTACTCTTTACTTCTTGCGTTCATACTTTGAAGTTAATTTTATTGTAAACATAGATTAGATAGAACTTTAAAAGATGTTGCTTTTAATATAATCCTCGCCTACAAACATAGTACATATGGAACGAGTTAGGGTTTACAGTGAAATTTCGATATTATGGTGTCTGTAATATTACTGACACATATAAAGGAGATGTTTTCGCGAGTAGGGCAGTATTTTGTGCGAATGGGTCAGTGATTGTGACTAGCTAAATTAAAAATAAGATACTTTCCCATCTCTATTTCAGGTCTTGTGTTACATTTATTTGTATTTTACAAAAATAAATATCCATTTTGAAATGAATTATTTTTGTGAATAGTTGTTACTATATTCAGTTTTGTGTGACACTTATAAGGGAACTGTTAAATTTAATGAGTATTTCAGTGTTATAATTTAAAATTGGTGATTAATATTCTATAAATCCTTGAGACTATCTTCAATTTTGAGAGCTAAGATAATTTGTTAAAACTCAATGTACATTTGGGCCTTAGTCCTGGGTATGACGATAAACTACATCCAACATCAAGGTCTCTGATCGAGACACTGAAGATTTTGATGAGCGTGAAATCGCTGTCGTTCCTATGCCCATCTTAAGCCGGGATTATAGCACCTGTTAGGGCCCCAGCTATAGGAAAGTAGTGAACCCCAAAACAAAATCAATATTTATAATAAAATGACAGAACACATTTTATCTGGAGATGAAGGCATGCAATTACGTTCAAATAAATTTTGTTGAAGCCATAAAATTATGTTCAAAATATTAGATTTTGACATAGATGTTGATATGCCGCTAAATAAAATCAATCAAACAAACATTTTTCATATTCCGAATTAAGTTGAATATATTTTTAGCATAAAACCTAGATAGTTTTCGTCATATCAAATGATACAAGTTCAACATCTGTGGCTTATTTTTAAAAACATTTATTCTCTTCTGATGCGTTTACGTTTTGGTGTAGTTACGCTTTCACATATCATTGTACCGATAATTGTCTCCTGCAAATCTTCAATGCACATAACACAGTTTTGTATATTTCTGTTCGTTTAATCGTTTATCTTATATTGCAGCAATGCACTTCAATGACATTAATTTGTTACTCACATAACGGACTTAGAATGGGCCTGATGCCGTGCTCAAGATGAGTATTTTCCATTTTTTAACATCAGCGAGCCTTTTTTATTAATACATTAAGCGAGACTCAATTTTTTTCGCTAAAGATTTATCAAGTAAAATAACAAGATACAATTTAATATGACATTAGACAGTTTTACAAGCTTAACACTGCAGAATGAAGGCCGAGCTGAACATAAATTTGTATCGACATTGTCACAAACCTTGACTCTATGCAATGGAAAGTTACGCCTCAAAGTTGAACAAATTTGTATCATCACTGATTATCTATTTGTCTATATGTACGTGTGTTTTCATGCTATGTTCTTTTAGGATGTTGACAATCGTAGCTCTCCAAAGATTTGTTTTCCTTATTATATGTAACTTTCCCTGCATTCTTGGAAAATCTGCGAAGTGGCTTCGTATTGTCTTCTAGACTGGATACGACTCAAGGCTTTCTTCTTTCTTTTATGTGCCATGTCACTTCAGGACGTAAGCGATAATGACTCTCCACAGCGTCCTGTCTCTTATAGCTCTTAATAAGATTGTGTTTCTGTAATTTCTCCCAAACCCTGTTCTGTAACCCATTTGCTCAAGCTCATTAAGTATGCCACGCGCTGCTTTCCCCTGTCCCTCTATTCGCCCTGTGAGTATATGATTTTCCAGGCTCTTCTTCTGCATTACGTGTCCCAGAAATTTCAACTACCTCTACCTAATGTTAAGTAGTTAAGTATGTTTCCTTTTTATTTCAATTCTCTCCAAAATCTCGTTGTTGCTCACATGCTCGGACATTTATCTTCATCGTCCTTCTGCAGAACCACATTTTTGTTGCCTTGAGTCTCTTCTTTATCTGTAAGGAGATTACCCAGTATTCGGTGTCATACAGAAAGACAGATATCATGTAACAGTTCAGTACTCTTTTCTTTTGTTTCCAACGAAGTTTTCCAGTCTCTGCTTAGCTTTTGGAATGCGTCTTTGGCCATCCCGATACGTCTTTGGATCTCAGCTTCGAACTTTCTATACCCTGCCAGAACACTTCCCAGGTATTTAAATTTGTGTTTCTTTTTTATTTTAGTATCTCCGACCTGCATTTTGGGCTCGTCTTTTTGCTTATGATCATGCAGCCATTTTGTAATATGTGTTTAGATCTTTCTTCTTGCTTTCCGTCCCTAGATTCTGTAGGCGGTATTGTAGTTTCTTTTTTATTCTGCTATCAGCATTGTGTCATCTTCATATCTTATATTGTTAAGAATATGACCCCAATGATGAATCCTAGCAGGGTTTCTAGTTCTCACAGAATAATATTGAATAAATCCGGTGAGAAAACACATCCTTGTCTTACATCCCTTTCTATTTTTCTATATCTGCTGAACTCATTTCTTGTCCGTATGTAGGCAGTTTGCCGCCAGTATAAATTCTTGATTATTCTAATGTCTTTCAAGAATATGTCATGGTTGCTGAGCAGCTGTAACAGATCTTTGTGGACTACTTTGTATAACACCTTTGCTTAGTCTATAAAACACAGGTTCTCGTCCTTCTGCATTTGTATTGCCCTGATAACATTCTGAGAACAAATATCGTGTTCCTTTTTCCGGTGTCTTTGACGAATCAGCCCTGTTCTTGTAATATCTTTCCCCTGATTCTGTTGTGCGTTCTATTCATCATAATTCGGTTGATTGTTCGGTGGAGTTCAAATTCGTTTGGAGCTGGTTACTTACGCACTGCTATGAAAATACACCTGCTTAGGTCTTTAGTTATATCACCACTACAGTAGATTTCATTCATTATTTCTGTAATCTTCTCTATGTTAGCATCTCTATTATAATTACGTCTGCCGCTTTGTTTCTTTTTAATTTAGCTAGTGCAGCTTCCACCTTGGTTTTTCAAATTTTCGACCCGTCCATATTTCTGTGTATTTCTGGTTGTTCTCTTTCGTCGTGGAAGAGATCTCCGATATGTTCGTTCCATCGTTGAAGTATTTTTTTCTCTGTTATGTACGCTCCGTCCTTGGATTTAATGCATCCTGTTGATAAGCATGTCTTTTGTCCTGTTCTCTCATTTGTTTATGCATATCTTCTTTATCTGTGATACCCAGTCACTATTTCTGCACATTTTTCGTTGAGCCATTCTTTTTTATCATAACTGCATTTGTTCTTTATTTTATTGTGCAGTTTTCTGTATTTCGTTCCATACATTAGCACTGTTCTTTGTTTGTTTGCATCATGTCGAGAATCTCATTTGTGATCTATTCGTTTTTCTTTCTTTATCCCTTTTCCTTTAGGATGATGTCGTTTGCTGATGCTAGTAAATATTTTCTTAATGTGTCTCAGTTTCCATTTTGTCCCTCGTATCTTCTGTTCATACTGTTCATATATTTTTTTCGTGTTCGGGCCATTCAGGAGTCTGTTGTATTGCAATTTGGGTACTACGTTAGGCTCCTTCAGTTTCACTAGTTTCATTCTTAGTTTGTATATAACAAGGACGTGGTCGCTTCCGCATTCGGTACTTCGATAAGTTTTGCAATGAATAACTGCATTCCTGAATCTCTTGTTGTTAGTTATGTAGTCGATCTGGTTTTTAGTTTCTCCTCTTCAGCTTCTTCATGTCTATAATCGTCTTGGATATTCTTGGAACCAGATGGTGGCTATTACCTGGTCATTCGCCGTGCACAATTGAACCCGTTTTCTCCGCGTTCGTTGCGGATTCCTAGTCCGAATTCGTCAACTATTTTTTCTTCCCTCTCCTTGCCTAGTTTGACATTCAGGTCTCCCATTTTAATTATAATTTCTTGTAATTTACACTCAGCCTTAATGTTCTCTTGCATGGAATAAAAAGATTCGATTTCTTCTTCCGTACTATGTGTTGTCGGTGCATACACAATTATAATAGATATGTCGAAAGGTTTTTCTTTCAGTTTAACTACAATAATTCGTTCATATAACTGACAGTATCTCAGAACGCATTTCTTCATGTCCTGATCCAGTATCAATCCAACTTCTTTCTCTCCGCCTGCATATATAATCCTGTAGTTGTCGCTGACAAAATTTCCGTTGTCTGACCACCTAGCTTCATATACGCCTAAACTATTGACGTTTAACCTACTCATCTCCTGTTTTACATTTTCCAGCTGGTCACAGTTGTTTATCGTTCTAGCGTTCCATGTCCTTAGAATTATTTTTTCTTTGATACAAACAGTCACTGGATGCCGGTCCGGTGACACCTGTCACTCCTTTGCGGGCGAAGGATATGTTCCGAAGAATGTTATCCCCTTTACGTTGTTTATGCTAACATTCGCTGAATGACTGTAAGGTAGCACCTGTTGGGCATGTCGTTCCTTACCGGGTGAGGAGTTAATTCCCATAGAAATAACTCTCTTCACGCTGTTAGGTTTTATATTTTGTTTGATAGTTGACATAATATTTCTTGGGATTAAGACTAGAGAATTCAAATTAACTAATTATTTAACACGTAACTGTGGAAGAGCATGAAATGAGTTCATGCCTTTCCAAAGGGGATAATTATAAAAAGCGTATAAATATTTGTCTTTATAGAATGGAAGTTGCATTTTACATCTGAATATAATTGTTTGCAACTAGCTTTTTGTTTCTTTTCTTTTCTTTTTTTTTTTCTTTATTACGTTATTTACCTTCGGAACATAGGCAATCATAATTCAATATATCCCCTTTCTTTCTTATTACCGAATTGCCATTACTTCGAGGGAAATATGTTTTTTGTTGCCTTCACTATGGCTTTGACTTCAGAGTAGTCCTACCCCAAGAGATTATAGAGTCTATCCTGCTTATTTAATCCATAGCTGAGAGTGGAAAAGAAATAGATTCATGTATTTTTCAAATAGTGCAAAAAGCTTATAAATTCTTTCCTCCGGGGCTTGCGGTTGTATACAGATTTGTAGTCGAAAGGTAGTTTCTTTATATTAGTATATATTAATCTAGAATCTAGACCCACAGAGATAGGCAGTTGTGAAAGACAGCATGAATTATCAATTTCTCTATATTACTTGGAGATTTTAATCAGAATTCTACTCAATCCAGTTTTCTGAATAGATTTGTTAACGCGCCATATTCAAATATTTCTATAAGTGGGATTGTATGCGAATATGAAGTGAAACAAAGCGAAATTGTGTAGAAAGATGAAGGGGAATCATTCAGTAGTAAACAGTCGAAATTATTTTTAAGAATCTATTTTTGTTTTTGTGGTTTCTAAATATACTAGAAGGTGGAAATACCAGTACATTTATATCTGACAACACAACTTTTGTTTTAACAACAATTATTTTTTTCATTTTAAAGCAAATATTTGAAAAATTAAAACAATGCTTAATTTTATTTTGCAATCAGGGAATAGGCGATCATAACTTTCCAAAGATTCCTTTTCTTTATCATCTGTGAATTGCCATGCACTCTTGCCTGCTCCACGGTTTGAAGTTAAGAGTTGTCCTCTTCTTAGACTGGTTGCCACCCAACGCTAGAGAGCCTAGACTACCTTGTTATTTAAAACCATGTGGGAAGAAGAGACGAGTTCACACTTCTTAAAGGCATTAGTGAGAAAGAGAACGTAACAGAACGGAAAAGAAATTGAACTTAGCTCACCGATTCTACTAGCCGCATCGATATCCGTTACACTACCCACACATCATTTACACGTATGGATGCAAAAAAAAAAAACTTCCGAATTATGCGTTACTGTTAGCTCCCAGAAATACCGCGGGGATATTCGAATGTTTTAAGAGCTTTGTGTAGTGGTGGTGGTGGCAGTGGTGGTGGTGTATAAACAGATCACCCACTGAATTTGTTTTCATTTACCATGCTGACATTTTGAAATGAATTGTCAATATTTGGTGCATTTTTTTATTATTTTTATTATTGCTTTTTATTTATTTGTTTTTCGTACTTTATCACATCTTAGCTGAGTTACTGTCCATTTGCCTGGAAAAGCCCATTTTTATAACAAGTTTTTTATTGATATTGTGGTTTCTATTTTTTTATATCTTTGATAACAGTGTGTTTAGTAATGTTTTAAAAATATTCGTTCATGTGGTTGTGTTTGCTGGGGTGGCAAATTATTTTCTAACACACTGATTATCGTCTGTGGTTGAGAGATTTTCATAAATGATATAAGTATAATTTTAAGACAACTGTAGATGTCATTGCAGTTATACATTTTCTTTCGTTACCTCGTTTTTTGTTCAAGAATATGAAGAAGTTATCGCGACTATTGAATTTTTTTTTACACTGTCTTCAATACTGCCTGAAACTTGGAGATAATCTCTCGTTAATATTATATAAATTATGAAGGTTATTTTCAACTTTTTTTTATCTAAGATTTTGAAATCTTGAAACTACTTTCGACATGTTTCCCAGATTTTGAGATGAATTGTTATTATAATTATTTTGGACTATCTTCATTTTTTTATCTGGCATGAACTGTTAATATACAATATATTTAGTGGAGTTCAACATTTTTGTCTCTGATTTGATATGAGCTTGTAATAACTTGAAATAAATCTACATTCATATCTAATAAATGATTATTTTAGAACTAATATGGAAAGCTTCTTTTAAGTTAAAGGCTTCTAAATAGAACTTGAAAGAGTTCAACCGGCAAAATCCAGTTAAGTTGCTCTAGTTTGTGAAAAAAATACCTTTCTTAGATTTACGAACCAATTAAACGACTCTAAAAAATGTTTTACTGATCTGAACCAAGTAGCATTTATATAAGGAACGATGTCTACAAGTACAGACAGAGTCGATTCCGTTTGTTCGTCTGTGATAACAACAACAAAGACAAAAATCTAGATAGATGCATGTAAATAAATAATATTTCCAGTCTTTTTGTCAGGATGTATTTAAGTGGGCAGAACCACGAGTAAGAGATTGCACAATAAAATTAATTCGCAAGATAGAACTAAATGATTTTTAGCTGTGTATTCATCATTTTGGTCGTGTATTCGCCATTTTGATTTGTAGTAACTGGAATTAAATCTAAATTCAAATCTAGTAATTAATTATTATAGAGTCAATATGAAAACCTTCTTTTAAACCAAAAGCTTCTAATTCTGACTCGAAAGGGTTCAGCCGACAACATTCGGTTAAACCACTCTAGTTTAAAAAACATACCTTTCTTCAACCAGAATAAATCCCCCAAAAAGCATATCCGACCCAGTTAACGTTTTTATGAAGAACTTGATGCAATCTATGAGATTAAAAGAAGATTATGTAAAAAATATACTTAAATCATAAGTTTACTTTAATTTTCGAATATTTTAACTACAAAGTTTTCGCTTATCTTTCGAAAATATGCAAAAATTTATTATAGCCTGATCGATAAATTTAGCAATCTACGGTATCAACAAAACTAAAAAAACAAAAATCACTTTATTTTTTAACTTAAACTACTGACTTTTTGAAATTCATAAATAAAACATTGTCATCATTATTACTTTTGACAATTTATTTTCCATTATATTTGTTTATACTGAGTAGTAATAGACGTAATATTTTAAATTGTCCGAACTTCTCAGATGACACCTTTCATAATTATTCCTTTTATTTGTTTTTGTTACTTTTTTAAACTTAACAGCAATCGTCGTAAATTCTCTAAACTTCTTAAATGATACTTTATCATCATTATTAATATTTGACAAGATGTTTGTTTTCATTTTACTTGATCTTTGGTTGTACTTGGTAGTAACACATGTAACAGTCTTAAGTTGTTAGTTTTAAAGAAAAAGGGACAATAACTGTTTCTTATTATTATTGTTGTTGTTATTGTTATTATTCGATTTTCGATTTATCACTTTGAAGTAATTTTTTCTCACCGTGCTCTTTGTTTCTTTTATAAGATTTTTAATATGTCAGTTTTTATTGCAATTATAACATTTTTGTACCGGTGGAAAAATATAAATTGTTCAAAATTCTTATATGAGTTTTGACATCATTATTCATTTTTTAATCAGTTTTTCTTCTTCAATTTATTATTCTTATTAATATTATTATTTTGTTTACTCTGAAGGCACAGATACCACAAAATAAAAGTTGTGTGTGTGTGTGTGTGTGTGTGTGTGTGGTGGAGCTAAATCAGATGATTTTAAGTTTTAAAGACCCCTGATTCTATATTTTTATCTGATCCTATCATAAAATTAATAATTTTTGCATCTATTATCCAACCGTAAACATTTTTTGTTTTGATTTTAAATACATATTTGTTGTTTTTAGTTTGTACACACTTTCTGACTTTTTTGCACATAAGACTTATATAACATTTTTAGAAGCTTAGGTTCCGAACAAAAAGAATATGAAATTTATTATTTATTTTGAAAATTCATGGCAGTAATGATTTTAGACAAATAATACAACTCAGCTCTATAGCATTGTCTTAGATTGAGGCAAAAAAGACACATTTTAGTCTTCTGTTTAGTTTTAAGTTCCATCAAAGGCTGAAGTTCGACACCAGCCCTACAGATAGTGACGTCGGTGCATTGAGGTTGTTAAAAATTTAGGAATGTTGTCTGTTTATGTGCATGGGTACGTGTCCCTGTTACGTCCCCGTCGTAACACTTATGAACAAAAAGCACAAAATT
Organism: Ascarosepion bandense; assembly: GCA_037127315.1. Taxonomy (NCBI): domain Eukaryota; kingdom Metazoa; phylum Mollusca; class Cephalopoda; order Sepiida; family Sepiidae; genus Ascarosepion; species Ascarosepion bandense. The sequence continues at coordinate 2,166,170 of JBBBDQ010000897.1, read as the reverse complement.
TGTCCATTCAGTTTTATAAAAGCTATTCAAGAAAAGTTCAAGGCACCTAAATTTTATCGTAGAAAGCATTCCCAATGTTAGCTTCAACATGAAATTTGTAAAAAAAATGAAAAAAAAACTACAAGGACGAAATGAAATCAGAGTCCAATACATTTGTCTGATGGTAACTAAAATCCTCATATACAATGTTTTTATTTAAGCGAGGTTACAGCATTTACTTTATTGAAACCTGTTGCTACAGTGATTAAGGTAAGGAAAGAGAAAGGGTTCCATGTTGTCATGTATGCATAAGTGTCGCAGCTGAGATTTTAGTTCGAACACGGATCGTCAGAGAACAAACATAGTCGACCTCGTTTTTATTAAAGGAGTCGAGCTGCTGGGATCACGTGACGCTGTAAAAATAATATATATGGGTACACATTAGGTATTCGAAGCAGAAAAAGAAAAAGATTTGACAGTATTCTTCGAAGGCGTTATTTCTAATATATGTGACTTTACACAACATGTGATCAGAAAGAAATTGGTAGAGATCTCCGATCTTACTTTGACATGTGATCTCGGCTGATATCTCCAGAACCACACGCATGCGGCACTGGACATAGGAAAGTTGGTTGATAGTTGTCCTGACACTTTCTGGCTGAAGATGTTTGCCTTCCATATTGCAATTTACTAAGCATAGCTTAGATATGGCACAAGGCAGAAAATATGACGCACCCAGTGAAGATCAAACTCACTGCTCAGTCATAATTTATTTAGCAAGACAAGAGGGTTAACCCTTGCATACAATCCCACTTATAACGATTCTAAAAATCAGAAAGAACGAGAAATGGAAGCCAATATTAATTTTTGTGCGTGGAAGAGAAGGAAAAACCCCAAATGTGTTAAGGATATTTTTTCTTACATTTATATCCACTTTGCCTATTCACAAAACTTACAGTAATTAGTTTTGTCAAAATACTGTCATAATAATTTATTTAATAAAAGAAAATATAGTGTTCTCTTGCTATTTAGAGGTTCATTTTTTTGCGGTTTCGCTGTATCGCGGACTTTTAAAATATATATATATATATATATCACTGAAATTCCGAAAAATATCGAAAAATCTGTAGAAAGTTAAAAATCATAAATACTCGTCATTTTAATGTATTTAATGGTAAAATAGATATTTTCTTGCCAGAAAAGGTAAAAACAGATAATATAATAAAAAAAAAAATACATAAATTATAAAGCATATTACACCAATAAAAAAAAACAAACATACGCACTGAAAGTAGTTCTGCGACTGGCGAACACAATGTGTCTTGTCTTCTCGCGTGGTCTCTACCTACAAGAGACCGTACACGACTCGCTGTAATGTTTAACTGTTTATGAATCTTACTAAATTTTTACGTAGCAAAGGAAATTTTTGTAATTTAAGTGTCTTATTCACAGGTCTGAAATACGTAAGGTTACGTAACTTAGGTTTTTTAACACTTGTGCAATACGTGCGTACAGTACTTTACGAGTGTGCACAGTCATGTGCAACAGTTACTATTGTACCGTAAACCGATATTTTATCATATATTTTCATAAATACTAACGTCTTTATACATGAAATACTATATAAAAGTGTGGGGAAGGGTGATACAGATAGAGGTTAGATTAATATTAGTATGGGGTGGGTTTATATAGGCTTAAAATGTACCTAAATATAAAATAATATTGCGTCCGTACTTCGCGTTCTTTCGCGGATAGGTGGGGTCTCGGAACACATTAAACACGAAAAGCGAGGGAATACTGTACTACCAAATCAATTAGTTTTGCGGGAGTTAACTATGGTTTGGGTACTTCGCTGAATTTTTTCGGAAATCTAAGATTATTAAAATATATATCTATTCCTCTTTTACATTATGACGTATAAAAGTGGTGTCAACCTGAAGACCAGACAAAACTGGAAGAATCATAACCTCCGTTTAATTTTTTATGAAGCCAACCCTCGCCAGAAGCGTATCTTCTCACATTAAGTACATATAAAATAATCGTTTATTTTGGAAAACAAGACCTGTTTCCATGAGCGTGTAAATTTAGATAGAGATTGTATCTGTGAATGCTTCAGGTCAGATGGTTATTCATCGGAAGCTCCAGTTTCAACAGATACACCATTAGGGACAATCTCCCATTAATCGTCGGTGTTTGCTCAATCCCGATATCAGCTGGAAGCAGTCTAGATTCCTTAGTAGCAATAGACCTAATAGTCTTAATGTGTACGAATTTCTTAGATGAAGCCTTGTCATTATATTAATACTTTGATTAATGTTTAAGTAAATTATTTTAATTTTATTTACTACCTGTTTACATTTGTTAATAATATAATAGTCTTGAATTTTTTGAAATTTCTTAGATGAAACCTTGTCATCATAATTAATAATTGACTAGATTCCACTCTTTTTCATTTTATTTGTTGCAGTTCGTTGTAAAAGACGTTATAATTTTAAATTGTTTGATATTCATAGATGACATTTTAACTCCTAATGATCCTCGCCTAAACATCATTGATGATGTGTTCCAAGGCATCAAACAAATGTATGTCACGAAAATAACCTTATTAATTTGGGGCTAGTATTTTTTTTCGTCTTATTTTTTTTAACTTCAAGTAACATTGAGTTGAAATAAAGAAAAAGTATTTCAATACTGATAAAATGCAATAAATATAATAATTTTGTGATAACTTGGACAGCAACGTTTGGTCTTCAAGCCTAGGGAACATCTAGAACATAGAATGTTCATTTGTAATGTTGTATACATTACAAATGAACATTTTCTATTAGCGGAACTAGAGCGAGATATGATAGGTGATCTGCCTCGGGCAGGAAATCTTGGAGGCGGTATTTAGATCATTTCTCCCTGTTCAAAATGCTCTTCCAGGGTCTCCTCCTGGATAAAAGCCGTCATCAATGCTTTTATTCCAGCAAGGAAATTCCATGTTAAATCTAGTTCAACTCCTTGGTTCTGACCTACATGCTCGGCTGCTATTGCCCACATGAATCACTTCTTCCGGTTGTACCGGAGTGACATGTCTGATTACTATATACTCCTCCCTGTCTCTGCTCGTAATGAATGCAAACGTGTCCTAAATGATATAAAAGTTTTGTTTGTTTTTTTTTTGTTTTTGTTTTTTGCTGATAGAATGAAACACTGTATAGCATCCCGCAAGTTCGGTTCTAGAAATTACTGGCGACTCTACAAGAGTGTGCTGAACAACATCAAGCGCTCAATCTTTCCTTTATTAAATCAATTCGAAGTCCTCACATCTATAGCAGTGGTTAACTGAGCAGGAAATGGTTTGTAAATTTTAATGCCTCCGAAACAAACTACTCTCTTTTAACTACCATAGATAAACTTTCCTGCTCACCATTAGCATGCCTGATGCTAGTCCCCTGGAGAGCAACACACTGCGCCTCTTTGGTCTCACTTATTCAACCGACCTGAAGTAGAACGATTACATCGAATTTATAGCTGCATCTACTGCTACGAAAGTTGGGTTAATATGTCGGACCAGAAAGCTTTTCTCATCATAATCCATCTTGATTTATAAATTTATCATTCGTTCGTGCATTGAATACTATTACCATATATGGTCTGGTTCTATTGCTATTCTCAACAAAATACAAAGTGTAATCAATCTAGCCTTCAGTAATTTTTTTCAGTAACGAGGCTTCCCTCTGTCTTTTCTATAAAATTTTAATGGCAACTGCTATGACGAGCTTTTTCCTTGGTGACCCGACCACATGAATTTAACCGTGCTACTAGATTGGCATCTTAGTCCCATCCTTTTAACGTTGAAATAGTTAAACATAGCCACCACTTCTACTTTAACAGTTTAACAGTTTCGTTTCTCGCACTTCCCGCCTGTGGAACTCCCTTCTGTTTACTTTCTTTCCTAATATTTACAATCTCCCAAAATTTAAATGCAACGTCAAGTGCTATCTTCTATCTTCTTGAACCAGTTCATCTTTTATCCTTTCCTTAATATCCCCTGTACCCAGTCTTTTCTCTCACTGTAACACCATGCACACTAATGGCGGTCCTGCCCTGCTAGGGGTGAAATGATTAAAAAAAAATTGTATTTGGCATGCAAAATTAGTTGCACCATTTTTTCCTCTCATTCCCCTTGTAGTATTTTTACTAAATTCACTTTATGATACGTCATACACTAGACACTCACTTTCAGGGTTACACTATGAGTCAGTTACTGCTAGAGGATTTGTTTTCAAACTGTTAGGGGATTTTTTTCATAGTACCTACATTGTTAATCTAATAATATTTTATCCTATGAGTAAAAAAGCTTCTTTTTTTTTTAGTTATTTTATTTAGATTTGCTTTTCGTACTTTTTACACTTCGGTCTTTTGAACAGGAGTAGAGGTTTATCCTTTCTTTCTGGTTTAGGATTTGGTTTCCGGTTCTTTCTAAAATGTTATCATTTACTTTCACTCCAATTAGCTCCTTGCGTCTTAATGGCATTATCGGTTTCTTTTGCCATCTTATTTTGCTATTGCGTTTTGTTTTGTTTTTGTAATCAAAACAAAATAAATATAAATGAACGACCGTAATTGTAATTTTCTTTAAATATCTATTTTTATTAGTGTTATACATTTTGCCACTTATCATGCCCCGGTTGATACAAATACTAGGTACGTCATTGATACAGATCCTTTCAGTTTGAACAATTGACGAAACATAATCTATCTCCTTGTATTTCCACTTCATTTGCATTTGCGCTTTTACCACAAGAAATATAAGGATGGATACGCTCTCTACAAAGTAAACTTTCTTAGAAACTGTTGGCATATAAAATATTTCCATAACTTTGCACTCAAAGAAAATTTTATGTATGCTTAAACAATCGATTCATTTTTACTCTGTATCATTTTTTAAACTGTCTCATGTGGCCATTTTTTATTCATCTATTTTTAAACTTCCGTGTACACTTAACTGTAGGTTGTCATTTTAACGTTGTTGTTAATTGACCATTTTTATTCTTATTTTCATTTGATATTTAATTTAATATAAATTGTCGATAGCATATTTAACGAAAGTCTTTTTTGGCCTGGTTCACTGATAGACCAGAAAATATATAGGCTTTACGAGGTAGGGATCTTGGGACTTCTACTAAGTTAAAACTTTACAGCTATCATGCCAATCCTATCCCCCACCCATGACCAGCATGGTCTATAGAATTTCTATAACAGTCAATTCTCGCTTTATATTCTGTGACAAGAGTAATTACACCTGAATAAATCTCTCTCTCTCTCTCTCTCTCTCTCTCTCTCTCTCTCTCTCTCAAGTAAAATTTCCTCTGTATGCCCACAGCTAACAATTATGCTTTCAATATTAACCCAAATGGGGTAAGGAGGTGCACATGTATCCCCAAGCAATCTTCGTCACCCACTTCTCCCAGTGGAGCTCTTAGTCTTCATGTATATGATAGAGCTTGCCGTGGTAGCAAGTGCGATGTTTCATGGAGGAGTCCTGATGTTCTAGATGTATCGCGCCTGAATCTTTCTTGTGTTATTTGTCCTCTCATTAACGGTGCTAAAGATAAACAATTTCTAGGTTTAGTATTATCCTAATCAGAGGTCCGAACCTTCGACTAACTTCGAAGGAGGCTATCCTATTGTCATGTTTATAATATTGGGTTTATTGTACTGTTATTTTGTGAATGATTTCTAGATCGTGCAGTAGTCTCTAGTGGAGCACCTTGATGCTGATTACTGTTACTGCAGTATCTCCGGGCGAGTAAGCCAGGCTGTTTATGTGTGCATATCCGATGGGTGTTTTTTTCACTGGTCAACCACCAAACCAACCAAAAACAATCATGAAAACAACCAAATTTAAAACGTAAAAGACTATCAAACTTAACCACAAAAAAGAGCCTTCTGGTATACCATCTCCTACACTAATGTAAGGAGTCTATGTTCCAACTTTCCAGAAGTGGAACTTCATCTTCTACAATTTAAACCTACCCGCTGTTGTTGCCTGAAACGAGTATTAATGCCTAAATTCCACTGTAGGAGCTCACAATTCCGGGCTATTTACCCATTATAATAAAAACGACGACTTAAATGGCCACGGTCACATTCTTGGTGCCTACACAAAGGACAGGTTGCCCTGCAGCAGGGACACAAAAATGAATACCCTAACCTCCCGTATATGTGTTTCCACGTAGCACTTATCCATAAGAACACATTCATCCTTGTTCTGTATTGTCCTCAGGATGAAGGGTCGGTAATCTTTGATGAAATATCAGAGGATAGATAGTATCCTCGCTGAATTTCCCTCGGCCAATTTTCACATATATGGTGATTTCAATGTTCACCACAAAGAATAGTTAGTCCATTCTAACAAAACCGATGAAAAGGTCCGGTATTACAAAGACTTCTTCATTGCTTATGATCAGTGAAAAACCTACCTGAGTCCCGGATGCGACAAGACAGCAGGCGAATCTCCTCGACATTTTTTAAACATTTTTCCCTAACAAATGCACAGCAAAATATTGGCTGATCTTATTATTTCTTAATCAGTGTCCAGTTTAAATCAAAACCAATTGAGTCAAAATCCCTTTATTTAACGTTCCATAGAACAGTTTTGGGCTATGAGAAGGCAGTCTGTGATAGCTTTCAGTCCTGTATAATGGAGGTTTCTCTCCGAAACTTCTCCAAACATGCTGCCCTCAAAACTGCTGCCCTAATCTCCGAATTGATCCTTTCTGGAATGGAGTGTTTTATACACAAACAAAATTCAGCAAAAAGAAACAGTCAACTCTGGTTCACCCCTGAATGTGCTGTAGCCATATCTTACATGAACCACTATTTCAAAACCTATCGCAAGGAACAGTGTAGTCAGGCTCTTAATTCTTTCAGAACCGTCCGCAATCGCTGAAAGAGAGTTCTGGAAAACACAAACTGGATCTTACGAATTCTGGAGAATGACCAACCAAATTATGAACAGAGGCAAAACGACTGTGTCTATTATTATAAATGGTATAGAGATCATATTCTCCTCGAAAGATAAGGCGAAGCTCTTCGCCTCGATGTTTGCCTCAGACTGGACGTTAGACGACAAGGGCTGTCTCCTCCCAACTTCAGACTTCTCACTGAGCAAAATCTCAGCAATATACTCATTTCTATAAAAGAAGTCTCTAGACTTATCAACATGAAAAAACGCCACTGGACGGGATAAAATTCCAGAATTCCTTAAGAATATCAACCCAGAATTATCCCCGATTCTAGCAAAATTATTTAATCGCTGCTTAAAATGTTTTCCAAGCACGTGAACCGCGGCGAGTTTATACCCGATCTCCAATAACGTGGCAGCACAGTAGATATATTAGTCTTCTCAGTATCAGCAGCAGATTTTTGAGACCATTATCGACAAGAAGGTCGTCGAGCACCTGGATATGAAAAACCTCTTGTACGACACTCAGTAAAAGTTTCTATCAGTCCAATCTTCTACTGACGTCCAAAGTACCATTACACACAGAATAAGTAAGGCCCTTGCCAACACACATACCGGAAGAATCATTAGTGTTGCATCGCCGAAGTGGCAGTATAATGTGTACTGAAGTATCTACAGCACAATATCGGTTCTAATGAATATTAAGTACAGACAAGACAAACACAGATAAGACAGTACAACAATAATTAGAAAGAAAAGAGAGGTTAAGTAGTGAGAGTCGCAGAAAGCACAGTCCGATAATAAACGTCAATGACACGCCAACAAACTGAAGGACCAACGTATGTAGTCGTTCCATTCAGGCTGTCAATGACACTCCCAATATTTATTTGTACAAAAATACAAAATATGGCACATGGGGGTGGATTGGGGGGGTGGTCGACACTGTCTATCCTATTCCTAGCTAATCACATTCACGATCCAATTACTCTTAAAAGTTTCTTTATTTACCACAAAACTCGTCCATCATCCTACAATCCTACATATACCATAATACTACATATTCACAGGGGAGCCTAAAAAAGGAGTAACAAACCCATGAGATAAAAATTTATTTATATACAATAATTTTATAAAATATATATTAAAAAAATAGTGATATGAAAGTGAGAGGAGAAGGGGATGAATAACCCAAAAACAAAGAAAAATATAACGAAATATTCAAACTAAAATTAAACATGTTAGCAAGAATCGTCCACCCCGGACGGCGAAATCAAGTAGCACACTCGCTAACGGAGGATAAAATAAATAAGTGGGCCCACAATCAAACTAAGGAGGTTAGGAAATCTCAACTTGGATCATAACAAAAGAGAAAGCCGGAAACATCCTGGGAACAACATTTACTCACATTAACTCGGTACACAAAAGAGGTCTAATTTAACCAGGGGATGGTTTGCAGGAAACCGCTCCATTCATTCCGTTCGCGTGAATGGAGCCAATCTTGATTTTCATTTTTAAGTACCTAATACTTAAAAATGAAAATCAAGACTGGCTCCATTCACGCGAACCAGACTTTATAAATTTAGCCACCTTTTGCTGAAATCAAACGTTTTCTATCAGATCTGATCTTCATCTTGAGCTGATGCTCAAACAATCTAATCAGATGCTGATAAGAATAACGTTCATATCGCGTCGTCCAAATCACAATTCGTGCTACGGCCAGCAACGTCAGAAACACCATCCATTTCACCCAAGAATACTGGGGCGACACATTATCACACGCGTATGCGAGATCGATGGACACGAGCTGCTCGAGGGCGATGCGAGCCGTCAACTCGCCGATACGGCCCCAGAAAGGGCGCACCTGAGGATAATGGTGGAAGGCGTGCGTAACTGTTTCTTCTAAACCAAGGTCACACCGATGACAGTCGGGCAAATTTGCCCCGCCCCATCTGAAGGACATGTCATTGTAAGATAGCACGTTCCGAATCAATCGGCAAGTAAGCGAAAACTCAGGGTTACCGAGGTAATTCGCCGCTGGCGCCCAAAAGAAGCACGACTCGCTCACCGACAAACCAAACCCATCACGAAGAGGATTCTTCGTCGCGACCCCCTCCACTAATACACGATACAAGTGCTTCTGAGGCCGAGAAAGGTCAGGGGACCGAGCAATGATCCGTAAGGCCCTTCGACACTCGAGTAAGAATTCTGATTGATTTCGGGGCCTACGTCGACGCTAGGGATAGTAAAGCTAGGCAAGGCGTGCCTAACACTCCCCGTCAAAATCGAATTCTCTGTCAACACGCGGCATAAGAAAGCCAACCTCGAGGCGTGTCGATGACTCACCACGTGTGGCATTCTCACCCATCTGCTGACACTGACGTTTAGAGCAAACTTCTCTGTTGACCTGATGCTTACATCCACCCTACAAGAGGGTAGACAACAAGCGCTCGATCGCCTTCAAATGGTCATCACAGAGAGGGAGTACCGACAACTGCTAACGGATGATGGGAAAAATGTATGTAACAAACGACTTTGAAATGGTTGCCTTCCTGATGGGTCTTTAAGGTAGTTTTGACCAATTTTCCGTACTACCTTTGCCTTTAGAACAGTAGAGACACCGCAACACACTGCCACAGGCGAGAGTGGTAACAGCGGACCGAGTTCAGTGCAGAGAGAAACAACGTCAAATGAGAACCAATGTTGAATTCCCGAAAATATTGTTTCCTCCACTGAAATTAAAACTGAGCCTTATGAAATAATTTTTCCAACTCTAGAAAAGAAGTCTGCGGCCATCAAATAGCTTTCCGACATTTTACCTAAGTTGTTTGCGACGACAGTCAAAGCCTGATGTCTTCGTTGAACTATAAATAAAGATGATCATAGAGTGCAAAGAATGGAGAAAGAAGCGTAGAATAGCTTTGTCGCGGTGCTTCTTTGGGAATCACAAGGCTGAAAACTGTATGGAACTTATTGAGGCCCTGGTGAAGAACTACGGCAAAATTGCCTGTAGGCCGACCCTTAAATCCTTGCCGCTCATCTTGATAAATTCAAGAACATAAGAGACGTACTCAGACGATCAAGGCGAGCGCTTTCACAAGGGCAGCGATTCCCAAACTGGGGAAAATTTCCCCCCGAGGGAAAATTTGAAGCTACCAGGGGAGAAATAATTACACTACCTACTAAATAAAAAAATCTCAGATGGATATTCTCATGTCTGAGAGAGAGAGAGAGAGAGAGAGAGAGAGAGAGAGAGAGACTCTTTATCCACTTTACTCTGTAACTATAAGTTTATCAGTATATTTGTACATTTGAAAAACAAATAGTAAATAGTCTCAGTGTGTTTTAACTGCTCTTTCTCTCATACACATGAAGGAGGAAATCTGGATGGTTGAACTGGGTATAGGGGGAAATGACAGAAACCACTGTACTGGACTTTGAACACCGCTACCAAGGATTGTATAACCAAAACATGATGAGAGACTATATTTGAGAGATGATTCGTGAAAGTAATTTATAGTATAAGGGTAAATCGCGGAAAACTGCTTTTAATTTTTTTGTGATTTCTCATGTAATTCTAGAAAAAATAAATGCTACTTTTGAATCATATGTCGTCTTGTTACTACTTTACATGAACGAAAATGTTCACATTCGCCAGTTTCTACAATGGGAATAGGTAAATTTTATAAATAACATTATCCTGGTCACAAACGCTAAGTTTAAAGGAAAAATTAGCCAGTTTTCCTAAGCGTAAGCAAATAGGAAATAACAGTTGCTACCCAAGGAAAAGAAATTTGTGTTACATAGTGTAATCATTCGTATAATTAGATAAGATCTTTAAACTACAATTAAGCCTACCGAATAGAAAGGAATTGATATATTCTATGTTAAGAACAAAGAAAGAGCTGAATAATGTTTTATTTCCTGATTTTCTACCTCTTTATTTTCTTTGTATTCAATTAAAATGAATTCCCATTAGCACAGGACGATCCCCAAAGATGCTCATTTTAGCTTTTTTAACTGTTTTTCTTAATCATTAGTTTCTACTATGCATTTTAAAAGAGAAAAATGTATCATAAAAAAATCATCACAACTTATACTACGAATTAGCAATAGTATGCATCGTTGATCAAGTTAAATCCATTTCTTTTGTTCCACTGTGCTATGCAGTCTCTTCTTTGAAAGATCTGCATATGCTCTGAAATGGTATTAGGTAAACTATCGTAATCAAAGTAGTTCGATAGATTTATATATTTTTGTTAGTAGTTTCTTGCTTGAACGGTTTGTTTTATCATAATAATTTATATATCGCGCTTTCAAAATATGTTATAAAAATTTCTTTGCGTTACAAACTTCTTCCCGATGTGTGCTCAGAATGTCACACAAAAAAATTTATTTGAATAACAGTAATTTAATCACAAAAACTATTAACAGAATATTTTTCAGTGTGAATTTCTAGAATGGGGTGTTATTATTATATATCTTATTTACAGTCGAAATAACATTTTGGCTCGTGAATTGGGTGGCATAGTAATTATATGTTCAGTCCCTGGGCCGGCTAACACAGACTCAGACTAGATTGAAGCAATTAGCAATAAGTGTGCAGCACTAATTAATAGGACTAGATATCCCTCGACATGGACAACAGAACGAAAATAATCAAGCACCATAGATTAGATAAAATGGGTTCAATTCGGAAGGTTACCCGAATCGACAGACACCTTAAAGAGGCCGGAGGGCAACCGAAACGTTGTAATAGTAATAACAACGATGAGGACATGAATTCGAATATAAATGATCGCAGTCGTTTATTTTATATAAGGCATGTAAAAATTGTGGCACAATAGTGCGCATAGTAATCAAACGGCTGCAAGTCCTAGTGATGGATGAAAGGGACAAAGAAAAGCAATTTGATACGCTAGTGCATTATAATTATTGTTGAATATATTTTTAAACCAAATTTAAATTATCACTCACTCACACACATACGTAATATATATATATATGTGTGTGTGTGTGTGTGTGTGTGTGTGTGTGTGTGTGTGTGTGTGTTAATAAAGCTTACTTACTTTTAGGCATCGTTTCCTTGCTTTTACTCTTGAGGTGATATCTAAATGCTAAGGTCGTTACCACTTTTAGGCAGAAAATGACTTCTTTGAATAACTAAAGAATTTCATTACAAAAGCCAGCAACAAAGCATTAACCTAGTGGATTAAAATGTTAGAAAAACCATGTATGCGGAATAATTAAATACACGGTGGAAGAAACGAGCAAGTGGTGCAAAGATTAATAAAACTGGAGATATCTATGAAGCCTGGAAAGCGGAATAAGGACAATGTAATCCCGCGGATTGAATAAATGCTTCGGTTACCGAATACAGCGGTCATATGAATAAAAATGGATCGTAAAATGGTCGAAATGTCGTAAGTATAATAGCCAAGCTGAACATGTTGGTCCGAATAGCAAATTTTAAATTCAACGCTTTGATTTGACTTCACAATTCTACATAAGCTTTTCATACGCCAATTTTATATATTTAAATATTTTAAATTAAGTTTTAATTTAATTAATTTTTGATTAATTTAATTTTCAGTCTTTTCAGATCACATAAACATGTACTTTGAACTTTATACATAAGATTGAATCATATATAACGATATTAGCAAATATATATAATGCATTGCTGTATTAATAAATGTAAATATGTATTATCGTTTTAGCAAATATAAATTATGTATAACGATATCAACAAATGTAAATAATGTATAATTCTTCAATAAAGTTGCTTGATGCTGATCATTTCTTGATGGTGTGTGTCTGGGTTGCTACATATTATTATTATTATTATTATTATTATTATTATTATTATTATTATTATTATCCAGTGTTGTAGGCATCAGATGATACATTGTATAGAAGGTGGGAATGAAAGTTGAGATGAAAATGCCACGGTTTGTCTACCTTACGGCGGGGGATTATTAGAAAATATTCAGAAGATCTGCAGTCCTTACAACATCAAGACACTATTCAGAAGCAACTGCATTCTACGGAAAAATCTCTGCCAAGTAAAGCCTAACATGGGGAAAACCATAACCAAGAAATGCTTGTACTTCATTCTTTGCAACTGTGACAAAGAATATAAAGGTGAAACAATCCGCCCTCTAATATCGAAAAGCCCTAGTGAGGGCAGAACCAATGAAATCAGGCACGGCTGATCATGTATGGAGAGTAATCATCAGACCCTATAGAATGAAATGAAAATACTAGACAAGAAAGTACACTGGAGAGTTAGACATCTGAAAGAATCAGCGCATATGCTGGGCTATGAGGACCTCTTTAGTATCTTTCTAGCATAGAAATAAATACTATATGGGAGTCGCTAATAAAAAGACAAATTACTACAAGTCTTTAATAGCAGCATCAACAAAAGAGAATAGCTTCAGTAAATGCCGTCAAGTATAACAAAACCAGCAACAACAGCGTTCATCAACAGAAAAGCAGGTTAGATTTAAGGCCTTAGTCCACTCATGGCAATAACTGAGCAGTACTAAAAATAAGTACTAGTCGAGATACTCATAGATATGAGTAGTGAAACGAGAAGAGTCTGCCACCGTAGATAAAGAGTTCAGTTCATAATTCACTATAAGTTACCCGGACTGATATACACCTGATGAAGTCCAGTAGGCCCAATGGCCAAAACGTTGGGATAACAACAGCAAAAATGAGAAGAGTAGTCCGAATATAGTGTACATAAATAGTATATAATGATAACTACTCAAACCAGGAATTCAGACAGAAATTAATAAATGTGAATAATGTACACTCGTTTTAAGAAATGTAAATCATGTATAGTAGTATTAACAAAAACACGCCCGCGTGTTTAATTCTGTTTTCTAAAACTTCAATCTTGTTATTTTTATTTTGTTTGCATTTATAGCTTTATAAAACAAAATATATTAAAAAAGATATATAATTCAAACACATATTTGGTGTTTACAGTTTCTTTAAAATTATTATCGTCAAACGGTTGTAACACTGACTTAGAAATCCTCCCTTCAGTTTCAGAAAGAAAGGTCATAATAAAACTTTGTACTGGAAAAATTCAGTTTCATCATGGCGAACCAAGCAAGTACGTTAGATTCCGTGAACGCCGGTGGCTTAATAGAAACTGTTTGCATATGTTGGGATTCTTTGAGGAGATTGTTCTTTGCCGTCTCCATAGTGGATTATTTTATTTTACTTTGTATGTTAATTTATTTACTTGTTTATTATAAACATTCAGTTGTTAATCAATTTCCAAATACTTGACAGTCATCAGTTATACATGGTCAACAAAAATGTTTATTATTTCCTTGCTCAAAGTTCAAATAGTTACAACATGATCAAATGCATTAATTTTTTCTTCTTTTAAGTTCGTAATAAGTTATTTATGAAACATCATTATCACCAATTATATATTCAGATGGTGGAGTTTCTGAAAAGTATTCCATCTGCCTTTGTCCGATAGAAGTATACCAGTTACAAGTAAATAGCTAGTGAAACAAAATAAACTTTGAACTAGAAGCAATAATATTCAACAGTAAGATCGATTTACACTATTTATGCAATACTATCAGTACTTAGAAAAATTTTACGTTTTTCCTTTAAGGTGTAATTCTTAATTTAATGATTGAACATCTTACAAGTTCCACGACAATAAAAATACCCGCGAAATTTTAATTAAATATTTAAGTTTAAGTACATTAACAACATATTGTGACAACAATCATAAATATCAATGAAGTAAAACGGTACAAATGAAAATATTCGAAATTGACAAAGTTTTCTATTTCTATGACGCCAACGTTAAACACATGAGAACGTTGTCTGAACTGATCTTTCGAGCAATTTTTTCTCTCTTTCCTTCTTTTCCGCCTCCCAGAAGTGCATACAATATTCTTTCTTCAAATGTTCTTTTTTTTTGTTAATATTTATTTATTTGTTTTTTTTTTTTTAATAATTGATGTTCTCCTTAGTATGAGTGTTTAAATTTTGTTTGAACAATCTCGTTTGGAATCGCTTATTTTTATATTATTTTTTCTTTGTGTTTTTTTTTTCTGCTACTGTACTAGCTGCTGTTTGGGATTTTCCTGTTAACCCAACCTTTCTGCTTAATATTAGTATTAGAATGTTAGTTAAACATCACATGGTCAAAAAGCTCTGTTGTTAGCCGATTCAACTGCACAAATAAGTAATTCTGATTGAAAATTCGAAGAAATTGGCTTAAATGGTGGTGAAACCGATTAGGTGCTTTTGGATAATTTCTTTCAGAGGTATGTCTTTACCAGTTTTAATTATTTTTTTAAATTTCTCATGAATATTTCAACTTTAACTAAGTTAAAACTTAGTAACATCTTTTTATAGGAGGAGATAGGCTTTCCTATCGCCTGGTCGATACTTCTCCTCCTTCTCTTGAACAGTAGAAGCTCGTCTCTTGTTTTCCGTTTACAAAAGGGTTTTCGTTTCTTCCGGCCTTAATGGTGGTGATGTCACGTTTGTTTGTTTGTTTGTTTTTTCGGGGGTGTTTTTTCTAACTTTGTTTTTGTGACATGCGTGGATCGTGGTAACGTCTCTTAATAAAAAGGGTACTGGGTTGTCAGTTTTCTGGATACTGCTTCCCGACTGGTAATTAGGAGCCCGAACTTTCACGTAGCGTCTAGAGAGGCTGCTCTGATTAAGAGTCGAATAATAAGCGTCGAATAATATCGGTGTTCTTACAGTGACGTGTCGCGCATGTATAGGTGTCCCTGCAAACATCTCTGGTGGGCAACTCTTAGGCCAAATTATGCTGCAGTATGTTCCAGTTCTTTTCCCGCATATGTTACATTTGATGACCGACTACAACTACTATTCTAAGACTCCTTACCAAAATAACTCACTATAACTATAAGCAATTAAAGATATACAACTAAACACAACTCTCTGTAAAACTAATCTCAACCCTACAATCCTCTCTTCTTTTTACTCGATTTCTGGATACTTTTCTCTCTTTAGGAAGGACCCCAATGTCCACATGTATGGCCTGGGAGTTTATGTCCGCGAATATCTCCCTCTGGCTAGGATGATCTCTCCTGAATCTTCTGTTCACTCTTATATGTATCTCCGCCTCTCTTTACTGAACTAAGTAGCTTTTCTTTCTCTATCGCTCCCTTTCCTCACCTGACTGCTGCATACTAGAAAGTATTTCAGATAATATAGACGAGGCAATTTCCTGTCACCCGTTTGCTAATATATTTGTGTTCGGTGACTTCAACGCCCAACATGCCAAGTGTCTGAAAAACTATGTTACTGATATTGCTGGCGTCTAAATATTGAATTTCTTTATCGTTCAGTTTCAGGCACAAGTGGTGGATCTCCCCACGCGTTTCCCCAGTAACGTTGAAGGACAAGCTTCCCTTCAAGATCTCTTCTTTACCTCTATCCCTAACTCTTGCCATACAATATAGATCTTCCTTCTTGACAACTCTGATCAGGCGATGGAATCTGTAAACATCTCTTTCCGCTCCCCCAGGATATCATTCTGTTATCAACATGTAGATTCGGACTCGTTCCGTAACTTCCTTCGCCAGGTCTACCGCTGATGTGCTAACAGCCATCGCTGAATATGTATACCAGACTCTTAATATTAATGACGAAGCTTGAGCTGTGGTTTTCAGATATTTCAAAAGCGTTTGACAGGGTTTAATGTACTGGCCTTTTACGCAAGATCCAGGGCCAAGGTATTTCTTGACGACTGCTTGATTTAATCTAGTTGTTCCTATATAATCTTGAAATGTAGATCGTTTCGAAAGGGCACGATCTAGTTGTTCCTATAAAATCTTGAAATGTAGATCGTTTCGAAAGGGCATGATCTCAGGTAATTTCACACGAACGCGGGTACCTCTCAAGTCTTTATCCTGGGTCCTACGCTGTTTCTTATCTTAACGATCTTCTTTATGTCATCAGTTCCCAAGAAGGCATTAGAAAATCCGCCAAGTTTGACAAAGTAAACCTGGTTGCTGGTCTTGAAAATAACCTCCAGTCAGTGGTTAACTTGTAAACTTGAATGCCTCCAAAACAAAACTGCCCTCCTTGAACCCCCATAAACAAACTTTCCTACCCGCCATCAACGAGAGCAACACACTACGCCTGCTTGGCTTCACTTTTTCAACTAACCTGAAGTAGAACGACTTCATTGAATCTATAGCTGCATCTACTACTGGGAAAGTTGGATCACTGCGTCGTGCCAAAACGTTTTGCACATTTATGAATCTACGATTAGTCCGTGCGCTGACTACTGTTGCCATATCTGGTCTGGTGCTTCTGCTATTCGTCCCGAGATTCTTGAGAAAATTCAAAACAGGATCTGTAATGTAATCGATGGTGACCTGGAATCTCGACTTTAGTCACTTTCTCACTGACGTGACGTGGCTTACCTCTGTCTCTTCTACAAATATTTTCATGGTAACTGCTCCAACAATTTTTTCCCTCGTGTCCCGACCACGTTAATTTAAACGTGCTGCTAGTTTGGCACCCAGGTCCCACCCTTTTACCATTAGAATAATTAAATATAACCGCAACTTCTACTCCAGTTGTTCCCAACTGTGAAAGTTTCTTCCGTTTGCTTTTTTCCTGGTAGCTATAATCTTCAAAAATTTAAATGCAACTTCAATTGCCATCTTATATCTTTTTGAATCCCGTTCATCTTTTATCTTTTAATCAATTCCCTCCTACTCAATCTTTTCTCTCATAGTAACACCCTGCGTACTACTGGCGGTCCCGTCTTGCTTACGGAGAAATGATAAAAAAATTAGTCCGACATTATTTCTTATTACTATAAACGTTATAGATAGTAGGTACACGTGTTTTAGTCGATAACCGTGTGAAAGTAATGTCAACTAGTCTAAATCAGAAGAAAGTGCTTCCTGACAGGAATCAAATTTGTATTCCCTTTTACCATCAGATTAACTAATACTTTAGCTGGCGTGTGTCTCAACCAATTAGATTCCGGGAAGACATCATGATAAGGTAAAACTTAAGAAATGAACATTCTTCGTTGAGACCATTCGAAATTTATATTTGCTAGCTTAGTTTTTGCACCTGAAACAGAAACAAAGCAATTGCGACGGTCCCATTACAGAGTCTGAGATTTGGGATGCGCTAAAACTGATTGGTCAAGATTGGATAGTCTTCCTAACGAAATGCATTTGAAGCAGTCGCACGTTTTTGTCCCCTTGTTAGCGCTGATTTATAACAACTGGATGAAGCAGGGGTTTATACCTCAACACTTCGCAAGAACAAGAACGGTGGAGTGGCTTAGATAATTATCGGCCTTTAACGATGTTAAATACTGACTTAAATATTTTAGCCAAGATCTTGGCCAGCCGTTTGCAGGCTATCCTACCTAGTCTGACTGTCTCCGAGCAGACTTGTGCTGTAAAGGGCAAGACTATTCAAGACAACCTTCATTTGTTACGCCTGATTTTCGAGAAAGTCAACAGTGAAGCCGCGTTAATCATTTTAGATCAGTTCAAGGTATTCGATAGGCTTGACCATCGGTTTTTGGAGTCTGTCCTTTCCACTGCTGGTTTCGAGCCGTACTTTAGCTCGTGGATCCGACTGCTGTATGCGTCCCCGGTGTGCTTGTGGAAGTGAATGGGGTAAGATCTAAGTCTTTCATATTGTCTCTCTCCATTCATCAAAGTTGTCCTCTTTCGCCTTTGCTGTGCGTTCTTGTGTTGAAGTCTTTTCTTCGCAAGTTAAAGGCGAATCCGGTCCTTTCTCTACTTGACGCTACCACCTCGGCCAGGTACTCTATCTATGCTTACGACGTTTCGGTTCTTGTGTCAAGCAGAACCAAGATTGACGACGTTGGCAAAGAGATCAGAGGGTATGAGATGGTGACAGAAGCCAATATCAATCGCGATAAGTCTGTTGGCTTGCGGTTAGGTGCGTGGAAGGAAGTTTTTCTTCCCGGATCCTTTCCTCTGGACGGACGGGTCTGTGTAGATTCTCGGCGTCTTGTTTGGTCCCGATCTCCAGTTGGAAATGAATTGATCGAAGATTGGAGAGAAAGCCGGGCCGCAGTTTGTCTGTGGACTCGTGGAGGTTTTTCTTGAAGGGGCGGGTGGAAGTATGTGTTTTGCACATCTACCCGATTCTCCTTTACCGATTCTCAGTACTTCCACTTCCGTGTGCCATTCAATTGAGTTTAATACAGCTCTTGTTTTCCTTCTTGTGGGGGGAAGGTAAGGCTCCCAAAGTGCGTCGGGAGATCTGTTACCTTCATCCATTTGAGGGCGGTCTGGGCATGCCAAGCGTTGAGATTCATCAACACACGCTTCGCATCAAGTTTCTAGACTAGATGTGTATACAGCAGGATGAGGGCGGCGCCTTCTGGAAGGAAGACGTTCATAAAAACTTTCTGTCCTTGAAAAGTGTGCACTCGTCTGAGAAAGAGGCCGGCGTGCTCCTCGGAGCGAGTGCTCCTTCTATAATTAATGTCTGTTGGCACTCAAGCTCTTCTTGCGGGCGAGGGAAAGCCTCTCCGACGTCCAGTCGTTGTCCCGTAAGGCGTTATATCGAGTGTTAGTCGGTGAGGGGGTGCTACAGGATGAACTGATAGGCGAGCTCGGTTTGACGAAGCAGGAGGCTCGCTCTATATGACCTTGGCCATTGAAATGTCTCACTAACGATGAGGCATCATCCACCTGACTAGTGAGAAGGAAACCCCTCTGGGTAGACAAGATATTAGTTCGGCGGGCCTACGAAGAGTTTCAACCTGTGTACGTTGTGGGCTGTCGACGGAGATCGTCGAACATGCCTTCTTCCACTGAAGAGTTGTTCGTATGTTGCGCGGAAATTTTTTTGTCCTCGAGGCCAGTTCTGTTTGTAGCAATGCCGTACCGCCTTTAACTAAAATTGAGCACTATGTGCTCTTCTGCTTACTAGATGTTATGAGAGTCGTAATTTGGACGACACGACAGAAGGAATTCCATGGAGACGAGAAGTTTACCTCTTCCCAAATAATCTTGTACTTTAGGCACCAGCTTACAGTCAAGATTAGGACGGAAAGGAGACGACTTCCTCCATCGGAATTTGACAAAAGGTGTGTGAGTCTTGCGCGAATCTGCAGAGTGAAAGGTGCTGACTTAGAATGGCTGTTTGATGTCGGTTAGGCATCAAGATATTGGGTGTGCTGGAGAGAACATGGGCAGCCCTCTCCCTAGTAGGTTAGTTTAGGCGTCATTTGAATTTATATTTCTACGTTTACTTCGCTAGGAGATGAATGCTCAATTGCTCCCTTTTTTCTTTTTCTTTTTTTTTTTGTTCCCTTTTTCTTTTAGTTTAATCACCATCCCCTCCCCAATTAGGTAACCAGCAATGTCATTTCTCTGGTAGATGTGTGACGTCCTTTCGTTTTTATTTTCGTGAATGTTTTTTCTTTTCTGTTGTCGTGTCTAGATGTGTGAGTAACTAAGTGAGTGGCTGGATCGAATGAGTGTCGCTATACTTAAAAAGTCACACATTAATTTCGTTCATTTAACTGATATTTCTGTCACAATTAAACTTTGTAAGGGTTTTTATTACTAACATGATTTTGTTTAGTTTCTTGTATATATTGTTATTTTCATTGTACATATTCATTGGGGAAATTTTTAAGCGTTGTTATTTTTGCCCCTGCCCTCCACACAAAATTGTACATATGGGATATAGTTAGGAGGTATTCTGGTGGATGCAGTAAGAATGGTAAGCAAGAATGTGGTATTTTGGTGTAAGGATTATTGTAGTGTGCTAGGGTCAACGATTGTGGCTAGCTAAGTTTAAAATTAAGACAGATGATGACCAGCCTTCCCCATCCCTGTTTTTAGGCCATGTGCCACATTTGTACACAGAGTACAATAAATAACAGAAACAAAGCAATTTTTTAAGCAGTTGATTTTTTCTCTAATTTGGCATATTCGTATTTCTTACTGCTGTAATCCGACAGTTTTTCCCATTAATATTATTCTTTTCTAGGATTTCTCTATCAAGGCCGGAGGACATTAATTTTACTCTTTAAAAATAACAAGGGTGTAAATTGAAACCCACTTGTAGCTTTTAGCATTGACTTTTAGATTCAGGAACGCAGTGGTCCAATGCAAAACATATCCAGGTGCCGACTGCGGAAGTGACCACGTCCCAATCATCTGCAAACTAAGGATAAAACTCCGTAGACTGAAGAAGCCCAGCACATCACGAAGGCTGCAATACGACACGCTTGTGAATAACCTCACCCTGCAGAAAGAATACACTAACAGCGTGAGAAATAAATATGAAGAACAAATTGGAAAAGGGCACTCAAAATGGGACTCACTAAAGGAAGCAATAGTGACCTCAGCAAACAACATTGCTCCAAAGGAAATCAGACGCAGAAGAAAAAACGAGTGGATGACTGAAGAGATTCTCCACATGATGCAAAGGAGACAAAAAATAACGCCAAGATATGGAGGAGAGTACAAGAAACTTCGCAGTGAGATAAGGAACAAATGCAGACAGGCTAAAGAGGAATGGCTCAACAACAAATGCGCAGAAGTAGAGAGACTGAGCAGGACCAATAAAGCAGAGATGCATAAAGAGATAAGAGAACTGACAGGACAAAAAACCCGCTCCTCAACAGGATGCATAAAAGTCAAGGATGGAACAATCATATTGGAGAAAGAGGAAATACTCCAGCGATGGGAAGAGTATATAAAGGATCTCTTTTGCGACAGGAGAGAACAATCGAGAATACACTAGGAGGAGGATGGACCGGAAATACTAAAATCAGAAGTGGAAGCTGCAATGACCAAACTGAACAGAAACAAAGTAGCTGGTCCAGACGGCGTCGTGATAGAGCTGCTGATAGCCCTGGAAGAATATGGCATAGAAAAGATTACCGACATAATAAAAGAAATTTTTAGTAGTGGAATAATACCAGACGACCGATGCAAGTCGATATTTATAGCACTGCCGAAGAAACCAGGTGCAAACGAGTGTGAACTACACAGAATTATCAGCTTAATGAGTCACATTACAAAACTGATTGTCAGAATCCTGATGAATAGAGCGAGAAGCAGAATCAGGCCAGAGATAGGACAGAAACAGTGCGGGTTCTTCAAAGACACTGGAACAAGGAACGCCATATTTATGATTAGGATGCTCTCCGAAAGGGCAATACAAATGAAGAAAGTCCTGTACCTATGTTTTATTGATTATGCGAAGGCATTCGACAAGATACGACACAAAGAATTGATGGAGATGCTCGGCAGCCTCGACATTTTTGGGAAAGACATCAGAGTAATCAAGAATCTCTACTGGCAGCAACCGGCCTGCATATGGACAGACAACGATTTCAGCAGATTTACAAAGATAGAAAGAGGCGTAAAACAAGGATGTGTCTTTTCACCGGATTTGTTCAACTTGTACAGCGAGAATATCTTAAGGACCCAAGAGGACACGCCAAGATTTGTTATTGGAGGCCACAACTTGAACAACATAAGGTATGCAGATGATACAGTGCTGATTGCAGACACGGAAAGGAAGCTACAAGACCTCCTACAGAAGGTAGCAGTGGAGAGTGATAAAAAAGGAATACAAATAAAATTTAAGAAAACTGAATGCATGGTCATCAACAAAAGGTGCAATCCAAAATGCCAAATACAGGTGGGGAATACCAGAATCAAGCGAGTACAAAAATTTAAATACCTAGGAAGTGTTCTAACAGGAGATAGAAAGTGCGACACAGAGATCCGAAGACGAATTGGCATGGCAAAGGACGCGTTCCAGAAGCTGAGTAAGGTACTAACACACAGGAAAATTTCAGTATCCTTTTGTAGAACCACATCTCTGTTACTTCAAGTCTCTTCTTCAACTGTAAAAATATTCCCCTGCATTCACGTGCTTGGAATTGTTACGTATTGCTGCAAGAATTCGGTGTACGAGCACGGGTATATATATATATATATATATATATATATATATATATATATATATATATATAAAGATATGAAATTATTGTTTCTGGATGCAGTTCCTTCCTCACTTGAACGTTTGGCGTAACACAATCTTCTAATCCGAAAACTAAATGCCTTCTCTTCTTCTGGTTTTTGCTGCAGTTCTCTCTTAGTTATCTTGCTGGCTTCCCCTCGCTCTATAGCAGGTATCCTATGTACTCTAACAGCTGCAATTAGAAAGACCTAAAATATGCAAAACTTTAAACTGATGCCCAGTTACAATTTATGACCTCACAAGTTGACCATTTCTAGTGGTTTCTGATTACCTCCCTCGTCATTTACGCTCGTAGTTTGTCTATACACTATTCCAGTAATAAAATGATAAGCTGCCAGTATAGGTCTGCAAGTTTGATAAAGATTAAATCTTTTCCCGTGTATATATATATATATATATATATATATATAAGGACATCAGTACAAAAACATTTCAAAATGTTTAGTCCAAAAGAAAAATTTAATAGCTCACGTTTATCGAAGAAAAGTTCAAAGAAGTATATAAATAAACAAATAATAATTTAATAACAACATTTGGTGTAATTTAATTAAATATCCTTCCTGTTTTGTTGCATTTTTGTTTTTATTTTGTGCATGCGAGTGTTCTTCCATTTTTTTATTTTTTCATTTCAACAACTTAAAATAAATCTAGTTAGATAATAGAGTAAAATTTAAATCACAACCATTCAAAAAACATATGGACATTCAACACTTACAGTTTATTTTCTTTCATTGATGATTACATGCAAAATAGAGGTCTTGTCTAGAGGTTGACAAAGAAGATAGTTACGTATTTACTAATATCTGTGTTTGTACCAGATTAAAGAGACGCTGACGTATGCTGATTTTCAAAGCAGACCTTCACCACGATGTAAAACAATCCTTCTATCTCCCTTTAGCCTTGTGTTGTACTTTTAAACTTTGGTAGATGAAACTCTTACATATTTCATTATGGCGTCAACAATCGGGGTTGAAGTCAAGGTTACAAAAATAAGGTATTTGAATGGTGCTTTTCAATCTAGCTATTTTAATCTGGGAGACTAAGGCAAGACAATCTTCCTCCCCTAATACACACCAGTTGGCTGAAAGTTATAGCTACCAAAACTCAAGACCAGCAGCAGTAGTTAGCGTTTAAGCCTCATATAATAAAAGATTTTCAACGTTGATTATTAAGACGAGTCAAACCATTCCAATTTGAACATTGAAACAAAACGATCACCTTCAATGTTAATGGCATGTTACGCCTATTAACGGCTTTGTTGATGGGAACTAGAATAGGCCAATTGCATTCGCTGCGGAGGAAACTTCCAAAAGAAAAAGGACTACCTTGTGAGTGGATACTTACAGATTTAAGTACAAACCTTACCAATGAGACTCAAGTATAAACCCGACAAATGTTTACCTATAGACTCTAATATTAACCCGATTAATGTTTGCTTATAGTGTCAAGAATAAATTCAGCCAACATTTAGCTAGAGACTCGAATATCAATCGGACCAATTGTTATCTAAAGACACAAATATAAACGCGACCAATGTTTACTTTCATACTCAAACTAATGTTTATCTATAGACTCAAGAATAAATCAAACGAATATTTACCTATAGACTCAAGCATAATAAAATAGATATTTCGATATCGAATAATCCAACAAAGGTTGATATTCCGTAAAATCTACTAACCGAAACCTAACCGTATTAAACATGGAACATAGTTCTAAGATTACTCACGCAGCAAATATAATCTATTTTACATATTTTATTATTGAATTATGGATACTTTATAGAAATTCAAATCCTTAAAGCAAAGATATAATTCTACTTTAAAACATTATTTAGTAATTCTAATATAAATAAATATGATGTTTAACTTCCAATGTAGTCTAGCATACAGCAGTAAAGATATCAAGTGAATAAGATATGCATTACAGTGAGGTTTCTAAATGGTCGTGGAAACACAGATTCAACAACCAGAAGGCTTATTTCATGAAAAGGAAGTTCGGAGGTACAGGTAGTATAAAGTCAAAAGTAAAATTAACAAATCGAGTTAAAACCTAGACCACTGCGTTCACTTTCGCACAAATGACTTTAGTAATGGCACCAATGCATCTCTTCTACCTAGCAGTTAAATAGCAGGGTAAAATGGTTGGTAACTAGTCTCAACTTTCAAACTGTGGAAAAGGCAACGGAAAGCCATTTCATTATCTTTCCCAAAAATAAGTGGCACTCTACAGATAATAAAAGAAAATAATCTGTGGAGAATAATGATTGCTTACGTCATGAAGTGACATAGCATGAAAAGTATATCAATACCATGACACTTTCTTTATATTTGTGGGTGCTGAAAGTAAAAGGCAAAGATATTCCAGAAACGGAATGGCAGTTCTACTTACCTTGTAAATCAACTTTCGAATTCCCTTTTTTTTACGAAAGCTTCAACACAACTACTAGCACTAGTGGATAATATTCTACAATCTCACCCACGTTGTTTACACTGGCATAAGAATACAACACTGAGACGCTCGGTGAGCATTGAAATGCCAACACCAACGAGTTTGGCCTGCGACACAAATTTATTAAGCTTTCGAACTTTTTGTTAAGGTGAGTTTTACGGGCACAAGGCCAAAAATATGAAACATCCAGTGAGAACTGAGGTCACTAAATCATATTCCACGACTAGCGGTACCTTATTCCAGTTTTTAGGAACTGGGCTGGATTAATCATTAAGCAAAGTAATTACGTACTCAGGGCACCAAGAGAGTAGGGGGTCACCACAGGTCTTTTCCTTCTGATATTATTAGTGATCAAATCATATTTTCGATAATGCCTAATAGGATCGTATAAAATTGCATAAAAAAACATATTGAAAATATATATCCCAGTCATAAATAATTCCCGTTTTTGTTTATCAACTTTTAACATCAAAGAATAAATTACAATTGCATTTTTTTCGGGTATATATCTACTAATATTTGCAATGATTTACCACCCACTTATCAGACAATACCTTTTGAGAAACATTACACAGATTTTGATGTGAAAAATATTCGACAAACTCTTGAATCTGCTTTTCATTTGAGAAAATTTCCCCATCAAACGTTCTGTAATGAAAACACTTCCGATCGAAAAATGTAATAAATGATTGACACAAGATTAGGTGAATATGCTAGACTGAACAAAGATTAGCAAATATCTATAGGAATTTACCCAACGAACGGAATAGATCATTTCTGCTGTTCACATTATTTACTTGAAAAGTACTTAAAAATCCTAAACTAACACTTTGGAAATTCTTAATTCTTCCATATTGTAATTATTTATGTATGCTTGTGTGTGTGTGTGTGTGTGTGTGTGTGGTCTCACCGTACGCTACAACTTGGTTCAGCATGAACGCACTACTTCCTCATCACCAGCTGTTATATATACATTTATTTTCGCAATCAAATGTAATACCGTATTTGACGTCATAAAAGACACCCGGTATATTAGACGCACTTCTATTTTAACTGGGCATATTCAGAGGGGAAAAAGCTTTTAGAGTATTTAAGCATATAATAATTAAAGCAGCTATCAATACATTACAAAATATTATGAAATCACTTTATCTATAACAGAAAAGATTGATGTATGCGAAATGTAAGCTAACAATACAAAAAATACAAAAGCCTATAGACGAACCCATTAATTTATACAAAAAGCAAGTTAGCTGTACCACTGAACATAAAATATGAAATCGCAATGTACACACACTCGTCCTTTCACCAATTATTCTTCCCCGCTTATTATGTCAGATATATTCCTCGACGACTTTAATGTTATCTTTCTCAGGTGGGTGTTTTACCATTACTGGAATTTCTTTTCAGTAATATCACTTTCTTCTGGAGTTTACAGCTAGTTAATGATAGGAGTGTGTTGAGGCATATTTTATTAAGTTAGTACCGACGAACGTCGTCTGTATTTTGTTATGATAATTACTTTTACAGTACCGGAATATAGTTCGTCCGAGCACTTTACATGAAAGTGGTGATAAAGCAGTGAGAGACTCGATACATCTAGCCTTTGAGAGAAAAGTTGGAGCGTGGAAAATAATTCATGACCCACGAAGGAGTCGGAGATGTTTTTGAATTCTATCAAAACGGGAAAGTGAGGACGTGGAAGCACTCACCAAATATGACATTACCCTATTTTCGTAGAAACATTTACTATATTTATTACTTTTGATACAAATTCTTTTCAATACCGGTAAAATTATCCAATATACATGATTCAAATGGAACTCATATATTTGCATCCAATTGCTAAAAACGCTGGGAAAATAGTCGGCTCACTCCAGAAAGTATCCAACTTTGACTGCGCAAGAGCCAGATTAGGTCAAAAATGGAGTGTTGCTTCCCAATCCTTACTTTTCAGCTTTGATAAAATTCAAGATCGTTAACGCGGACTTGTTGAAGATGTCTAATTTTTCACTGTACTGCTTTTTTCTCAGAGGTAATGAGCCTATCACTACTTTGTTGTTATTTCCATGGTAAATGTTCAAATGAGCTTTATTCTTTTGTTCCATCGGTTTAGACATTTACTGCAAGGATACATCATGCTACTTCCATGCATCGAATCACCCTTATTTCCTCTGTGTTCCAAAGGTAAAAAGGGAGTGCCATTCAGGTTTTTCCCCAAAAACCGACATCAACGTAGGTGTTTCCATGAACACTTTAATCTTGACATCTTCATGTCATGGTTCAACTTTTATTTACCCTCCTTATCCTCATAATTTCCACTTCTTACCATCTTAACTTCAACTTGTATCTCACACCTCATTTGTCATTACCATTCAAACGTAATCCTTTACCTTGAAAGGTTTTCAAGCCTTGTTTTTGATGAAATTTAGCAGGAAAAATAAAAAAGGAGCACCGCCTCAAGTCATCTTTGGGTAGAATAACTCGTCCATAATTTTAAGTTATGTTTTATATTTTCCGCTATTCCCATTAAAACAGTTTTTTCTTGACAAACTGACAAAGATTTGTCTTACGCCCCAGAATTTTCTACAGGGAAGCCGTCACTGTGACGAGGGATATTTTTCTTAACTCAACTAGCAATGTAAGTTAGATAATAAACAAATATTCTAAATGATTCACGGTTTTCTATTCAAAGACACAAATAGAAAGGCCAGAGAATTTATCAAACGAATTAAGTTATCAGAATAACAAAGGTAAGGATGAAAATCCAAAATAATTCCCAGAATAATTGAATAACTTTTAAAACTATAATTATTATTTATTATAATGCTCCTTACAAAAGCATTATTTCCATTTGGAAATTATACTTAAAACTGAAAATGTAGCCCGTTTATGACGAAGTTTTATTGTTGCTAACCTTTTACATCAGGTTTCGCCATTTTTGGCCATCTATTATTCATCTGTTTTATTATGAGATGTCGCGTAAATTTAAATGGGATTTCATCAAGAAAACAATAACAGCGTGATATATTGTGTATAACAAAGCAACGCATAGATAGATAGATAGATAGATAGATAGATAGATAGATAGATAGATAGATAGATGAAACTGTGTGGATATATAAATTACTAGTGCATGGTGAAAGATAGTTTCACACGAAAACGATCATAGGACTATGGCAACACTTTTATTACTGCAAACGCTCGCTATTTCTCCGACATTGAGGAACTTTCATCCATAAATATAACATATTTTAAACAACACATATATCGTAATAAATAAAATTAAATCTTCACTTATATTTTCTCTGCTCTTAAGTTTGTTTTTATTTTATAATAATTTCACCCCAAGCAAAGCAGAACCGCCACTGGTGCGCAGGTGGGGGTACAGTGAGAGAAAAGGAAAAAACAAAGTACAGTGAATACCGAAGAAAGGATAGGAAATGGATGGGAATGAAAGAAACAAGAGATGTCAATTGACGTTGCATTTAAACTTTTGGAGATTATAGCTATCAGAGAAGCAGGCTAACGGAAGACAGTTCTACAAACAGGAAGGGCGAGAAAAGAAACTGTTAGAGTAGAAGTGGCCACATTTTTTCAACCGACCTAAAGTGGAAAGAATATATTGGATCTATAGCTGCATCTACTGATAGGAATGTTGGCCTCTGTGTCGGGCCAGAACGTTTATTCTCGTCAGAATCCATCTTACACATTTATAAATCTACTATTCGTCCTTACATTGAATACTGTTGCCATATCTGACCGGGTGCTCCTGCTATTCATCACGAGGTTCTTGACAAAATCCAAAGAAGGATCCACACGTAACGTGGCTTTCCACTGTCTTTTCTACAAATATTTTTTATGACAACTCCTTAGGCGAGCTTTTTTCCTGGTGATTCGAGCAGGTGAATTGAAGAGTGCTACTAAATTTACATCCGGGTCTCAACCTTTTACCGTTGAAATAGTTAAATGTAACCGCTACTGTAAAAAAGGTCAATCTAGTAGAAATACGTATAGAAAACTTACATATCAATTATTTGAGTAAATAAAAGTACAGTGCATTGCAGGTTAAGTATATAAAAACAAGTATATGAGAAAATATTACAAATGCAATGAGAATTATTTATGTGAAAATAATGTAATGTTTTAATATATATTATTTGATATAATATAATCATTTATAATAAAGAAAGAAAACCTCATTCAGAATTTATGAGATAGCGAAAAATAATTTTTACATTTTTTCAGATTATCTCATAATTCGATAATCAGAAGGAAAAAATTAAATTAAATAACAGGAAATGGGTTATGATGATGTTGGTGCACATTTTATTTATTGTGAAAATTATTATTTTTTTTTTTAGAAATTGCTTTCCAGTGCCAAAGCTATATTGTTCATTATATAAATGATCATAAATGGATGTGCAGGTAGTGTACAGATATCAAAACACAAAAGTGGTTCGGCGAGCCGAGTTCAAATTCCGAATTAGTCTACCTCTTTCGCTTTCACACAAATGTTTTGGGAAAGGCTGTTTCTTCTCATGTCAAATATTTATCAAATAGGAGGATAGCCTGAGTTCTCCCATTTTAAGTAGTAACTAGTCTAAGAGAAGGAAAACCCTGACATCTAAACTGTGGTAAAGGAAACAGGAAATCATTCCACGACCTTTCCAGTGAATGCATAGTAATTCACAGATAACAGCATCGGTGCAGAGTCATGATCACATATATCCAGAAGGAACATGGTATTAAAAATTGATCATAAATTATATGCATTGAAGGAAACCTCTAAATACAGAAATGGGGGCATAGCTTTACAAGCAGCATTAGAACAAGTACAGTATATTTCAGGTTATAAAAACAAGTATAAAAAAAAACAAATTCTGTGAAACTCAACTATGGGAAATTTTTTTTATAAAAATGAAAAAATCCTGAGTCAGGATTTATGAAATGGTACCTCAAACAAAAAAAAAACATTTAGGATTTTCTTAAGATTATTCTATAATTCTACTGTTCGTTAATTCGTAAGTGATGTTGGAGAACTATTTTTCCTTGTAAAAATTATTATTATTATACACGAAATCGTTGGAGCCGACACGAGTTAGATTTGGTAAACCTTCTGTCTTTGATGCGTGTCCTTTAATTTTCTGCATATAAATTATCATTTGCTTAAATGCTTTATGTACTAAATACAAGTGCGAGAATGATTAAATTATTTCCTTCAATTCCCCACTACAGTGTTAATTTTCTACAACACCTTTATTATTTGAAATAATTTTCCCATCGAAAGACTATTTTGATACAAGTTTATTATATATATATATATATATATATATATATATATATATATAATAAACAGACACACTAAATTCAAACACACTCTAAATTAAGAAAACAGATATTGCGAAAAATATATATTAATTCTGGATTCTGACTGGACAAAAACCAACAAACTGAACTTGATGACCCTTACCATATTTCTTATCACTAAACTGTAGAATTGCACAAACGCAAAAGTAGATTAAAATTGCTGAAAACAATTTTGAAGAAAAAAGACGAAATCAAATTTCGCGAGTCAGTGTAAAAAAATTTTCTGGCCAATGAAAAGTGAGTGATTCTCAAAACAGAAAAAATTAACAAGCCGGTGTGAAAATAGCGAGCAGACAAACACGCATATGCACTTTCTGACATGCTCACCGACCACTTTTCTATATATATATACACGGTGTTTTCGGTCATCAGAAAGACAAACGGATCCTGATAAGTAAAGTCACAAATTTATTCGCCTGAAGAGAGTCAACTTTGGATTCGAAACACGTATAGCGATGCAAATACCATAATGGGCAGTTAATGCATTATACAAAAGGCAGGTAATATTAATAATAATAACAACAACAACAATAATAATAATAAGAAGAAGAAGAAGAAGAAGAATTGAAACCAGAAGAAGCTTATAAATACCTAGGTGTAAATGAGAGCGAAAACATTCACCATAAAAAAATGAAAGAAATAGTGCGTAAAGAGTACTATAGAAGGCTACGAATGATATTAAAAACTGAATTAAATTCACAGAACAGGGTTATGGCCATTAATAGCCTTGCAATCCCAGTTGTCCAATATAGCTTCAACATCTTAAACTGGACTCTAAACGACATCAGGCGAATGGATGCTAAAACAAGAAAGCTTCTTTCTAAGCATAAGATGCATCATCCAAAGGCTGATGTAGACCGTCTATACATACCCCGTAAAGAAGGTGGAAGGGGTCTTATTCAGCTGGAATTGTCATACAAGACAACAACTATTGGCTTACTAACATACATAGAAACAACAAAGGATTGGATGATACAATTAGTAAGGCAACATGAAGAAAGAAAGAAAAAATATTCAATAATAAAAGAAGGCAGTAAATACAAATAAGATTTACAGTTAGTAGATTCTGTAGAAAAGCAAAACAGAAGCCAAGAACCAACTATTGCGGCAAAAAATATGAAAATGAAAGCCAAAGATAAAGCTCTTGAAAAGATGAAACAGCGCTGGCAAGACAAACCTCTGCATGGCCAATATCCAGTACGTGCCAATAAATCCAATGTTGACAAAGTTAATACTCATCGATGGTTACGTGCATCTGGATTAAAGTCTGAAACGGAAGGATTTATACTTGCAGCACAAGACCAAAATCTTTTCACGAGAAACTTTCAGGCAAATATTATGCATAATAATATGGATCCAAAATGCAGGTTTTGTGATAAACACCAAGAAACAATAGACCACCTAATCTCAGGCTGTTCTGTGCTTGCCCCAAACGAATATAAAAATCGCCACGATAGAGTTGGGCAATATTTACATTGGGCAATGTGCAAACATTATGGAAAAGCTGTAAACAAACACTGGTATAAACATCATCCAGCACCGGTTACAGAAATAGAAGATGTAACCATTCTATGGGATTACACCATCTACACAGACAGAAAAATTGAAGCAAACAGGCCAGACATTATTGTTAAAAACCAGAAGGAGAAAACTTGTCTATTAATTGATATGGCTTGTCCAGCGGATTGTAACATAGCAATCAAGGAATTTGAAAAACTGTCAAAATATAAAGACCTGGAAATTGAAATAGAAAAAATGTGGAAATTGAAAACAAGAGTTGTGCCAGTGATAGTAGGTGCACTTGGAATGATAAAAAATGGAACAAAACAACACATTGAAAGAATCCCTGGAAACCCCAGCTTAAGAGATATACAAAAAATTGTCTTATTAAGTACAGCCCACACACTAAGGAAAACTTTATCTATGTAATGCTGGGGATGATAGGGAAGATAGAAAAACATGAAATGGAGTCATAGCAACACGCCACTACCTGCCTTAGGTCTCCCCGCAGACTTGGTTGGTAGTGAGACCAAAGCAGAAATCGAAATATGATGAAAAATTACATAATAATAATAATAATACATATTAAACAAAACATTCACGGCTTCTTACACTTTTTTACCTATATATATCCGGCTAAACGTTTATTTGAACCGGCATGCTTATTTTATAAGTTGAAAAATATCCACCGGAATGACTATTCTAGTTGGCACTATAGTAAATAATACTAACATGTTTATGTCTTAATGCAACACTTCGGAACTTCGAGTTTCAACACAATGTCAAGAGAAAAAAATTGCAAGTTTCAATAAAATTTAGATTTGTATTCTAAGTGAGTTTGAAACCTTTCAACATCAATTAAAATATTGGTGAAAACTCTCAACTAATCTTTGACTAGATATTAAAAATTCGCGCAATACAAGGCCCGAGTGCTACTCTAGATAAAGTGTTAAAATGGTTATGGTGAATGGTGTGTAATATGAATTAAAAAGGAGGTGGTAGGAAGTGAAGGTTATAATGATATAGAAGGCACATGACAAATGACCCTTGACCTCAAGATCGTAGTGTTCAGGGAAGCGCCATGTAAGAGTTTGTTTTAGGAAAAAGCTGACTGGAACTTTCTTCTTATATTTGGAATACGGGAGAAATAATGGGAATTCGAATACGTAAAAGTATCATAACAAGCCCTGGATGTAGAGGTTTGAACTGGTGGAACTAAATAAGGGAACTTATCAGAATGTTTGCCATCAAAATAGCGATAGGCTTGTAACGTTGCGTCTACCAGAAAGAACATGCAGAGTGGAGAATAAACCTTTACCGCACAAAGCAATTTTAACTCTATCAAGACTGGAAAGTGAGGATTGAGCAGCTCTAGCCCAGATATAGCAACAGTACTCCATTTTTGGTTCAACCTGACCATCGTAAAGATGACGCATCGTAGAAGGGTCATGTAGTTCTTGAAGCGATATAGTGAGCCGATCATTTTTTCCAGCATGTCTGTTTAATAAAATGAATAGCTTGATGAAAATATCTGAAAACAGCCCATTGAGAAAATTTATTTCAGAAATTGAAGTTAGCAATGTTATGTGTGAAATGTTCCAAATAAATAAAAGAGAAATCAAATTTTAGTTATTGTTCACAATTTTTTTTTATCTCTGAATTTGGACTTTCGATTATTGTATTACAGGAATTGAACTACGAGTCAGTGGCTCAGTCAGTAGAATCAATGGTTAAGTGTATGTACCATATTTGACGGCTCATGAAACGCACTTCAAAAATAGTTGAAAACATCAACTTGCGTCTCATATGTAAAGTTGAGGCCTCCCGTATTTTATCCTTAATACTAACTGCCATTATCTATAATTTTGCCTCAGATGATCTTATACATAGTCGAATTGTTTAATGATGTTATATATTTAAACAACATTATTATTATTATGTCATTTTTCATCATGTTTCGATTTCAGCTATGGTCGCACTAATAAAGCCTTCAGTCTCAGACTTTAATCCAGATGCACGTAGCCATCGATGAGTATTAACTTTATCAACATTGGATTTTTTGGCACGTTCTGGATATTAAGCATACAGACGTTTGTCTTGCCAGCGTTGTTTCATTTATTATTATTATTATGTCATTTTTCATCATATTTAGATTTCTGCATTGGTCTCACTACCAACCAAGTCTGCGGGGAGACCTAAGGCAGGTAGTGGCGTGTTGTTATGACTCCATTTCATGTTTTTCTATCCTCCCTATCATCCCCAGCATTACATAGATAACGTTTTCCTTAGTGTGTGGGCTGTACTTAATAATACAATTTTTTGTATATCTCTTAAGCTGGGGTTTCCAGGGATTCTTTCAATGTGTTGTTTTGTTCCATTTTTTATCATTCCAAGTGCACCTACTATCACTGGCACAACTCTTGTTTTCAATTTCCACATTTTTTCTATTTCAATTTCCAGGTCTTTATATTTTGACAGTTTTTCAAATTCCTTGATTGCTATGTTACAATCCGCTGGACAAGCCATATCAATTAATAGACAAGTTTTCTCCTTCTGGTTTTTAACAATAATGTCTGGCCTGTTTGCTTCAATTTTTCTGTCTGTGTAGATGGTGTAATCCCATAGAATGGTTACATCTTCTATTTCTGTAACCGGTGCTGGATGATGTTCATACCAGTGTTTGTTTACAGCTTTTCCATAATGTTTGCACATTGCCCAATGTAAATATTGCCCAACTCTATCGTGGCGATTTTTATATTCGTTTGGGGCAAGCACAGAACAGCCTGAGATTAGGTGGTCTATTGTTTCTTGGTGTTTATCACAAAACCTGCATTTTGGATCCATATTATTATGCATAATATTTGCCTGAAAGTTTCTCGTGAAAAGACTTTGGTCTTGTGCTGCAAGTATAAATCCTTCAGTTTCAGACTTTAATCCAGATGCACGTAACCATCGATGAGTATTAACTTTGTCAACATTGGATTTATTGGCACGTACTGGATATTGGCCATGCAGAGGTTTGTCTTGCCAGCGCTGTTTCATCTTTTCAAGAGCTTTATCTTTGGCTTTCATTTTCATATTTTTTGCCGCAATAGTTGGTTCTTGGCTACTGTTTTGCTTTTCTACAGAATCTACTAACTGTAATTCTTGTTTGTATTTACTGCCTTCTTTTATTATTGAATATTTTTTCTTTCTTTCTTCATGTTGCCTTACTAATTGTATCATCCAATCCTTTGTTGTTTCTATGTATGTTAGTAAGCCAATAGTTGTTGTCTTGTATGACAATTCCAGCTGAATAAGACCCCTTCCACCTTCTTTACGGGGTATGTATAGACGGTCTACATCAGCCTTTGGGTGATGCATCCTATGCTTAGAAAGAAGCTTTCTTGTTTTAGCATCCATTCGCCTGATGTCGTTTAGAGTCCAGTTTAAGATGTTGAAGCTATATTGGACAACTGGGATTGCAAGGCTATTAATGGCCATAACTCTATTCTGTGAATTTAATTCAGTTTTTAATATCATTCGTAGCCTTCTATAGTACTCTTTACGCACTATTTCTTTCATTTTTTTATGGTGAATGTTTACGCTCTCATTTACACCTAGGTATTTATAAGCTTCTTCTGGTTTCAATTCTTTTATTGTTACAGCAGGGTCTAGGCTAATTGAGGATGTTTCTTGTATTGATCCACGTAAAACTGTAGCTTTAGCACATTTATTCAAATTAAATTTCATTCCAATGTCTTCGCTGAAGCATTTTACAGTTTGCAGAAGACCTTCCAGCTCATTATCATTCTTAGCATATAACTTTAAGTCATCCATGTAAAATAGATGGCTTATTTTCTTTTGGCCTATTTTATAACCACATTCTGTCTTATTAAGTTGACTGGTTAGTGCTATTAATGATATGCAGAATAGTAAGGGAGATAAAGAATCACCTTGAAATATACCTCTTTTGATGTTTATTTCATCAGACTTATCGGTTCCATTTATATGATTGAGGTAAAGGGTTGTTTTCCATATAGACATGCACTGTTTGATGAAATTGATGATGACGGGCGATATCTTGTATATATTTAAAGTCTTTAAAATCCATTCATGTGGCACACTATCGAATGCCTTTCGGTAGTCTATCCAGGCAGTACTAAGATTTTTCTTTGTCTTGTAGCAGTTTTCCAGGATCATTTTGTTAATTAGCAATTGGTCTTTACAGCCATAACAGCCACGTTTGCACCCTTTTTGTTCAAGCGGTATCATGTCATTTCTTTCTAAGAATAAATATGTTTGTTTTGTTAAAATAGATGTTAGTAGTTTATATGTTGTCGGAAGACATGTAATTGGTCTGTAGTTTTTCGGGTTGTTTGTGTCACCATTCTTGGGTAGAAGAAATGTAATTCCTTTTGTCATCCATGCAGGAATTTTAGTGGGATCGTCAACCATTTCTTGGAGTTCTTTGGCTAATTTTTTATGTGCTGCATTTAAATAATATAGCCAAAAGTTAGGAATTTTATCTATACCTGGAGTTTTCCAATTGTGTGCTTTTTTTAGTGCAAATTTAATATCATCTTCTGTAATTCCAGACCATGTCTGTTCGGGTTTATTCTTCATTCGTTCTATCTCCTGCGTAATCCAATGTACTTCCTTGCTAGGTTCTTTAGGGCAAGCCCATATCTTTTCCCAGAACTGTGTGACTTCTTCCATTCTGGGGGGTACTGTCACTTCAATTCTTTTTTTACCTATTTCCCTGTAAAATCTCTTTGTATCAGTCTGAAAGATCTTGTTTTGTCTGTAAAATTTTGCTCTTTTTTCATAGCGTCTTATTCTTTGAGCCTTCAGTTGGATTTTTTGCTTTATTTTTTCTTTATTTGATAAGACGTCATTTTCATTCCTGATGTTATATTTTTTTTCGGCTCTTCTTCTTTTCCTAGTTCTTACATTTATTCCTCTACTCAGTTCATCCAGTACTGACAGTTCACTTCTTAGTTGTTCGATTTCTTTTTCGATTTTTCTTTTCCAGGGTGGATCTTCACGTCTGCGTGACTGCCTTGTTTTTATTTTGATGTTTAATTTTTTTGTTGCTGCTGTTGCTGATGCATATATTACTTCGTTAAGATTTGTATTCGGGTCTTCATCCAGTATTGATTTCAGTGCTGCATTGTACAATTTAATAGTTCGGAGGTTTTGTTTTGTTGGTTGGAATTTTGGGAGCTGTTCACGTTCCTCCATTGTAATACTTTGTATTTGACTTAGCTGGTTTTTTATTTCTATCTTGGCTTCCTGTATATTGTTATTTTCGGTCAAATAATTATCTTCGATGTGTTCTGAACTAATTTTATTTTTGTCTTTTAACTGACTCAGACTCAGATCGCACCTTTCCAGCACTTTTAGACTTACATCATTATCTTCGCAGTGATTTGCGTGTTTCACGGTTTCTACATTATGACCTGTGATTTGTTTGATGTTATTACTTTTTATTTCTGGTTCCGGTTCCTTTTCATATTTTGTTGATTCGACTCTTCTTGTTACAATTCTTTTAATTTCGTGAATCTCAGCCTCTGACAGTCGGTTATTACGAATAATGTACCTACGTACATTGGCCAATTTATTTTCGTCAATATACTTTCTATTTGTTTGACCAACTTTTTCACGCCAAATGTCATATGTTTGGCGAGTCATGTTTTTTTGAGGTTTGAGTAACGCTTCATGAAATGCAGTCATAACGACTTTGTACTCCTCACGAGACCATTTTATTTTTTCTTTCTTTAAATATACGGTTGTAGATCTAGCTGGTGAATTTTCAGGACCATCATTAGGATTATCCTGGTTGTGGGGACCTGAAGATACATTCTTTGTGTAGGAGTTTGTTCCTATGGCAGATTTTTCGACCTCAGGTAGGTTCCCTCCTGAAGGACGGGCTCCCTGTTTATCCACTGGAAGAGCCATACTGGACTTTTTATTTCTATTTGTGTTTTTCATGTTTTTCCCACGAGTGACGCACGGGTCCAAAAGTCCACCCAAAGTTGCCCGGCACGTTGGGTAACGGTCTTTTACAAACAGGGTCCCGAAGCCTGTAGGGAATCGTTTGTGACCTCATAACGCAGTAGCCATTCACTCCTCGGCACGATTAACACCTTGAGTTGCGGGTTGTTGTTCGGAGTTTTCCTTCTCCTAAATGGGCTGCCAAGCAACATCTGACATAGACGCGATTGGAATTCAAGGAGAAAGACGGCTCAACGAAACAAAACATCAATATTACTAGAGTAGTTTGTTTAAAAAAAAAAAAAAATTATAATATCTTAAGAAAAAAAAATCCTGTTTATATTAAAACAAAATTTCATATTGAGAAAAGGAAAAATTCAAATAGAGAGACGTTTGTTGAAAAAAAAAAAAAAAAAAAAAAAAAAAAAATGTAATAATTTGTTCGTCCACTTTATCTTTCATTTTTTCAACAAAGTCGTTGGTCAATATTGGATTATCATAATAAGATAAATTAAATAAGTAAATTAAAACAATAAATAAATAAAAATAAATTTATCAAAAAAAAAAAATACGTAGACTTTCTATAAAATAATAGCATATAAATTGTTTTTCATCGGATTTAATTTATTTTCTTGTTTTGTTTGGTTTTTAAGAAAATTATAATAGTTAAAAAAAAAAAAAAAAAAAAAAAAAAAAAAAAATTTACACGAAATATCGACAGCTAAAGGAAATATAATACGGATGATTTTATTTAGGTTAATTTAAAGAACAAACAGATAAATTAAAATAAAGCAGAATTTTGTTAAAAAAAAAAAAAAAAAAAAAAAAAAAAAAAAAAAATTATTCCCTAATATCTAAAGAAAAAATCCTGTTTATATTAAAACAGAATTTCATATTGAGAAAAAGAAAAATTCAAAGAGAGAGACGCTGGTTGAAAAAAACAAACAAACAAACTTGGATGTAACGGCCGTTCATCGGAGAAAAAAAAAAAAACATCACTGCACTTAGAGAGTATTGTTAAAAAAAAAAAAAAAACATTTATTGCTACTATTAACCTTTGTCCTTGCAAAAAAAAAAATTCAAAATTTAATTTAATATGAAAAAAAAAAAAAAAAAAAAAAGTGGACATACCTTTGAGTTTGAGTTTACTACCGTAACATTTAAAAATAATAATTTGTTGGCCTACTGTATTCTGTGTTATTCTTTCATTAAATCCAGCGAGAATAAAATTATCGAAAAATAAATAAATATATAAAATGAACGAACAAATTAAATATAATAAATTATTACATATTCTCTCTAAGAAAGAATATCCTAGATCGAACATTTTTTTAGTGTTTTTCGTCATATTTTTTTTTTTTTTTTTTTTTGTCTTGCTTTAGAAGACTAGTTAATAAATCTATTTAAAGGATCATTAAAAGAAGAAACATACAATTTGAATTATATACGAAGAAAAAATTAATGTTTATGTTTAAAATAGTGAAATTCAAAATTAATGTTTACGTTAAAAAAAAAAAAAAAAAAAAAAAAATCTCAAAAAATTTTTTTAATAGGAAAGAAAAAGTGGACATTTGAGTTTACTACCGTAAAATTTAAAAATAATTTGTTGGCCTACTGTATTCTGTGTTATTCTTTCATGAAATCCAACGAGAATAAGATTATCGAAAAATAAACAAATATATAAAATGAACGGACAAATATAAATAAATTATTACATATTCTTTCTAAGAAAGAATTTTTTCTAAGAAAAATTATTACATATTTTTTCTAAGAATGAATATCGTCGATCGAACAGAGCGCTTTTCGTCATATTTTTTATCGTTGTCTTGCTTTAGAAAACTAGTTAATAAATCTCTTTAAGGATCATTAAAAGAAGAAATATACAACTAAAATTATATACGAAGGGAAAAATTAATGTTTATGTTTAATATAGTTTAATATAGTGAAATGAGAAATTAATGTTTACATAAAAAAAAAAAAGAAAAAAAACGTTACGTTTTCAGGAGCCTCAGAAAAGCACGTCATTCTCGTTGTAATCCCAACCGCGTTCTTATTATTATTATTATTATTATTATTATTATTACTATTATTATTATTAATCTCCTTTCCTCAAGCAAATCAAGCTGTAATTTAATGAACAGAAGCACGTCACTGTGTTCTGTCATTTCTTCGTTTCTCTATATCAACAAATTCTTTCTCAAAATTCTAGCACTGATGTTTTCAAATTCAAAATTCAAGCACTGATGTTTTCTAAAGCTTCTCAGCTCGAATCGAACATTACCATTACCAAAGCCGCTAAACTGTATCAACAAATCTCACTGTATATAAAAAGCAAGCGAAAAGCATAACTGAACACAAATCAAGAATTCCCAACAGTAAAAATATAGTACATGGTTACAGTAATGAAACATTGCTATAGAAAACGAAGGAGAAAATATTTGATGAAAAGAAATTCGACAACAGATGAACATAAGCTAAACACACACTTTTACCATTACGGATATTTCCTTACACTTACATATATTTCTTCTGTAGTTTCCGGTTGGGTAATGATAGTAGTGTGTTAAAGCATATTTAGGTTTGAGGGATACGCTGGTACCAACGAATATCGCCGGTACTTTCTTACGATAATTACTTTTACAGTGCCGGGAATAATAATAATAATAATAATAATAATAATAATAATAATAATA
This sequence comes from Ascarosepion bandense, assembly GCA_037127315.1. Taxonomy (NCBI): domain Eukaryota; kingdom Metazoa; phylum Mollusca; class Cephalopoda; order Sepiida; family Sepiidae; genus Ascarosepion; species Ascarosepion bandense. Next base: position 2,125,202 of record JBBBDQ010000897.1, on the reverse strand, counting down.
ATAATAACGCACAAATACTACGCCAGTAATGCCTTCTGATTTTAATTGATTATAGGGGTTAACATGTACATGTTTTAACTTCGAGAATTGAGATAACTTCAGTAAATTAAAGTAATAAGTTTAGTATCACAAAATTATTTCAGTTGCCTGACCATAACAAGTACTATGCATTTCTGTTCGTAAGCAGGAGTAATGGAGGATTACCGTGTCTAGGTATCGAGAGCGATGATTTTTTTAATTTGAAGGATAAGACAGCCAAAGCGAATTAAGAGTCACATCTACCCCCAATCGGAGATGTCTAAGCAGACTGGATTACTCAATCTGAAGCTATTTGTAAATGGTTACACTACTTCTTATCAAAAACTGTCACCATATTACACATTTTTGGTTGTACTGCATGTGGTTGATATACAATTATAAGACTGGGCGACACAGATATACTAGGTTTTGTATATCTGTATGTTGGCGTGACTTTATTGATTTTCTGTTATCTTATTCAACAATAATAATGTCATTAGAATAAATATTTTTTTTAAATAATATTGTAGTTTTACTGGGGTTTTTTTTGGGGGGGGGGTATCTGCCCAAATTATTTTTCAACTATATACGTATGAACAGTAATTATTTTTTTCATTTGGCAACCTGTTTCAGCATAAATAAATATTGAAAATCAAAGACAATTTATTAAATAGTTTTCCATTAAAAAGATTATCTTCACTAAACCCTCAAAATACTTTAACTTAAAAAGATTATGCATGAGGAACGCGCCGAAAATAATGTGTTCTATTTATTTACACAAAAACCATAAGCTATAAGAAGAACAATAACACCATTGTGGTAATATTCAAAATATAATGATTAAAATATGTAACGTGCAGAGATTTCATAAGCATGTCAAAAGCCAGACAAGCATTACATCAACACACACACACATACATACATACATATATATATATATATATATATATATATATTGCAGGTTTCAGAAAAAATGTCAGCAAAAATAAAAATCTAAAATAAGATTTCAAATTTGCTGACATAGTAGAATGCACGTCGTGATGTATACAAACTGAATTTTCAACCAGTTGCTGTAAGTAAATACAAAAACCTTTTGATTTTGTATCTCTTGAAAGGAGATACATGCAATATTTTGCAATAGTTCATGGTCAGTCAACTAAAAAATGCCAACTTCTATATACAAAATTACGCCAAGCGACACCGTTTTCTAAGGGCTAAGAGAAACACGAAGAGATCAAAAGACTCACTGATAACTAAAATTGCATGTAATCTTCTCAAAGTCAATAAATTTGAACTTTCTTTTTTCCTCTGTAAACTGTGAGTAATGATATTTTCTACATCTACAAACTTTATTAATGTCAAATTAACTTATATTCAACTTTACATACAAAAAAATTGTGAAAATATAAATTACAATTATTTGAAGCTTATTTATTATATTCTGATTTTATGGGAAAAAAAGAGAATGCCACCATAAAATATTAACCTCCGTAAACCTTGGTGTAAATAACAAAGCAAAGTTACCTTCAAATATTTATCAGTTCCCAACCCTTGTTCTCAGATATGTGGAAGAGTAATGGGGTATACTACAGACATGCCACTCTGGAACTCGCTGCGCGACTATAAGGTACCAAAATAAAATTTGTTATTGACACTGGTATTTTTGTATTACCAATGTTTTCTAGTTGCATCCAACTCTTATATCAGTCTCATCAGTAAGAAAATATAATGCCAATGACAAGTGAATCTAGAGATTGAAATTCCTTGTTCGAATAGATTTTCCAATAAACCTTCGCTGTTGTTGATACCGCTAGTTTTTATTGAGCTTTAATGTTTTTTTAAAAAGTTTGAATTGACCATAGACTGTAAAAATATTATAAGAAATATTACAGAAAAAAAGATTAATATGTACATAGCTACATCTTCGATAAATGCAGTTAATCTTCCAAAACGAGACACATTTCCGCATATAAATCGCAATCAGTACGAGCAGAATTGCAAAAATTTCAGAATTCCGGTGTGATATATTCTAAAAGTGAGTGGAAAATCCCCCTTCACCTTGTTTCAGAATCCAACTGTAATTACCGATATTAATGAGAATTTTAATGCCAAGCCCTTCTGCACGAAGATTCCTTATTATTATTATTATTATTACGAGTGGGCCCGTGCTGTCAAAAATGGCGGCAAAATATTTATATCGATATGTCGTCTAAAATGATGGCAACATATTTTGTTGTACCTACTACTGCGTAACTTACATTAAGACATAAGAAAAAAGTAATAATAATCCAAACAGCTGAGCGTGACAAGACAAATAAATGTACAATGAGTATGTGTGTGTGTGTGTGTGTGTGTGTGTGTGTGTGTGTGTGCGCGCGCGTGTGTGTGTGTTCTTCACTACTCGACGATATAATCATCGCAAAATAAAAAATAAGGCACTGTTAAAGAGCACACACGCAGCAAAAACTTTCATAACTGTAAAGTTTAATAACTAATAGTAAAGCGAATAAACTGAGCCGACGCTGCCACGCTTGACAAGATTGTTATTTATATATAAGTAGTACCAACTAATGGGTTGGCAGGTCCACTGTTTGTAGTGATTAACTTTATTAAGAATGCTTGATAATTAGTAGAGCATTATATTTGGTAATATTTTTACTATAAGTTTATAATAAAAACATATTTTACTGCAACATAAGAACCATTGTGTTTCGATATTACCTTATTGGCACCCCATCAGGCAGACTGCCTGATGAGGTTCTAATACAACGGCTCTTTTGTTGCAGTAAACTTTGTTTTTATATAAACTTATAATATATATATATATATATATATAGTGATGATCATCCACGTATACTGTCTTAAGTTAATATGTATAGGAAAGAATATTAATAAAAAGTTTTGAATTTAAAAATACGTTTCTAATTCAAATTTAAAAATCACTTGTTTCTGATGAAGGACCGAGGGCGGTCTGAAATATAAAATATAATAAAAATAAACAAATACTGTTCAAAAAAAGTACATTTTTAAATTCAAAACTTTTTATTAATATTCTTTCCTATATATATATATATATATATATATATATAACGGTTTTTATTATATTAGAGATTATTATTATTATTTTCTGTAAACTGCTATATATTCTAGTTTGTTGTTTTTTAATCATTTCACCCCAAGCAAGGCGTTAACGCCACTGATGTGCAGGGGGTTACATAAGAGAGAAGTATTATGCAGAAGGAGAGTGAAGACAAAGACGAACCAGCTACAGGAGAAGAAAGAAGAAGACAGTTGCGAAGGTAGAGAGAAAGGAAAAGAACAAGATACACGTGGTGATGTAGAAAGGGGTGGAGTTCATCTACCCGTGTATAAGTCTTTCTTTTTTAATCCTGTTACCTTTGCAAGCGTTCAAGCTGGATGACATATAAACAACGTCTGTACTTTGAACTGGAGAGAGAAAGGACAAGAGAAGGAGGTGAACATAGGAGTGAAGACAGTTACAAAGGTAGAGAGATACACAGGGTGATGTAGAGAGGGCTGGAGTTAAGTGGATAAGAGATAGGAATTGACTTTGCATTTAAATTCCTGGAGGTTACAGCCGTCAGGAAAGCAAGTATATGGAAGTGATTTCCACAGGCGGGAAGCGCGAGAAAAGAAGATGATGAAATAGTGATAGTGGATTCGTTCCCCGTTGCTTTTATCGAGTTTTGAATTTACCATTCCTTAGACAGTTTACCACCTAAGTTAAAGAATCTATTCCATACTAATATTTAGTTCATAACTGGAAGGAGAAAAGAGGGATTCATTTTTACCAAGGGCAAATTGTACAAAAATGAACGTGAAAGAGTACATTTCTGATATATGATATATTAAAGGTAGTCAGAACATATTAGCTGATTGCATGTCGTGACCAGTTTTTGCAATACAGATATATATTGTTGATTTGCCAGAAATCACCGTTATAAATAAAATAGTTTAATAACCTTAAATATATTGATTATGTCGGGTCGCTTTAAGGGTGCTGAAGATGCAATATAGCGTAGTACTACTAGCCACATGGTCGGGTCACCGGTGACTATACCTTTTCCTCGCCAGACTTTTATGTTGAGGAGAGTAGCTAGACAGGTAACAATTTTAGAAATGACTTATCAACGGGCAGATTAATGTTCTTGCAGGGTCAACAGCCATTTAGCACAGTGGGATAGACGGCTCCATAGCTATATAGTCAGCCTGAAGTCAACAGCCAGAGTGGAGGTTCGCCCAATGGAATAAATGGTCACGTACGCATGACCAAGACAAGCGTTCAAGTTGGAGGACATCGTCTGTACTTTGACCTAGAGAAAGAATGGAAACGTTTTTGACTTTCAATTTGAATATGTAAAGAGAACTAGCCAGGTGTTCAGTTGTGCAGCGACACTACAACGACACCCTGTCATGGGACTGATGATGATGATGATGATATAAATTTCAAGGAAGTAATAATTCTAAGATATATGATGTAATTACTTCTTGGCTTAATCCTCAGCATAGATCAATTTTTTAAATTGTAAAGAATATAAAGAATCTTCAAAAAAGAAATGAAAAAGAATAAACTTTTAAGATCTACCGTCACCACGTTTACAAACTTTCCATAAATATATTGTCAGACCACTACCTCCGGCTAGTTATGATTTAGGCTCATATGTAAACCCCTATAAATATCTTTTAGAGTGTATCGACCATTCAGCTTATTGAATTAAGGCTCAAACATTAAATGAAATTACAGCATAATCAATAGTTGAAGGCTGTATAAATACATGAAAGTAAGTTATTTTAAAATTGTTAAAACTTGTCGGATTCATAGACTGAGAACTACTTGCGACCTACTGTCTAATGATTTAACAGAATGAACACAAAACAATTATAACAGAAATAATCGCCTGAAAAACATAACTTCTAGCATTACTAGGTACACGCAGTACATCAGGTTTTATGTCTTCTTTTGTACTGTAACTGATTGCCCAATATTAATTTCTCAAATATTGACCAATCTATCTGATACAATGAAAGCTGATTCATTAAATAGTTCGTTTGCTAAGAATGTGCATACAAACCTCCACTTCAGTTTCTTTTCTAAAGAAAATCCCCACGATTCAAATAAACATTACTTTTTAAGTGAATTTATGCATTGTGATAAGGTATGGCTTTTGGTGGATCATATTGGGAAACATTTAGAAGCACCTTATACAGGGTCTTACAAAGTTCTATAGCATTCACCAAAAGATTTTTTCGTTGAGATGATTGATAATATATATAATCAAACATCTGTGAATAGACTGAAACCTAATATTGGAAGATTTGTAAATAAAAGTATTTTTTAGAATAAAAATAATAAAAAACCTGTAGATATTATTTCAAATGATGATAGTTTATGTACAGATAAGAATAATACCAGTGTTCAAAGACAAACAGGCGATAATACGAGTATTTGTAACTTAGATGATAAGTAAAGTATTACTAGGTTGAAAACTTCTTATATAAATTCTCATAAAATTTCATATAATCCAAAGAAAGTATATTTGGATCAAATCAGAAATTAATAGAGTTTTAAGTGAATTCCAAAGATAATATTTAGTAATTTTCACAACGATTTATTTAAATGCATATGTATCATTTTGTTCCAATACATTTTATCATTTTTGAGGTAGCTTTATAATTTAATTCTCCCAGAACTTGGCATCTTTCTGGGTGATGAACCTATCTAAGTGGTTGTTACAGGCTACTGGAGAACTATAATTCTTTCCATTAAGAATTCTGTAGGGATCGTAAGTTTAAAAGAGACATTGAGTCTGGTGTTGTCCTAATGGAAGAAGACAACCTTCCGATTAGCCAATTCCAGATGAGTTTTCCAATCCCACCAAATAAACAAAATCAATATCTTCGTATGAAAACTGTCTTTTGTAGTGGATAACGGTAGCTCATTTCGTTTTTCTCCTAGGACCTTTATCGCTCTACATTGTTAAAAAATATCCATCTTTCATTGTTCAGCTTTCCATGTCACCCAGACATAGTAGCAATTCAAGTGTTTTCAAATAAAATATGAAATATGTGGAGTATCTCGGCAATGTCACATGTCGTGTGTCTTATCATCAATAAGTGCTGGAATGCCGAAACAATCTCGGTCTTTCAGATCAAATTTTCACTTCTAAACCTAGCTAACTTCATGCAAAAAGTACTCTCAGCTATGGTACCATTTCCATAAACAGTACATATCTATTTTCTGCTTCTACGGTGATTTTTTCTCTTTCCTGAAATAAAAGAGCATCTTATTTTCATTAATTTCCACTCTTAAAGTAGACGCATTTAAAATTCACAATCCACATACGAACTGTAAAGAAAGACGCGTTGAGATGTCACCTTTCAGAATTTGTACATATATCAAAGATTCCATTCACGTGCGAAACAACATTATGTGTTCAAACTCCACTTATTGAAAAACGCAACGAACTTTTGTTTCAACCCAATGATTAGAAATTACGCAGAAAACGTTCCGGATTATTATAGTAAGATTTGAAATTTAATAATTATATTAGTTATCGAGATTTCAGACTCATGTCAAAAATCTGTACTGGAGCACCATACATACATACTTAGGTAAAAGGGCAGGCTTTAAGGAAAGGCTGCAAATATCGAAAATAAGATTTCAAATTTGCGGACATAGTAGAAAACATATGACGCTTAGTGTAATGGTTAGCAAGCTTGTCTTACTAAAAACCTATTGCAACTGAGTAGTGAGTTCAATCCTCATTGGGTGCCCTATACTTTCGGCCTTGTGCCACATCTAAGCTGCGCTTAGAATATCACTACAGACGCTCTTTAACCAATGAGAAAAGTGAAGGAGTTTGAGATTAAAAGACTCACCCGTAACTGAAACTACGTGTCAATTTCTTTCGGTCAATACGCTTATAATTGCTATTGTGTTGCAAATGGGGAGTAAAGATATTAAACAAAATTTATTCATCAGAAACATTCCCGTATCTGAAAATATTTAAAATAATAAAACCATTTTGATGGCAAGAGGAGCAAAGAAAATAGCGAATGACCTACGTAACCAGCTCGTGTAAATGGTTGGCAGAACAGGGATTAGAAGAGTTAGCAAAAAGACAAACACTGCTAAAAAGGACAGGAGAGTGTGGAGAACCATGAACCGTGAGAACACTGAACATAATATATTAAATGTATATTAAAAGATACAGAGAATAAACTTACACATAAATTTATATACAAAAACAATGTTGCAAAAATATACATAAATTGCAGTTTTAAATATTCCCACAATAATTGGGAGTTTATTTACAACATTAATTGTGACAATACAATGCTGAAGTACGACATGGCAGTGAATACTAGACAATCTCCCCACAGATGAAGAAGAGACTTGAAGCAACAAAAATGTGGTTCCATAGAATGATACTGAGAATAACATGGACTGAACACTTAGGCAACGACAAAGTTTTAGAGAAAATAAAAACAAAAAGGACAATTATACTTAACATCAAACACGTGGAATTTCTAGGGCACAATAAGGAAGAAGTGCTTGAAAAATTTTATACTCACAGTACAGACTGAAAGGGGACAGGGAAAAACAACTAACAGTGCTTATATCCACTGTTCTGTTTTCATAAACTTTTAGTAACCGTTGATGAATGCCAATGTACACAATTTTTCTAAGTCGATGAATTCAAGAAGATCCCTTTTGTTTCTTACAAATTTTCATATTAGATGTCATTTTGCCTAACTAGTACCTGTAACAAGGCCACAAAATCTCAGAGATGATATGCAAGAAAGTTAAACATCTACTGTCACAACACACATAAAATTCTACCTCTTGTACCGTGGGCCAACAAACATAATATGAGGCATTCATTCCAGAGTGAACAGCGCAATATATATATATATATATATATATATATATATATATATATATATATATATATATTAATGCCGGTTTCATTGAATAATATAGACAAGTTTTGTCTATTAATTTTGTGTAGGATCCGTTCGTACCGTCTGATATACTTGATGGTGATATCGTTGAAAGACAACAAAAAATCACAGTAATTGTTGATTTTTTTATTGGGACTAAGCTTTATATATATATATATATATATATATATATATATATATATCCGAAAAAATAATTTAACAACATCATTTATTACGTTTTACATTTCCAACACAGCCAAGGTTTTTAAAAAAGCGTACGAGACAAAAGGAAATAAAAATACAAATTGAGCATTTACCAAAATTTTCTTTTTTTTAGCAATGCGTAGATTATTTAAAATTAAAATATTTAAAGACATTTCAATAATGTTTCTTTGATAGAAAGAAAATACAAGCGTTGCTTGTAACACTGCCAAATTATAAAATTATATACAATTGTTGTTCTTTGTTAGATTAAATAGTTAACTAAATGTGTAGATAAAAGCGTACAACGTAGTGAATGTAGAAAATTCAAATCTTTTAATATAGTCTTAGTGAAAGTAATTTCTCAAAAAAAAGCTGACTTATTTCATTAACAAATGAAAATGAATACGCAGTGTGATTTGTTCGCTGGCTAAGTACTTACTCAGAGCGCAGATGTAGACTTTTTAAATCAGCAACATAAAAAATGCGATTATTTTAAAAATGTTAAATAGGTTGTGTAAATTAATTATGCATCCTACATACTTGAAACTTAACAGGAACTTGTCTGGTCATTAATTCTCATCAATTTAGGAAATTAAAAATTCATGACTTTATGGTTAAAAGTTATTCATAAAAATATACGTTCATTTTATGATTAAAAACACTGGTCACATGTCTATTGATCCAGGGCGTTGTGATAAAAAGCAACAATTATAAGATGGAGCAAAATAATTCAATTGTAATATAATAGTAGTAATAATTAAGAGTGTTTCGACCCAATAAAAAAATAAAACGCAACAATAGGATGCAATAAAACTAGTAATAGAATAATAATTTTAAAGAGTATATCAACCGTAATTCTTGGGCTAAAATGTAAGAATAATACGATGAAGAAAAACTGGTAATAAAATAATAAAAAATGTTTTCTTTACTCCATATCCTTTGATAACGCTAGCGATTGTGGATCTACACAGATATCTATTTTTTATTATCTATGAATTACTGACTTTTAATGAAACACTATGTAGTGGTTTACCATTGCCTTTCCTATGTATTTTTTTATTCGAAGTTATTCTTCTGTTAGATTGGCTGACACCAATAGCTAGAGAGCACATAAATGGTGGAAAAAGAATTGGATTCATTTGTTACTTAAGGGCATTTGTGCGAAAGTGAACGCAACAGAAGAATCCGGAATTTGAACTCGGCTCACTAAATTACATTTTCTGCAAAGATAATTGTTGCGCTATCCACACATTATAATGAAAAATATCGATTCAGAAACTTCTGCTAAAAAACAGCAATAATAAGTTGTAATAAAATGCACGTGAAAATTGTTAAAATATTTCGTGGAACAATTCTTATTTGTTTTACACGATTATAAACAGTGATAAAAGTTGCACATACAAACACACTCACACCCACATTTATATTGTGTATTTGGGCAACAATCCCTCTTTTATGCAAGTTTCATTAAATATGACAGTCAAGGTATTATGATTAAGATTTTTATGCAGTTAACTTAACCATAATACCTTGTCTGTTATGTTTTAATTAAAGCTACACACATATACTCACATACACATAGATAGATAAATAGATAGATAGATAGATAGATAGATAGATAGATAGATAGATAGATTCTTTAAAATTTACAAAAAATGTTTGCATTTTTGATTCAAGTGATAGCAATATTCACTCTTATTTTTAAAATATTTACCTTAAAAATGCCCTTTTACGACCTATCAACTCTTCCTTGCCACTTGTAGATGATGAGAAAGTTGCCTTTGTGCATAAAGAGAATACAGTAAAATCCTAGTTTACTTATGCGTCAAATATAATCTATTTATTCTATTTCAAATTAGATTAATTGAATTTTGCATATTCAGTAGGGACCTCTATCCTCTATACAACTGATTAAATGTATAATTTTAAATTTAAAATCTAATATTTATTACCCGTTGATAAACAGATACTGCTATTTATAGAATTACTAGCAGTATAGCCCGGCGTTGCTCGGGTGTAATGAAAGCTTTAAAACTTATCCATAGTCCTGGAGCTCAGACTCTTTGGACGTTGGCACGAAAGACTAAAAAGTAATGGTTGTTTCCAGTTAAAGCGAAACTGTAGACTGAAAGAAAAATGAATGGATGTAAGTCAAATTTTGATTTCCTGGTATTGATATCAAATAAGTTTTTTCATCGTAAACTGAATTTTGAAGGCTAAATATGTCCTCTGAGTAAATGGTATCATGAATGAGTCTGAAAACTACAATTATACCTACTTAGAGACAAACCCGAAGCAAAATCTAAAATAAAAGGGCTGAAAAAAATACAGGCAGATAAACAGACACACACACAAAAATCTTGCCTTATATATATATATATATATTATCGATTTTCTGCACTATTGTAAGAACTGCAACCTTGAAACTTCTTAATATCGTTTCTTATGTCTTTGTGAGTGTATCAAATTTGATTAAAATCGGACCACTCCCTTTATAACCCGATTGTTTCGATTATCGATATTTATCGGGGGTACCTCGACACAAAACCTAATAACACTCACAGACGCTTATAGTACAACTGTGAAAAATTTCAAGAAAATCGGTTCAGCCGTTTCGGTGTCTATAGGTAACGGACACACACACACACAGACAAAGTTCCATTTATAAATAAGTTTGGATTAGATTTAGATCTCAGAAATTACTATTTATCTATTTATTTGCGAGAAGATGCCGCGAATGATGAACGTTGTTTTTTTTGTTTTTTTCAGGGAATTTTTAAACAACAAATTATAGCCTACGCTGGATGTATAAAAATTTCGAAACTGAAACTATAAGGTTTTCCAGATTTTAAAGACAACAGGAAATCAATCCCCTATCTTTTCCTAAGAAGTCATGCTCATTTACCGATAATAACATAATCTATGAAGAAATATAATTGTCTACATCCTGAAGCAACATGGCATTCAATATATATATATATATATATATATATATATAGGTAGCTAAAAAATAAAACTATACCCAAGATTTAAAATGCATTAAAAAAATGAAAAGTATTTCTTTATAAAAGTTTTTATTTTAGTTTTAATTTCATGCTAATAGATAAAAGTTAATATTTACAATAAGCCAAATACTTTACTGCATTTCAAACCGAATTTAAATTGGCTGGGATGATTTTTTGTCTGAATAGCAGTAAAATCGTTTATATCAACCAGTCTGTCGACACAACAAAATTCTCTTTTTTTAAAAAATATTTAAAAATAAAATATATATTTCTGAAACGTTGAGAAAAATTAGCTAATTTAATGTTTAATTAATCTGAATTGAAACAAATATTACACACATTTAGTTTAAAATATCACAGAAAAAACATTCTGAACACTCAAGTGGATGTTTTATGAGGTGTTGATAAAATTAATTGACGACGATAATGTAAACACTAAACAGTTTTTGTTAAATAATTTTTTAAATACCCACTAATCTTTAAATTTTAAATATTTTAAGCATTCTAAGATTTTATAATCTCACTTATGAAGACGCTTGTTAAAAAAATGTTAGAAAATTACTAATAAATTTTAAATAAACTATAGAAACCACTCGTATTTTCTGATAATGTTGTGTATGGACGTTCGTATTTACAAAAACTGGCACGTTTATACAGGCACACACGTAAAAAATTCAAATCCTTTTTAAAATGCTGGGTTGGTGCTAAATTGTTGTAAGCTTTTCCATTTATGATTAGCAAATACAGTTTTTATTTATTAACAATATCACATGACCACTACAAATTAATACAGATTTTTAAAATATTTAAATAAAAATAATTCTTCTTGTAAAAATTCATTTATCATCATTTTTTCCTAAGAAAATAGTGTCCATAATAGATTTTTTTTTCATAAAAGCAATTTTGTGACTTTTATTTTGCGATTCAGAGAAGTTGCTCTGTAACTGTGGTTTTGTATGACCAAAAACATTTGATGATTTTAGATTCTCCGAAGACGTGTCCTTATAACTAATATAAACATTAAGCCCTCCAAAAAAAAAGTTTCTCGAAATTTCATAAAATTAAGTAAGTTAGGAGTAACACACACACACACACTAAAAACAAAAATAGGAGTTGTTTCTACGAGAGAAATTGGTATAGAAGGAAAAAGTGCGAAAAGCCGTGAACGTTTTTTGTTTCAAGCGTAGATTTAAAGTTGACACTCTTCAGGCGAACAAACATGTGACTTTACACATCGAAATCTGTTTGTCTTTCTGACAGCCTAAAATACCGTGTATATATGTAGATAAGTAGTCAGTGAGCAGGTCAGAAAGTTTATATTCGTGCGTGTTTGTTGTTGGTTTTTTTTTGTTTTTTTTTTTCACACTCGCTAAATCTCTTCCGTTTTATTCGCCTGAAGAGTGTCAACTTTGGACTCGAAACACGTGTAGCAACACAAATACCATTATAGACACCTAATATATTATACAAAAAAGCAAGTAATATTAACAACAACAACAATAATAATAATAATAATAATAAATCTACGCTCTAAACAAAACGTTCACGGCTTCTCGCACTTTTTCTATAAGTTTTTTCCCTGCAACCGGTTCACATTCCTTCCTGTTTTTTGAACAGGAGTAGAGTTTAATCCTTTGTTTTCTGTTTAGGATTAGGTTTCCGGTTTCTTTTAAAGTGTTTTCAATTTTTTTTTTTTTTTTTTTGACTATCAGTGGCTCCCTTGCGTCATAGTGGCATTATCGCCTTGCCTGAGAAGAATTGATTAAAAAAAAAATCGCTCAAATTTCTCGTAGAAATTTACGGTTGACACCAAGAAAACAAAATTTATAGTAAAAATTTTGGATATTCTGAAAAGGATTAAAAAAATCACAGAAAAAATCCTTTGGTTATTCCTCGTAATAACAGAAAGATTTTGATAAAACTTAGTTTTATTATGTTTTGATTATTTTTTTCATTATATATGCTCATTTTTAACTAATCTTTGGAGATATACATATATTGGCGCTAATTATGAAGAAAAAAGGAGACATTTAGAATTTTTTCCATCTTATAGTCACTTGGAACTATTTAATTTAATATTATTTTATTCGTGAATTATTTTACTAATAAATTTATTTTAATTGTGTTCCATAATTTTCTTTCTCCTTATTTCTTAATTTCTGCGACAATTCACCCTTTTTTTATCATAATTAACGCCAATGTTTTTCTTCAGAAGAAGTGTTGAGCGAAAGAATTCCTAAAAATGCCTTTGTGCCATTAAATCAATATATATATATATGTGTGTGTGTGTGTGTGTGTGTGTGTGTGTGTGTGTGTGTGTGTGTTATACTTGCGTCGTGAGTAAAATAGAGATTTCTTGATATAAATTTATTACATTTAACGCATGCTTAAATCTTATATTATCGTATAAACAGGCTAAATACAAACAGGTTTTGTACAAAGTTGGTTGTTTTCTTCAACTTTATTTGCCATAAAAAGGAAATTATCAAAATGTATATTTTATTTTAAACATCATGTTAAAAAATAACGTCGCTTAATAATTCAGGTCCCACTAACGCAAAATACTGTCTGACTCATTAAGTCATCGTGTAATTTAAAAAAATGTAGATAATTATGTAAAAAAGTGTAATTTGAGGCTCCGAAATAGAAATCTGTGAGCCGAGTTCGATTTCCAGTCAAGTTCGTTACATTTACTTTCACACAAATGTCCTTACGAATGGTATGAATCAATCTCCTCTCTCACCATCTTGGATTAAATAACATCACGTAGTTGGTAATCAGTATAGAAGAAGAACAACTGAATTTAAAACTGGTTTGCAGCCCTGGCAAGGCACATGCTTGTATACAGCCAAAGTTCACAATTAACAGCTGCGAAGAGTTGTGGATTGTATGATCTCGGCTGAAGTCGTATAAAAATAAAATTAAGTAGAATATGTAGATAATTATTTAAATCAAACTTATTAAAAAATCGAGTCAGTATTTGTAAAAATTAACCTCGTCGTTACAACTCACAAATAATGTGGTTTTAATTTTGAAGTGTGCAAAAAAGCCACTAAGAGTAAAACAAAAACTCTATTTGATAACAAAGAATTCAGTTCAGTCATTTTATTTGTTATGCACTATACTGACACATGTGCGCCTCAACTTAAAAGTATGTGCTTTGCTCAGACGCACCGCGGAATTAATTTAGCGTATGAAACTGAAACTTGTGTGGTATACAAGAATGCATTTCTGATGCCAATGCCATAACTGAGAAAGGCTGTTTGGATTTCTGTAATTAAAAACTAAAGTAGCAAAAGATTGGAAAATCAAAATCGTTCACTTAAAAAAACAAAAATCCCATGCACTTATTTTCCATTTACCGACAGTATTTTATTTTCTTTTTAAGTTTTTTTACTACTAAAGGATTATGTTATTGAATAAAATATTAAAAACAAAATTTACTTTTCAAAACAGCAGTAAATGAATATATTGTGGAGAATAAGATATTTACTGATTTTTTAAATTATATTAATAGTAAAAAAAGAAAAGAAAAGAAAATAATGTCGATAATAAGAAAATACCTTTTCACAATCAACCATATTAAATGTTATTGTTGTCTCTCTTTTTTTTACACTCTACCAGTTGGCATTAACAAGAAGCATACTGGAATCATATTAGCCTCGATTACGATGAATTAATTCATAACATTTCAAATAGTTATTAATTATTTACTTACGTATAGTTAGATAACACACGTGTATTTAAAAGCGATGAAGTATAAAATTGTTGCATAACTTTAATTAAATTATTTTTAAAAAATCAGAATTAGTAGTTGATGTGTCGGCACTTAAAAGTTAGAGATCTCTAAATTTCTCCAAGTTTCTTTGTTTCTATCAAGAGAAAAGTCGTGAAAATCTACTGACAACAAATTATGTATGCGTGTGGCCAATTTGATAATTCTACTACTCGTAAACCCGCATGTGTGTCCCATTCATGAGTAGAGTTGATGTTTTACGGATATATATATATATATATATATATATATATAAGAAAAAAAGAAAGAAAGAAAAAGACTATTTTCCCCCTCCGCCCTCCAGGAAATAGTTCTGGACATAGGATTCATTTTCATGGGGTACATCTTTTTTACCCTTTCTCTGTATCCTTGCTAAATCCTATCTAAACCTCATCTTTCCTACTCGCTTTGTGCCAAGTGACTAGAAAAACAGAATAAGGTGGTCCTCTCAAGTAAGAAAAAAAGTAAAAAAAGGTATTGATATATCATCATCATCAGCGTTAGCAGCAGCAGCAACCATGATAACTGAAGCAGTAATAGAAGTTATTATTATTATTATTGTGGGTGTTGTTGTTGTTGTTGTCAAAGAAGAAGAAGGTAAAATAAGGAGCAGTAGTAGTGTAAAGAGAAAGAAAGAGAGAGAGAGAGAAAAAAAAAAGAAAGAAAGAGTGACAGCAAGAGCAAGCGGAAACAGTGAACTCATAGCAGTGGCTAAACAGACGGCAGGGTTACCACCTACTTCTAAGTAAGCAACGTCAGACAACGCACTCTCTCCCTCGCTAACACCACTATAATAAATTCTACACTCCAGAAATGTTATTCGAATCACATGAACCAGCGAGAACCTTATTTGGCCTATTCTTAATAATATTTACATAAATTTTTCGATAGCCTTCTATCTCTAGCTGGTCGTTAGGACAGTAGATGACGTCACGAGCACAACGTCCGTGCTGGCTGTGTTAGCGACGGGTTTCCCGGTAGTATTGCAAATATGAAAGCCTCACTACATCGTGGACCGTCTCCTGAGGCTACCCTTTAAATTTCACCTTCCATCACTAGACAGTACGAAACACGAAATGAAGTGGTTCAGGCTTGTCTTTGTCTTACTCAAAATATTAATTAGCTTATTGCCTGTTGTGTCCATGAATAATAATTGTACTCAGGATATCTCGTCAACCCTACGGAGCCTAACTCGTCAGGCTTACGTGATCTGCGAGGCTGTTGTGAAGAAAGCCCCGTCGTATTCAGCACGGCCCCCGGGGGTCGTTTTTGACAAGTTCGTTAGCAACCGCCCAGTCGCCGGGGACACTGTCACTATCAAAGTTCGAAGAATATTGAAAGGCGGCAAAAAAATTAATATTACCTTGTTATCCGTCAAAATACCCAAGCGTGATATTGTCAACAGCTGTGTGCTTCAGCTCAAGAAAGGTGACAAACTTATATTTTTTTTGAAGTATGCAATGATGGATGGTTTACGTTTTGAGATGATAACTCCACCTGTAAATCCAACCAAGACACTCAACCGGAAACTTAGAAGACACTTAAGTCGGACAAGTGAGTGACATCCTCTCTCTGTCTCCCTCTATAAACGTTACAGTTTTGTGTTTACATCTTATAGTTTTTTTGTTTTTTTTATACTTTCATGTTTTAAGTGCTTATATTACCACAGATTAAGTTGTGTAGTAAAAAGTATGTCAAGTTTTTATTTAAGAGATGGAATAGTTACAAAAGTTTAGCTGACCAAATGTCTGCATATCAATTTTTTTTATTTTGTTACGACTCTCTTGCTTTTTTTGTTATTAGCAATTATTTGAACGTGTTTTTTGTGTTTCTAAATGTTGTGAAACTCTCTTCAAAATGTTTCGCAAGTTTAATAATTAAAAAAAAAAATGAAAAGAGAAAAACTTTTTAAAAATTCCCTAAGATGTGTGCAAGCGTTTTTTTGTTTTCGTTTACCTCTCTAAATATTTTTAAATATATCTTTTTTAAAACTATTAATATCATCAAACATTTGTCTTAGAACATATCTGTACAGTACACGTGTTTAAAAAAAAGTATTTCTTATATACTGTTACCTGTGAGAAAATGTACAATGATACTGTGATTCATGGCTTGTGATGTCTCTTTTTAAAAAGTAAGAATTACACACGCACACACACACGCACACACCATCATACGAAAAAATATACTGAAGAATTCTTTTGCATATTCTTATTAATTTTTGTCTATATATATATATATATACCAAGTTATCTTTTTGAAGTAACCCTAAATTTTAAAATTTGCTTAGGTTCTTCTCGAAAGCATTGTGAATGGAAAAAGAAAAAAAAAATGAAGTCATTGAGTGCAGAACAAGTGTTTTAATTTGTTATAATGATTTTTCTAGAATTTTAACAGATTGTATTTCAATTTCATTTATTTAATTCCTTAAAATAAACAATTGGAAAGAGCATAACAAAAGTGAAAAAAATCTTTGATAAGTCTCAATTACTTCCTTATTAGCCCCACTTTTTTGGAAAGATTTTTTAGTAAAACCAGAAACCTTTTGTTAGTTTCTTGCTGAATGTTACAATCACAAACATGTGTCCGAATATACCAATTACTGAATTATCTTTCTTAAATTGCTTTACATAGCCTCATATTCTGAGTATGGCAGTATGCATTTTTTCTATGATAAAAAAACAAAAAAAATCAGTGAAATATGATTCAATTTTTATGACCAATAATAAAAACTTAGAATTTGTAAACCGAAGAGTTTGATGTCAGACCTATCTCATTTAGAACTGAAAATTTTTGCATAGAAATAAACCGAAGAATATTAACGTCATAAATCCAATAGTTATCACATTTATGGTCAATCAATACTTTTAAATTATTCCACATATAAAAAGTTAGTTTGTTCACAGATATTCTCTCTATACACACATTGTTTCTTTTCTTTTTTTTTTGCCAGAATCTGGACAAGCACAAATATGAAACAAAGTAAAACATTTTAAGTGATTCAGTAATTTGTTGGTATGCGAAACTTTTTCGAACGCTAAATTTGACGGTGCTCAAATTGTGTGTATAAAGAATCAAATACTTTTTTTTCCATATAATTTTGAAAAATTTATATACATACATGTCAATATCATTCAATTTCCGATTTCAGCTCACGGTTATTTTCTTTTAAAACAAAAAGTCTTATTAATTCAAAACAAACGTTGGTAGAATTTTTGTTCTTTTTTCATGCCCGTAATTGAGTGAATCATTTAAATCCGGCTTATCTTTTCGTGTTTGTATGTGTGCGTGTGTGTGGAATGTAAATGAAATTGCTTAGCGGGTACTTGAAATTATTATTCGGATCAATACTCTTAGTTACTATATTATAGTGACTATATAGTGTTAAATTTAATTATTTTCTGATTTCTTAAGTTTACTCTTTCCTTTTAGTCTGTTAACAGTTATTTTGCGAACTTACCAAAATAGTACCAATGACCATTTACTTGTAAATTGTAATTCTCATTTCTCGGTTGCGAAAATACAATGTTAATACAATAATATGTTTTGTTTTTTGTTTGTCCGTTTATTATTTAGTAATTTTAACTTATATATATATATATTCTAAAAATTAAATTTTGAAAAAAATTTAAAAAAACGTTCATATTCATTTGTTAATTTCATCATCATGTAGTTGTGTATTTTACATTATTCTAGATAGATTTTCTTCTTTTTTTTAAATAAAATATACCAAAACTAAACTCTAAAATCATTTTATTATTGCGAAATTTATTGCTCGATTATGGATGAAACAGTACCTCTCTGAGTCTGACGAACGAACTTCACTAGTTGAGAAAGTATTTTTCCAGTTGCATCAAATTTTACATGTGCTTAAAGGGAGGTAAAAGAAAGTGAATGCTAGCAGATAACGATTGTTTTTGTTTTCTTTTGTTTTTGTTATTGTTGTACTTTTTAATTTTTTTAAAAATCAATTTCCATCAGTTTTAGTTACTTTCAATTAAGTTCTCCGCTTTTTAATAATATGAATAAGGTATAAAAACAGTATGTGGGGTGTGGATAGATTCATTTCGCTATATTTAAAAAAAGTTCGTAGAATTCATGATAGTTCGTTTCGTTGTTTGTTTTTGTTTTGAAACCAAGGAACTTAAAATAAAATCTCTTTTTTGTAGTTAAAAGGAGATTTTTTTCTTAAATGACTGATATGAAAAAAAAGATTAATGCTAATTTTGAATTTTGAAAAAAAAGAAACTTGGTGCAATCTGAGTTGAAAGAGGTCTTTGAGAATTAAATTTAAATTTTTTAAAATGTTTGGAATTTTAAAAATAGGGGTTCCGTTTAAGATTAGGATGGATATTTATTTGAAATATGAGTAAAAACTTTGAGTTCTTGATTTATTTTTGTACAGCTAAATTTACACGTTTCTTAAAGAAAAATCATTCCCGTCAAAAAATGTTGATCAATTTTTTATTTTACAAATCATTTTTAGAATTTAAACACCATTTTTTTTTTTTTTGCACTCAGTTTTGGTTAAATGGCGAATAAAACTAAAAGAGCTAGTAAATTTGGGAAGTTTTTTTTTTTTTTTCTGGAGACTTAATGCTATCTACACTAGAATTTAGTAAAAATTTTTTCTTTGACAACCGCCTTACGATATTTGTTTCAACTTTGTTTTAACTATGCTTCTTTGCGCTCGTTCGTGCGTGTGTGTCTGCTGATTTTTGTTTTTTCCATTTTAAAATACACTTGTTGCATTGTTCACTTACAAATCGTGCAGAACTAATGAAATCAAAAGTACTAAAGAGTATTTCACAATTACTGCACATTTACAACTTGAACTCATTTGCTTACATAAAAAAAAACGATACAGTAAGTCAAAATTCAAAAAAGTAGCGCCCAATTTGATACAGTTGTCAATTGATTATTTGTTTACTCTCAACTCAACTCACTGTTTGTTTGCATTAGAATTAAAAAAATAATCCATGAAAACTAAAAGCATGTTTATTTAACAATTGCAAGACTAAAACAAAAAGAATTAACTAAGGAAACGAATAATCAGGAAGAAAAATATTAACATGAATTCCGAGAATCTGGGCACTATTTTTGACTCAGCATGATGATTAAAAGATCGTTTTAATTTTTAACATAATCTCCTTCCTTATTTCAAATTTCTATCTGTAATTCACTAGTTAATAAATCACATAGACTGAACAATATGCACTGAAAATTTCAGATCAAAATTCGGCTGAGAACTACAGAATTATTGATAAAAATTGAAAACTGATTGTTACTAAAAAAAAACAAAAAAAAACGAAATGTAAGAAATTCTATTTTTTTTTTTTTTTTTTTTTTGCCCCTGGGAGTAATAAACAAGTAAAAATTATTATCTCTCTATAAAGATAATCAGTCTGATAGAGCGTGGGTAATTGAATGTTTTTTGGGTGTTTTTTTTTTTTTGTATTTTTGTCATTAAATTACCCATACATACATACATGCATACAGGGTGCGATGCTTAAATTGTCGCCATTTTATATGTTAAATTTCACGTATGCGTTGTTTTCTATTTTGGCGACTGCACAGTATAGTAGGGTCTGTTGCGCACCGTCTGTGAGAAAAAGAACACCATGATGCAATTCACTCTGTCAAAAATTTGGAAACGGGTGCTCTACTGCTTGGCATTCGCACCGGAAGCTCCAGTAAGAAGCTTTAAGAACAACCGTTGACTTGCTGTGTTCCAAAAAGACATACCGAGGATGATGTACCAAATGTATAGTCAACATCATTGTGTTTTGAATGGTCCCTGGTGATGGCTACATTATGCCGCCATTCATCTTCCGACAGATTCAGACTCAACACGGGTGGCTACATCAAGTGCCTGAGTCAAGAGGGTGGCTGCTGGAAGACCCTATGTCTGACAAGAGGACTCTACACCATGACACACAAGCAGGAGGACCCAGTCATGGCTGTCAGACAATTTCTGCGACCACATCAGCCCTCACATCTGGCCACCTAACTCCGCAGACTCCAAAAAGAGTTGTAGGTGATTCCGAAATTGTCTGGAGGTCATGGTTGAAACCAATGGCGACATTATTGAATAAATTTAACTCTTTATTAGTATTTGAAGATATTTTTGTGTAATTTTGGTAAATATATCTCTTAAAATAAAATGTCAATGTTATTTTAATTTTTGCATAATTTAGACGAAAATTTACCCCTCATACCCCGTATGCACACATAGATAGATTTTTGCCCACCCAAAGTAATATCGTTTGCATTATTTATTTATTCATTTCATTTTGCGGATGCATATTGCTCATCCTGCAAAACCCATAGATAATTATTTGGATAGAAATCTATCTGAACTGAGTAGAAAGAAAATAATATGCATTTCATTCATTTTAATAACGTTAAGAAGATTTATTGACTTCATTATCTATCTCTACACATAAATTTGGTTGATTGAAGAATGGTTATTTTTTTTCATTACTACCACTCGAATTTTTTTTACCGAGCTTGAATATAACACCCAGTTTAGCTTTCGATAGAATTTTTGCAAACCAATTAATGAATCGCTCTTAGATTGTTTTACCTAGCCTCATAATCTGAGCACACATGTGTAATCGAAACTTGTTAAAATAAAAAATCAGGTACTTCTAGTTTCCATCTGAAAAAGTATTTGAATGATTGTATCAGAAATAAAACAAAAAAATGGTACCTAATAATAAACTACTTAAACAATAGAAAACATGGAAAAAATAACGATTGTATTTTATTTTCATTTTACATATATTTTCAAAAATCTGTTAACATTTGTAGTATTAACTGCCATGTTAAGAACGTTGTTCAAAGTATAGAATCTTCGTGGAAACGCTGCAACTGCAAAACGATACCAAAGTGGGGAAGAGCCAAGAAAGATTCCCATCTGCAGGAAAGAATACTTGTGGAGGAAAATGTTATCAGAAGTCAGAACAAAGACATGGGAAATTATTTTTATTTATTAAAAAAATGCTTGATCAAAATCTGATGCTAGATAATTCAGTACTTAATACGCGAAAATTGTTTTGAACGCTAAACTCGGCCATATTTGCTTCCTAAAAGTGTTGATAGTGAGATTTAAAACAATGAATTGAAGACATTGCTCACGCAGATTTTAAGAAATTGATTTAATTTGTCGATTCAACTTTGAGTCAGTCTAGTGATGATTTATATTGAAATTAAAGTTTCATCAATCACAGTTACATTTTTGTTACAAAAAAAAAAAAAAAGAAAGACACTTACTCATTTTTTTATTGTTTAAAAGACATTTTAATGAATGTTATTGAGTATGAATTTGAGAGTTTTTTTGTTTCAAGTTACATATTTTGGACAATTGTTTATAGTTTGTTTTTTAAAATTAGTTTTACTACCCTAACAAAGTGAAAAATGAAATCTATAATCTAAGATTCCGTAAATAAATAAAAAGTTCAAAGTTCATTTATTTATTTACTATATAGAAATAGTGCTTTCTTTTAAAGCTCTCTCTTATTGAGCACTTTATTTACAAAATCTGTTCGATTTATGCGTTATCATCTAATAATTTATTGGTAGATGGGTTTTATTGGTTATATTGTAAACAACCTTTATTATAAATTAATAATATTCTAAATCTATTGAGTTTTTTAAATTCAAAACGTTTTTTTTGTTTTTTTTTTACCTATCATTCTTGAACTTTTCATGTGAAGCAACCGATGTATTAAGTTTCCTTATTTATTGCCGAGATCTGCATGAGCGCGCGTACACACATACTGTGTCCGAAAGTAATGCTTCATATTGTCATGTTGGCCCACAACATTAAACACAAATATGGATAGTAAGGTAGAAGAGTTTGAATCTTGCCATGAATAACATTACATTTTCTTTCTTCTGGGCCGTTACAGTGCTGCACGTCTAGTAAATTGGTGTCTGACGTGAAAGTTTGTACGAAGCAGAGGTGTGTCACTGAATTTCTCCGTGCAAAATAAATTGCACCTATTGGTACTATTCATCAACGCTTGCTGAACGTTTACGGAAACCAAGCAGTGGACGTGACCATAGGCGGTGGTTAATGTGTTTTGTAGTGGCAACAACGATCTGTGTTACGAGTCACGACCGGGTTAATTTTGATTCGTTGATTTTTATTACATGTTTGCTGGGCTATTTAATGTCGAATTTTGTATGGGCACCCACTAGTTAATTGTAATGGTCAACCAATCTAGCCTTGTTAATCACTACCCCAATGGACTACGCGGCAACATTCACTTGATAATGCGGATAATATTCCCTTGATAATTTTAAAGCTTCTATCAAAATGCGTTTTATAGTTGAAAACTTGTGCTATTTAATGGTGTTATTGTACTCCCAATAGTCAAACATTGTTTAGAAATAACCGGTGGTTGTAAAAAATCATGATAGCCCACGTGCTGAAAGGCACATAAAAGATCGTGTTCCTTCTATCGGTTGTAGTTTGAGTGGAAATAATTAGGAGGCATTATGATTCGGAACGACACTCATATTTTTCAGTTGAATAAATGATTTTTAAAGCTATCCTTTTCCCTTTATTTATTTTTCAATTTGTATTTAGATGTTAAACAAATCAACCAGTTAATAGTGTTATTGGGTTTTACTAAGTGAATTGTCTGATCACACACTCGATCCTTTCTGTTACAATTTCAATTACATGCTATCAACAAGAAAGCGCGTGAATTATTCAGTTTCCTTTATCTTCGTCTGACCCAGGTTTAGTAAGCTATTTTCCTTTTAGAGAGTAATCGAAAGTTTCACATTGTTTTGTTATACTTTCTTCATATCTAAATTTATCGCTTTCTGTACTAAGTGCGACACTATTCCCTTGGAACTAATATATTCAAGCGTTCATTTACAACATTTTGGCACTTTTAGGCTTTACATTATAAATCCTTAAACGGAGAAAGACAGATGCATGAATAAATTAAATCTCCAATATTATTATCTCTTCGAGATCGGTCTCATGTTGAGAAGTCTGTTGTATAGGCGGGCGTTGTCCAAAGAAAGGATAGGGGATCGAGTTTGCTATAGGGCATCTTGGCCAGTATCTTGCCTAAGGTCAATGAACATAACTTTTCTTCATGGATGGCTGATATTGAAATTACTGATAACAAAGCATGTCAGCATTTGGGAGCGTTCGGTTTACTTGTAACTGCGAAAGAGAAAAGCGGACTTTTTTTTAATCTTAGCGATGGTGAAGGCAGATGTGACTGTGAAATGCTTCAATTATATATATAAAAAAAAATAAATAAGTAAAAAATTGTTACCAAACTCAGCCAAGGCCTTCTCTTCTCGAGGTTCAATTTACGACAGTTCAACAAGAACTGAAAAGTGGAAATGCTTTTAAACTTTCGGCGATATTGTTCTTACCGCTCCAAACAAGTTTCGTATACCAGTTAGTGACTTGACATTAGCACTTACATCTCTTTAGCTAGCTTCATATTTTGATCTCATTTTCAGACTAGGAAAGTCAAACATAAAAGTAAAACGAATTATCGAAAAATAGTGCTCAAATCTAAATATGATTTATTATTATTATTATTATTATTTGTTTAAAAAAATGAATGATAATTTAAAACGCGTGAAGAAGAATTTACTGACTGATTTGGATTTATAGGAGATGATATTTGAGGTTGATAACTTCACAGAATATTTCTGTTTACTTCTGGGAATAGTTCCCCTACACATTTACCTGTGATAAAATAATTCTTGGCTATTTATTAAAAAAAAAAAAAAAGGTTTAAATAAATTACATTGCATTTCGGACGCTATTTTCGTTTTTATTTTATTTATTTATTTTCTAATATTTGATTTTTCAAATAATAAAGAAAATGAATCTATAGAGAAGTATAAATGCTTTTCCCAAAGAGACATAGCAATAAAAAGAAACATATATTGATTTACCTTTTAATATTAAACAATAACATAAATCCAACTAGAGGGATTCTGTTTGATTCAGCTTATCTATTATGATAATCATTTCACAGTAATGAGATGGATGTTGAGGGAAAGTTTTGGCCCTCCTTTAGAGCTAGCAGTAATGCTTTAGTTTCTCAAAGAAGTTCCTTCATCATCATCCTATAAACTGGAGCTATAAAATCACAAAGAGCTATACCTAATAACAAAAACTCTCACTTTAACACTCACAACAGTAACGACAAAAATAAGTAGCACATTTAGCTAATAAATAAATAATTAAAATGTTCATTTTCAACATGACCAAAAACAAGAGGTTAGGAATCTCTTATCAATACTAGAAAGAGTGATAACAGTAGACTTGAGAAATCTAATTTTCCTGAAAAACGTTAAGAAAAAAGATTTCATTAATCTCAAAAAACCTTTAATAAATCTGCACTTCTTTTGTACTTTTTTAAAAGTGCACTGAGATGACTTCATCAGCCACAAGTGTTAAGGTTATGCTACCAAAGACTAAATTACAATGAGCAGGCCATATTGCAAGTTTAGAAGATTGTCATCTTCTGATGACTCTAATATTTAGAGAATTACAATTTGACAGAAGATGGGCCCCACTGAACATATAAAAGGTCTCCCAGAAAATGACTCATCTCCTATACATTCAACCACCATCGGTGCAACATTGAAGTGTAAGATCAATTAGGTATCCTCTGCCTAATATTTACTGATACATCACACTTTAAATAGTTATTAAAAGCTCTGCATTAGGGCAACTGTTATTGGTGCAGAATGTGGAATCAGCAAGCTGAATTGAAATTTTGTCCTAGTCAGTTGAATTCACTTTCACACAAATGCCCTTGAGTAAATTATTAATCTATCTCTTCTTTCTTAAATAATGAGGTAAACTGAACTCCCTTGCTTTGAGTGGCAACTAATCTAAAAGAAGGAAATTTCTGAAATCCAAACTGTGATAAAAGCAGCAGAAAACTCATCCACCATATTTCCAAATAATGTAATTCACAGAATGAATAAAAAAGAATTTGTAGAATCATGATTGCCAATATCCTGTAAGGATATGCATTTTGTTTTTTAACTTGAGATTTTTTGTATGAGACCACAATTCTTAAACTGCACCAATCTCATTGAATTAGAATGTATGTGAGTTGAAATATCTTTTTCCCCTTCTGATAAGGAAAAAAAATTATGGAAAGTAACCCAATAGTTGTTGAAGAAACTATAGAATTATAGGTGTGCTGATAGGTAGTGTCCTTTCTTAAATTTAGTACGAGCATCAATCATTTGCAGTTGTATATACTAAGCCAACCCATTTCTTCACTAGCAGTGAAAATCAACCAGCAAGTGTTTAGAGATAGTATTGAATAAATAGGTCAGATGCTACCTAGTTCTGTGGAAGGAATATTAAAAGGAGAAAAAAAAAAAGGTGGAAAATCCCTTCCTTGGTTGTTATTAATGTTCTTTTTTTCTCTTTACTCTAATGAAAACTTTACAGAGCAGAAGTTTTACTTAACTTTCTTCAGTGTTTGAAAAGGAACTAAAGTTTTAAATCCTTGTCATCACCTTTAGTATAAGAAATATATATATATATATATATATATATATATATATATATATATTGTTACAATATGAAGCAATGGATGTGAAGTAGTGTAGCAATTATTGGCATGAAAACTGGAACCAGCAAGCAGTTAAAATTCTGGTGGTGGTTGCATTCGTGCCACACTAATGCCTTCAGAGAAGGCATAACTATCTCTTCTTTTCAGCTATGGTTACATTAGCAGGGAAGACTAGGGTAATGAGTGTAGAAAGACAACTCTGAATTCAAAACCCTGGAAAGACAAGGAAAAACTACTTTACTCTCTTTTTCAAGAATAACAATGATGAATTATAATTTACAATTAATAGAAAAAAGGAAATAGTGGAGAACTTTGATCGCTTACATCTCAAAGGACATGGTTTTCAAAAAAATACTAAACTATCCTATTTCTTCACTAATAGTGAAAATGAACCAGTAACTGCTTAGAGGTGGTACTGAATAAATAGGTCAGATGCTGCCTAGTTCTGTGGAAGGAACATTAGGGGTGGGAGGTGAAAAATCCTCTTTCCCTGCCTGTTACTAATGCCTTTTTTTATTTTGTTTTTTTTATCTTCTTGTCACTATAAAGAAAATACACAGAGCAGGGGTTTTACATTGCTTTTCAACACAGTACTGTGGAATTAAAGCTTTATATCCTTATCTTGGGTACAAAGAAACTCATATAATTTATTTATTTTTATAATAAATATAAAATTTGACTTTAGTAAAGACTATGAAAAGATTTTTTTAAAATTTGATGACTATTGGTAAAAAGTGTATATTTTAGTTTTATTTTGTAGCAAAAAATAAATTCAGTCAGATATACTTTCCAAACTAAATGTCATAAATTTGACCCATGACTTTAAATGTCATTCATAGCTTTTAAGATTATTGGTATTTATTTGTATATATGTAGAATTTTAAAAAAATCAAGAACCAAAATAAAATCGTTATATTACACATGGTTGTAATATTTTTAGTTTCTTTTATCTTTATTAGTACATCAATTTTTTCCAGTACTATTTGCAATTATCCATTTTGCCAAATTAACAAAAGTAGCATCATAACAATTCAATAATATACCTCTGATCCACTAAATTATACAGGTTTCACACATCATCAAATGTTACAAACTTAAACTATTATTAAATACAATGCCACCTGTGGCAAGCAGAGCAACAAAAAATAAAAAGTTGGTGAGTGGGTAGCTAAAATAGATGTCAAAGAGGCTAAATCAGATCTTAAGTTTGAGCTACTATTTCTATATTTTTCATCTGATCCTCTAATAAAATTAATATATTTTTAATGTCTTTTCTTCCTGTAAACATTTTCTGAACATCATTTTTTTTAGAAGATCGGAATTGCTTGCACTTATTTCTGAAATGAAACCAATAGACTTTTTCTGCATATAATACTTCTATAGAAGTTTTAGAAGCTAATGTTTTTGAGAAAAATTGAAAAAGTTTTCAAATTTATTTTGAAAATTAATGGCAGTAATAATTTAAGACAAATGATACATCTTAACTCAATAGAATTGTCATAAACTGAGACTAAAAAGACGAAGTTAGGCTTCTATTTAGTTCTCACTTCCAGGGAAAAAAAATCTGTAGATCCAGAACTCCTTCTATAGCAATGTTAATTTAATTCTCATGTTCAACATGCTTTGTGTGTAGAGTTAAGTGGGGATTGCATTATACAAGATTACATTAATAAATACAGTTAGATTCTATTATGCTCTTTTAATATGGATAGATTTATAATCTGAAGTAATCTTTACAAAGATTTTGTACGGCACACTTTGCATGTACAGTAAAGTAGGGATTGTGTAATACATTAATAAATACAGTAAGTTTCTATTTCACTTTTGATGTGAGTATGGCCAGATTTAGATCCAAATCATCTATAAAAACATCACAAGGGTTTTCTTCAACACACTTTGCATGCATAGCCAAGTGTGGAGTCCTGGTGCTTTCAACTAAGATGAACATCTACATAGTAAAAGTTATACTTACTAACCCTTTTTTTTTTACACGGTCATGATCCATCGCATTATATAAAATCTATGAGAAATCATGGTTTTACTATACAGAGTGCAAACTTTTGGTAGATTTCCTTCTTATGAAGCAGAAATTCCACCATCTAAACTTATTTATAAATGGAACTTTGTGTGTGTCCGTTACCTATAGACTCTTGAAAATTTACACAGTTGTACTATAAGCATCTGCGAGTGTTCTTAGCTAGGTTTTGTGTCGAGGTACCCCCAATAAATATCGAAAATCGATAATTGAAAAAATTGGGTTATAGAAGGAGTGGTTCGATTTGAATCAAATTTGATACACTCATAGACAAAGACATAAGAAACGATATTCAGAAGTTTCAAGGTTGCAGTTCTTACAATAGTGCAGAAAATCGACAATATATATATATATATATATATATATATATATATATAAAAGGCAAGATGTTTGTGTGTGTGTCTGTTTATCTGTCTGTATGTCCTTTATACAAATCCACAATTTTTATCCCATTCTCACCAAACTTCACACAAATATTCTTTAGGCTGAGTCTGAGCTCCAAAACCATGGATTAGTTTTAAAGCTTTCATTACACCTGAGCAACACTGGGTGTAATGAAGTTGTAATATATTTTTAATAAATTAAGTGTTCAGTATTCATTCATCAACACTTTGAGAATCAGAATCAAAAACCAAACTGAATGAGAAAGAGTGCATTATACAAGTGTATTTTGGTGTTTTATCTATTTTTAGTAACAGACTAGCAGTATAGATTGGCGTTGCTCAAGTGTAATGAAAGCGTTAAAATTAATCCATGGTCCTGGAGCTCAGACTCTTTGGACATTGGCACGAAAGACTAAAAAGCAATAGTTGTTTCCAGTTAAAGCGAACCGTAGACTGAAAGAAAAATGAATAGATGTAATTTTGATTTCCTGGTATTGATATCAAATAAGTTTTTTTGCCGTAAACTGAATTTTGAAGGCTAAATAAGTCCTCTGAGTAAATGGTATCATGGTTGAGACTAAGAACTACTTAGAGCCAAACCTGAAGCAAAAACTAAAATAAAAGAGCTGAAAAAATACAGACATACAGGCAGATAAAGAGAGACGCACACAAACATCTTGCCTTTTATACATATATATATATATTATCGATTTTCTGCACTATTGTAAGAACTGCAACCTTGAAACTTCTGAATATCGTTTCTTATGTCTTTGTCTATGAGTGTATCAAATTTGATTAAAATTGGACCACTCCTTCTATAACCTGACTTTTTCAATTATCGATTTTCGATATTTATCAGAGGTACCTTGACACAAAACCTAGCTAAGAACACTCACAGACGCTTATAGTACAACTGTGTAAATTTTCAAGAAAATTGGTTCAGCCATTTCGGAGTCTATAGGTAACGGACACACACACACACACACACACACACAAAGTTCCATTTATAAATAAGTTTAGATTTAGATACCATGATCATTGAAATTCTCATGTGATTCAAGTGGCTCCAATTTGAAAATCACAGCTACAATCATTCCCTCACTACTTCAGTACATAGACAATCATAGCTTTCTATAGTTTCCATTTTTGCTGATTTCAGCAATATATTTTTATGACACCCTTTTCTGTTTGTGATACTTATTTCTCCATTCATTTTCTCAAAACTATAAAGTGTGCCACTCACTGATTTCCTATGCTTTTCTTGCCTTCAATGGGCTCAGTGTTAAATTCTTCAAGCCTTCTTTCCTTATGTGTTAAAAATTTTCAGTTATCACTTTCTGATAGTTATTAATTTTTTGCAATTTCTATTTCTTTAGAGCTTCCTTGCTTGTTGCATGTTCTACCCATGGTATTCTCAACATTAGTCAGAACACATTCTAGTGGCTTCAAGACTTTTCTTTAAGGAAATTTTTCAGCTTCCAGCGCTATATGAGAAGGTCGACATTACATAACAGTTCAAAACTCTTGACCTTTCTTAGGTTATTTTCACCTTACTCATTCCCTGAAAAATGTATTTCAATAATCTTATGCACATTCAAATTTCTATATCAAACTTTCCAAAGATTGCTATTACACTTTTGATGTTGCTTAATCTAATTTATTTATTTTTATGGCTTATCAACCTTTTACAAATTATTTAAAGCCATAAAATATTCATTCTAGATTGTAAAAATATTTTTTGCGATAATAATGATTTACTAATACCAGTTCTACTAATTAACCTACAGCTGGGTCAAGATGAGATGGATTCATAATACATTTCCCAAGAGTATTTACACATAAGTGAATATAACAAATCTGTCTGGAATTGGAACTCGGCTCTCCGATTTCAAACTCCGGGGCATTATCTATTATACCACATCCAAGTTTACAGCACCTGTTATTCCTAAGAGTTCAACAATCTAGGTACTGACCAGGCTTGATATTGTTTAACTTTGTTGATTGTATGAAAAATGGTGTTTCAACATGATATGGTTGTAAGTTGTTGTCTAATTTGACAACCCTGATGTTTAACTTCCATTTTGTGATATCACTTTTTGCTCATAACCATGCTTTCCATCCTACAATTAATGGTTAATATTTTCTTCTTATTTTCCTTGACTAATATTTTTTTCAGTTTTTCATCTGAATCTGCCATCAATAATGTCTTTTGCACAGCATATGTTAAGGTTATATCAGTTGATAATAAATCTTGGAAGGTCCTCTAATTTTATTAGAATCACCTAGCTGTATTGCATATATAATAATACAGCTAGAAATCTGTAGATATTCTGCAACATCCCACTATCCTATTTTCTACATCTTTGCTTTTTTACCTTTACCATCATAGTTAAAGATTTAGATAAAGCCTTTTCACAATTACTTTTTAATATTATTTTATTACTAGTTTTAATCCATCTTATTATTGCTGCTTTTTATCCAAATAATTTTTACCATTATATTACTAGTTTTATAACATTTTTTATTGTTGCATTTTATCCCAACACTTTAGTCTAATATTCTTCATTTTTACTATTATTTTACTATTAGTTTTATTCCATCCTATTATTGTTGCTTTTTATCATGAGTCAACACACATTTTATTATTACTCTTATATAAGTCTTATATGCAGAAAAATCTATCAGTCTCATTCCAGAAATTATTACAAATGAAAAGTAAATAAAAAATTGTGAATTAAAAATCAAAATCAAAATGTTTACAGTAAGATATGTAAAAACAAATCAAAACAAAACATTGTGGATCAATACTTTCCATTATTATTAGGTTATTACTAGTACTACTCTGTTTATTATTGTTGCTTTTTATAACAACACACTAGGTTCATTAATATACACTTCATTGTTATTATTATTTTGTTAATAGTTCTGTTCATAGTATTGCTACTTTTTTGCTAAAATATATTTAATTGATACATTTTTCAATCAAATTTGCAAAAAGTCTAAAATTTTAAAGAAGTAGATTCTAGCAAAATTTGAATTACTATTACGACCACACACACACACACACACACACACACATATATTCAAACTGTTAATATGTTCTTGTGGTTTCCAACAGATTTCATACCCAGACCTGCGTGCATGTAGTTTGAGATGGTAGCACATCTAAGAAGTACTATAAACAAGCTTGAAATTCAGTGTATGTCATTTTGCCAGAGTGTAAACAACTTTGTTTTTCATAGCATTAAACATGTTAGGTTTCATACCAAAGAAAGTGTATTTGTGGAGAATTATATATATAAAAAATTCTCCACAAATATATATATCTGTGCGTGTATGTACATATATATGTGTATGTGTATATATGTAAGTATGTATGTATATATATGCATACACATCTCTGTATATATAAATATGTACATATATATTTACATATGTATATATAAATGTTCATATATGTGTATATTTTATGTAAATATATATATATATAGGTTTATATATTTGTACATATATATATATATGTGTGTGTGTGTGTGTGTATAACACATCACTCAATAAGTCACAGGCCTGACATATAGATGGTGCCACTAATAAAAAAATCCATATAATTTTTATGAAGTACTAACCTTCAAATAGTACATGACAAAATTTGGGTCCATTTGAATTATTAGTTTACAAGTTACAGTTATTTAAGTGAGGCTACTGTTGCAAATTTACTAAACAATAGAAAATTTGAATTTTGCGTGTTGATAAACCATTGCTTTCTGATGGGAAAAAATATTGTTTAAGTAAATCAATGACTTGATGAGTGTTATTCAGACTCTGCTCCATCAGAAACAGTTAAGAGGTAGTATGCTAAACTTTAAATGCAGTTGTACAGACACAAATGATGTTGAATGCTCAGGTTCCTCAAAATCAGCAGTTGTCCAGGAAAACACCAAAAAATCCACAATCTCCTTTTGGCCAATTGTAAATTCAAATTGAGTGAGATAGAGCAGTTGAACATATCAGAAGTCAGTGTATTCACCATTTTGCATGAACATTTGTCAATGAGAAAGCTGCGTTCAAAGTGGGTGCCGTGTTTGCTCACAGTCGATCAAAAACAACAACTTGTCAACGATTCAGAGCGTTGTTTGCAACTGTTTCAACGCAACAAGGAGTTTTTGTGTAAATATGTGACAATGGATGAAACATGGATTCACCACTTCACTCGGAGTCAAATCATCAGTCAGCTGAGTGGACAGCAGCAGATGAAAGCCATCCAAAGCAACCAAAGAAGCAAACATCAGCAGACAAGGTTTTGGTCTCTGTATTTTGGGATGATCTAGGTATTTTGTTCATCAAATACTTTGAGAAAAAAAGAACCATTAATAGCGAATATTATATAGCATTATTGGAGTGCTTGAAGGAAGAAATCAACAAAAAACAGCTACAAATGAAGAAAAAAAGTGATCTTTTACCAAGACAATGTACAGCGTCACAAGTTGATTGCAATGATGGCAAAACTACATGAATTGCACTTTGAATTTCTTCCACATCCACCCTATTCTCCAGATCCAGCCCCCAGTAACTACTGGCTGTTTGTAGAACTCAAAAGAATACTCCAGGGAAAGAGATTTGGCCCTGATGTAGAAGTGATATTGGAAACTGAGGTGTATTTTGAGGCCAAAGACAAATTGTCCTACAAAAAAAGCATTGAATTGTTCGAGAAGCATTGGAATGAGTGTATCACCCTAGAAGGAGACTATGTTGATGAATAAAATTGAGTTTTTTCTAAAAGTTGTTGTTTTATTAGTTAGGTCTGAGATTTATTGAGTGATGTGTTATATATAAATATATATGTATGTATATAAATAAATATATATGTATACACACACACACATATATATATATATATATATATATATATATTTTGTTAAATATTTACTAAGATAAAGCTAGCATGTCAAAAAGTGTTTTTCAAAGCATATAGGCATTCTGTACATGGAAGATGGTACTACTACACAATCTTCCTAAGCCATTTTTTTTTTGTTCAGAAAAATAGTAATGATTGTAATTTAATGATCTATGCATACAGGTTAGAAAAAAAATTGAACAGGTAAATAATTTTTTTCATTAAACAGTATCCCTCCACTCCCCACATCTTAATCTTATCTGCATTTTCACTTTCCACAGCTTCAGTTATCAGGAATCATCTTCTGAGATAAACAATTGATATGTTTTACTTAATAATGGTCCCAAAGTGTAAGAATAACAATGCTGGCAATTTGAAGATACTAAACAGAAGTCATAAAGGTTTTACTATCAAATGAAAAGGGAAAAATTCTTCACTTAATAGGAAAAAATGTATGCTAAAATTACTGAAATTATTATATTAATGGAGCTTCTTAGTGTCACATAATTTTTATGCAGTATATTATACTAATTCTTCTTTTTTATTATTTCTGATTAATTTCTTATTGTGCCTAATCTATATATTAAGCATTATCATAGATTTATGTTTTCATTTATGATTAAAAATGAAAATCTCTTTTAGTTAATAATGTCCCCAAAATACAAGAGTTGTGATGCTGTTTATTCAGATATGCCAAAGGGAAACACTTAATTGAAAAAGTTTTCAATAAGAAAAGAAAAATATGCTATGTTGCTAAGTTCTACAATAAGAACCTTCTAACCATCATATAACTTTTATTAGAGTGTATTGTTACAATTGTTTTATTTTATCTTTATGATTTTTAATCTCTTATTAGCCTAACAATAGTATGTGCATTGTGGTGCAGTGGATATCGACTCAGAATGAGAAATCTGAGAGCCAAGTTCAAATTCCAGTTAAATTTATTGCATTAAACTTACAAGCAAATACTTATAGGAAAGGTAATAATCTGTCTCTTCTCTCCAGCTATGGGTTAAATAACAAAATAGATTGGGTTCTATAGCCTTGGTTGGAAATCAGTCTACCACAAAAAATAATAGCAACCTACTGTGGGAAAATCTTTGCCTAGTCAATCATGTCTTGAATGATTGTCTAGGCATGTATCACATATGGCACTTAACTGACTGATTAGCCTAATAAGATCTACAGAAAGAAAGTTATCATATGACTTTTATTACAGTATACTGCTATAATTGTTCTATTTTATTACTATCTCAATCCCATAACAGCTCTTTGCATACACATTTTGCATGCTAAATATAGTCACTTTTATGGAAAAACAGTAATAGTTAATATTGTTAATCACTCATTATGCTTAATTTATAAATTTAGCCTTATATGTTTGAATGAGATTGGTTAAATGCCAAGCATCTGTATCTTTAATGTTGTTATGTAAACTATAACCAGTGTTTGTTATATTGATCCTACAACTTTTTCTTTTTTTATATAAAAGATTGATTCTATCAGTAAAACCAGTATTCGTCTAAAGAAAAGATATGTGTGTGTAGTTAAAACATAGTATATATAGGGTAATGTGTGCATGGTCAAGTGATTAGAACATTAGAGTTTTTACCATGGGATCTGGAGTTGAATTTCACTATAGTTAAATTGTCAAGATGACTTGATAATATCAGCCTCAACAGATTATTTCAGCATGCTACAATGTTAGGAAGTTCTTGAAAACCATACCATGAATTTTCCTAAGCTTTGGTATTGAAATTGGCAAGATCAAACTGTATGAAAGTTGTCAATGGTTGTGCCAGCATGAAAGTCACAAGTCATCATGACCAATGATTTGAGCGTACTGGCATATTTCAACCACTGATCACACCAGACTATGTTATCTCCTAGAAACTGTAATTAAGTTTTGCCCAATATATTTATATGTATTATAAACCACATTTTGACTCTTTACATGTTAAAGAATCACAAATGTGCCTGAGCAGGTCTCTGCACCAAGGATTAACTAGCCACTTTAGTAAATTAGCATACTCAGAAAAAAATAGCCAGCCCCTATTTATATAGGCTTCATTACTAACTAAAGTTTTAGGCTTCCACTAGAGATCTTAAAACATAGCCTCCATCAGTAGTGGGAATAAATGTTTAATTAATTTAAAATGGATGTCTAAAATATAAGCAAGCCGTGTTTTCTTCTATTGATAATACAAAAACAGGGTTACAGAGGCTGATTTTTTTAAATAGATAACACCCTACACACCTTTTAGAAGATGGTGCAACCTAATCTTACTAACCCTCATTTCCCCTTCTTAGGCTCTGTGCTAGACTAAGTTTTCTATGTAATATTTACTTATATCAAATTCACTTTTAATGCACAAAAATTTGTAATCTTATAAAAAATAAATGAATACATAGTATATATATCTTATTCTTTTATCAAGGTTGGCAATTTTATTTGGGAGAATAAGAAAAATGTTTTCTAAGCAATCATCTATTTTTTTTTTTTTTCACAGTCAACTACTGTGGCATACCAGTAATTAGATAGTTTGTCAAGTTGTGTCGCTATGAGATAAATCACATAGAAAGTAAATTAACACCTTTCTCAAAAGTATTAATACAATATGAACATTACCTTTACACATAGACTAAATAAAATATGTTTATATCATATGTCAAAAACTGGATTTAAAAAGGGGGCCAAAACAAAAAAAGAAATTGATCAACAATTTGTTGAAATTTACACAACATATATCTGATTCAATAGAAAACTTTTTACACTCATCTCTGACTTGTCCTTTTCCTTGTGTTGAGAGAAAAACAACCTCCTTATGTGCTAGATACTTAAGATCTTTTCCGTCAGCCTGCATTTCCACAACAGACAATTGAAATTGCCAAAATTGGCAAGGTTGTGACAGAGATGAGTTTCTTTCTATTCTGGTTGTACATTCAGTATCTCTGTGTTTATTGTTGGCTTTCATATCTACTATCATAAGTATCTGTCAATTTCAAATTACTCTTATTCCTGAGAAACACACAAACACTTGGAGAGTTAGATGCCTGTTATAAAGTTATGCATTGATCTTGCTGTTAGTGAGTTTGATCCACACTGAGTATCCTGATCATGTTGTCATGATGGGTTGGCACTAGACAGTTTTCCTAAACCACATAGATATTTATATATAAAAAATAAAAAAATTAACATTCATTTATTTGCTTTGTGCTCACATAACATTCTTGTATGTTTTATTTTTAGATATTTTAAAAGAATTGTGGATGTAGACCAATGAATATGAAAACAAAATGTAGTAATGTTTACTTGATAGGTAGTATCATTTGTTTAAATAAGAATGGAACAAAACTGTAGCTAATGTATTTTTTAGAAGCAATAATGTATTATTTGAAAAATATGTTGATTCTTAAAATATGATAACCTCCCACCACATTTGTGGCGTTTGTTTTTATTTTTAAGTTTAATTTTGTTATTTTAAATTTTTTTATCAATATAAATATGACTGAATAAATGAACTACATTTCACTGCCTGATGATGGTGTATTGAACACCAAAACTTTATAGTTTTTGAGTTGCTGTATGCTATTATTATAACAATAATAATAACTAGCCTAATTGTTACCAATTGCTCAATACCTCAAAAATCCTGCTATGCAAAAACAAGGTTATTTATGAATTCTCATGTCCTTTGGAAGATTCCATCTCCCATACCAATAATCAAAAAATATTCAATTCTTACACTGGCCACATGTACCACATTCCCTCATTGATCTTGTTACCTGTCCAAACTTAGTGAAATTCAAGCACTTATCACACATGATATCACAAAGAACCCAAATACAATCATCAACATGAAACAAATATTAGTAGATAATACCAAAATACTATGCAATACTTCCTTCAAAGAAGGACTTATAATTCTAGAACTCCTTATTATACAAAAGGAAGAATCTAAATTAAATAAGATATCTTTCTCCACAGGAGATGGTATATTGAAATGTGTATAAATTTTTTAATATGGATGCAAAATAACAACATGCATAAATATTCAATTCATGCTTTTTCACTTAACTATTACACATGGTGCCACTTTGGATTGTTATGAATTCCAGCCCAGCAAAAATTACCAGGAAACAGTCAACAAAATTTTGTCTACCATACTGATAAAACCTAGTTCTTGATAATGACTGAGATGGTCCAAAATACTTAAACAAAACAGAACAAAACAAAAACTTCAGTTAAAAAAAACCACTGAATTTTTTTACTGTGATTATAATAATCTCTCTAAGTCTTGACCTCTTATTTGTCATAATGGGTCAGTCAGTTAAGCACCATACATGATACACACTTGGGCGATCATGTCTCGAAAGAGACATGACTGACTGGGCAGAAGATTATCCCGCAGTAGGTTGCCATTGCTTTCTGCGGTAGACTGGTTGCCGACCAAGGCTATAGAACCCAGTCTGTCCTGTTATTTAATCCATAACTGGAAGGAATAGACGGATTAATACCTTTCCTAAGGGTATTTGCATGTAAGTGAATGCAATGAATTCGGCTGGAATTCGAACATGCTCCCCGATTTCTTGTTCTGAGCCGATATCCACTGCACCACAAGTACTTTAGCTCAAAATTCACAATTTTGAACTGGATATACATACTTAAAAATTTGAAAAGTACAATAAAAAGATTACAAAGACAAAACATGCCAGTTAAATTTAAAACATTTTTTGAATGAGTTCTTTCTTATATCTTATGAGAGAGAGAGAGAGAGAGAAGTGTGTGTGTGTGTGTGTGTGTGTGTGTGTGTGTGTGTGTGTGTGTTTTTACTTAGGAATCAACACTGCATGATTACTGTCAGTTCCATGTCACACATGATTTTCAGACACTGTATCAGTACTCCTTTTATTGGCTCTGTATACATAGGCCACTAGGAAATTAAAAGAAGTAGTGGAAGGAAGAAACATGCCTTTCCAAGTTCTTTTTTTTTTTTTGTTCAGGACTAATGTTTCCGGTTTCATATAATCATAACCTTTAGTTTGCTTATTTTAATTATTTAATTATTTATATATTTCATTTGTTTATTTCCATATTTTCTGCAGTTTGAAAGGCTGCTATTTCAAATACGGGTAACTTATTTAATGCTTATTACAAATTTCTATTGATGAAACATGTCAAAGCAGGATATTTCTATTTACTATTCCATTGGATTCTTACCCAACTTTATTCACACACACAAACACATGTTCGTGTAATCTAAAATGTAGTATATTTGGACAGTAATCTTTCATGTAAGCATGTTTTATTGAACAAAACAGACCAAGAATATATGTTAATTCTTTTAAGTCATTTGATGTTAGGTGAAATCTTGAAAAGAAGCATGCCAAAATTATGCATAATATTCCAAGTACTTTCTTTCATCATTGGTCATTTTCAAGGAAAGAAGGTAGAAGTTGAAAGATAGCTGGTAGAGCATTAACACTGTTAAGAGTCTAGTTTTTGAAATGAACATAGGTATACAAGCCATGGTGAGTGAATAGATTTTAGCAACATATGACTAAAATGACTTTACGGTTCAAAGGTATTTTAACATGTGCACCAAGACAGAAACTACTTTTATCAACAGTGGGTTGCTATCTTTTGATGTGAAGGGCCTCCAGAAGTTTTTAAACATTTTTACAAATGGATTGATAGAATACTTTTGTGTTGTTGAGAATAATCTGATAGTAATTAGAATGTGCTCTGTGGAATTATATTAAATGTTTATATGTGGTATTTTGCTCAGAGAGATAACAGTTTCCTTAAACTAAATATATATGCACATTGCATTTTAAATAAGAGTACATATATTTTTTTTAAATAAAAGAAGAGGCAGCTTGAAGTTGTCATACTTTCCTTTGATAATGAAATTTCTGATAGCGGAGCAAAATTAAAAGCAGAACATCTATTTCTTTGAGGTATAGGTAGTTGTGTGTGTGTGTGATATAATATATATGAGATGTTTTTCAATTGATTGATTTGTTTTATTTTTAAAGCTTATAAACTCTCTGTGGGCTATTTAAAGCCAAATTATATTTTGGATTGTAAGAATAATTCTTTTTGGAATGAATTAACAATCTTTTGAGAATAATGATTTTTCCAGATACAAGTCCTACAATTTAAATCATAGCTGAAGATATATGAGCTAAAGTACCCATCTATGACAAATAAGAGGTCAAGACTTAGAGAGATTATTATAATCACAGTAAAAAAAATTCCTTAGTGGTATTTTTTGCCAGAATAAAATTATATGAAAATGATTATTACAAGTAAAGCATAGCATTATGCGTTTTAAATTTGACTATTTCCAAATTTTAAAAAGAGTTTGAAAGAAAGTGATTTTTTTAATGATCTGGAAGTGACAGCAGTAGATCAATATT
Organism: Ascarosepion bandense; assembly: GCA_037127315.1. Lineage (NCBI taxonomy): Eukaryota > Metazoa > Mollusca > Cephalopoda > Sepiida > Sepiidae > Ascarosepion > Ascarosepion bandense. The sequence goes on along the minus strand of JBBBDQ010000897.1, from coordinate 2,084,912 downwards.
TTAATTACCAAACATTGGACTTTTTTAAAGTGATTAAAGAAACTTAAGAAACAATGAGCTATGTGCATTGAACACTGGATTGAACATATAGATTCAATGTACATTTCATGATTCTATGTTATTTCCTTTTGTTGGATAGAGAACTTTTCAGCATCTCCATGGGTGTGTGTGTATTTCCTCTTGCTGATCACAGCTTTATGTTCTCATTATTTTTAATTCTGAACTAAAAAGTGACCTCAGTGAAAAAGAAGATTTGGAAGACATTGTTTCTGCACTGAACTTGTTAAAAAAAAGTACAGTACACTAAATCTCACTTGAAAATAAAGGCGACACATACTTGAAAATAAAACCTTCAAGCAGTTTTTAAAAAATATTCAAAGAAAATAACTGTAATATCCCCGCTTAAAAAATAACAAAATATATTATATATGAGGAGGGTATTAAAAGGTTCTCAGCCCAATTCACTTCCCAAAACCTAACCAAAAGACAAAACATGAAAATTTATTTTTGAATCCCATCTTGGTAAGATCAAGAATATTTAAGGCCTCCCACTTGCCTGAGAGTGGATCAATAAATATGTAGCCTGACATGTAGTTGTTTGCTGAATTTCAATTTGAAATCTTCGCTGTAAAATGCTTAATCTATGAGGTGGTATCAAAAGTTCCTAAATTAGAGTCTGTCAGATTACATAACTGAATCCACTCTTAAAAATGCTAAGTTATTTGGCTAGTCATCATGGACAAATTCATCAAACTCTCTCACACATTCTGATATTTTCCTAGTAGCTAGTTGTCCAAGATACTCACCCTCTTGAACCAACACTTAACCAGTCTTGAAAACACACATGCCACTCAAACACTTGTTTGACCTAAAGTCTAACAAAGTATTTTGAAGGTCCCAGTAGCAGATTTGCTGAGCAACAATAGAAATATGGGTTCTTTCAAAGTTGATGCATTCAAGATAAATGCCAAGAATTATTGTAAATTCTTGAACAAGTTATTTCTTAAGTGATACAGGCTACAATCATGAAGCTTTTATTTTATTTTTATTTCAACAAAGTGGGTAATAGACAGCTTTACAGAGTATGTTCATAGAACATGATTTCAAAAAATGTAAAAGATTAAATATTTTTAAAATTCATAATCTGGAGTGCTTTATAGATAGTAATATATGAAAAAAAGAACAGATTACAAGTTTTAAAAAAAATATCTTTTTACATTTTAAGAAATCACATAGTGAGTTTATTTTGTTTTGGCTTCCAAAGAGGGGAACAGTTTATGATTACTTTATATAGCAAACTGGATACACCTATTAACATTTAAAACATTTAATTTTTTTTCTATTTGTGATCCAAGGTAACCTATAATAATATGAAAAAAATTTTTTTTTAAATGGATTTTTGGGTACAGTGCCTATTGTACAAATACATCTCAATTTTCTTGTGAAAATATTGGCTTGCATAATAAAAGCTGGCATTGTTCAAGTTAAATGTTTCTTAGTGAAAATGATGGGGATATTTTTCTTTTTTACAAATATTTTTTTTAATCAGATTTAACAGCCAATTGGATCCTTATATCTAGCCCAGGATTCAGTCTGTTATGATTAGTTTTTATAGTCATGTTTGCAGAAAAAAGTTCTGTTTCATGTAGTTGTAAGAAAGGGATAATTATTTTAATAGTCTCCTTTTTTTCTTTGATTATATAGATCTTCTAGATGTACTGGGATGTATCCTCTGTGAGGTTTTGTGACTGGGTTCATTGGAGATGTTGTGTCTTCTAAAATGACATCTCTCACAGCTGACCTGACCACCACTGATAAGGCAATGGTCCATACCTCAGAAACTACAAACTACTATAATCCTTGTATAGTCAAAAATAGTATAGATGTCACTATTCAGTCAGTGGCTCAATGACCAATAGGTATCCTCCCATCATGTTCATCTCATCTATATATTGAAACAAGACAATACATGTTATTCTGTTTTTCCTTTGTTTTATAAAGAAAGAGGGAAAGAGAGACAGGAGAAAGCAGCAGAAAACATATTTGAAGGGCCTGAGCAGGTGGATGGCAGGGTTTGGGTGGGGTAACAAGAGAAAGCATGCTAAGAGCTACCAGGGATAGAGAGACACAGAAGGCTATGATCCCTTAAATCCTGAAGAGACATGGCACATAGAAGAAGAAAATCTAAAAGCAGAAATCATACTGGTTTCAAATTGCTAGTGACTATGGTACAGGAGTGGCAATTAAACATAAAGATGACATGAAAGCCGTCACACATGCTTTGTATTTGCAACTACTGGCAGAAAAAAAATATTGCAAGATCAAAAAATAGGTGTTAGCTATAATAATTGCAGTGAAAAATAATTTCACAAATTTATACAGGGAAGGAGTTTTGGTTTAGAGACAGACTACAGACTTCTATTATCAATTTTTGGTTTGAAAAAAGGAATTCTTATGCATACAGTGACTAGATTAAAACACTGGGATACCATCTTATTAAATTACTATTTTAGCATAGAATACCATTTATCCAAAAAATTAAAATATGTGGATGGTTTATCAAGATCGCTACCAAAAAATACTGAACAGTTTAAGGATACTGTGATTGCAGCATTAAAAAGTTAAATAGAAATTAAAAATAGATTATGTAATGTAGTATATGCACTACCAGTTACTCTGGAAGAAATAAAAGTAACAGCAGAACAAGACATGTTTATTTCAAAAATTAAAAATCAACTAAAAGAAAGTAAGAAACACAATTTTTAAAACAAAATTCAGACTTGAACACTTACTATGTGCCTGAAATTTGTAAGTGCAAAAATCCAACTTCCATTGTTACAGTGAATATTCACATTACCTGTTTGCAAGATATGAGATTTTGAATGACATAGTCTCAGATAACAGGACACAATTCACTGCTTACAAATTTAAACAATTTTGTAAAATTTTCTCAGTTGAACATATGACTACCCCACTGTATCATCCAAGGTCAAACAAATAAGCTGAACAGTTTGTGGGTGCTTTTAAGAGATCTTTGAAAAAAGCAAGTAATGAAAAAGTGAGTAAAGAAGCACTACAAAAATTATTAAGTGTATACCAGATAACACCAAATCCTAATGCACCAACAGGCATGTCACTGACAGAACTGATGTTCACAAGAAAAATTAAATCTGTATTGGACAAGTTGTTACCAAGTGAAAAAAGAATAAGAATGTATAACAAAAAAGACACAACATTTTTCAAAATGGGTGAAAAAGTGTTTTACAGGATATATATAAAAATGGAAAAGAAATGTGCAAAGATAGCAAAATAAGGTCACAAATTGAAAAAGTGATTATATGATAAAAGGAAAAATTGTGAACAAACATCATTGGAAACAGTTAAAGAAAAGGTTTACTAAAGAAAGGAAGAACCTATGCAAGTACTGTATGATACACTTGACATACCAATGCCCCAAGGATTTATTGAGCATACAAGTACCAGAAAAAGGAAACATACCAAAAAATTATCAGTTGGCTCAAAGCAAAAGAAATACAAAATATGTGGCAAATTTACCAGAAAGAGGAGGAGGTGAATACTAAGAAATAAAATAAAATAAAAAATCTCAAAAGTGGGGATATTGTGAGTAAATAAGACATTCCCAGTAAGACAAATGAATTAGGCAAGACATCTTAAATAAAGAACTCAAAAAGAGTATAGGGACAGAGTTCTGCTGTGAACTCAACCTCGTCAGACACTCTGCTAGCAGACAAGCTTCAGCTAAAGGGCAGTCTTGCCTGTAGAAAAATAGACTGTTGCCTAATCCTGTATTATGCAAAATCTACAGGAAATTTTTGCCCAGGCTTAAGGGCTTGAAATTCCCACAATAAAATGGCCTTGTGCCGTATTCAGTTTCATCTGGGGAAAAAGTAGACAAGACCCCATCCAACTTATGTTGGGTCTACGGGGAATTTTTGGCTGAGCATACATGCTCAGAATGCCCCATATAAAAAAAATGACATTGTGTCACATCCCACCTTTTGTAGGGAAAGCTCAGGTAAATACCTAGAGTTCTGCGCAAACTCAAAGCTGTCAGACAAGTTCTTTCTCTTCAAGTAGAGAATAACTCATTCATGGCTTGTCTGTAGACTGGGTCTTGACTGAGAAAGACAAACAAGCTCTCTGCCTTTAGGCAGAGTTCACTTTAGTTGAGACTCCATCTACAGACAGAGACTCGGCTGAGAAAAATAGTCCAGCTTAGAACTTGATATCATTTATACAGGAGCTGGACAAAATTTGACCCTTGGCTCAAGTAACCACACTCAGGTCTTCCACATAAAGCTCAACCTTGTGCCACATCCCATCTCAGTAGGGACACTCAGAGTTAAATAGCCAGAGTTCTGTGTGAACTCAAACTTGTCAGACACTTGTTCTGATAGTGTTCATTAGAGTACCATTGGAGTCAGTCAAGTGCAGTTTTCCCTGCTATTAACTCCTAGCTGGGTAAAGAGATGTGTTCATGCCTTTCTGAGGGTATTTGTGCAAAAATAAATGCTACTGACTCATTATGCCAATCTCACTTTCCATCATGATGATAAAATGTCTAATTTTAAAAACTTTGATTTTTTTTTTTTGTGCATGCAATTACATGAAACATCATTATTAATTATCCCAAAGAACTTTACAAAAATAATATTGATTTATTCATTTTAGCATGTCGGCTCCCAAACTTTAAATGCCTTTATCTTCCAGGGTTCTCATTAGGCATACTGCAATGCTTACTCATCTCTTCCATCAGAGATTTTTAGCTCATATTAGGTATAATTGCAAGATGTACAAGTAAGAATTCACATGTATCAGTTATGCAAAACTTATTTTATTAAATCTTCTTTGATTTTTTTCACCATATAAGTAAGGTTTAGTGTAATTTCTTAGTTGAGGCATTGTCAATTATTAATTTTTGACAAGTATTCTTTCATTTTGATTTCTGATTTTTATTACACCAGTAATATTAATAATACTGGTAATATTCTCTTTTATCTTTATTACTGATGAAGCATTGCCAACAATTACTAGTTACTGATTATTAATTCTCAGATCTTAATTTCAGTTGCTTTATTTACACTAGTAGTATTAGTAGTAATATGATCTAGAAGTATTGTCGACAACTATTAATTTTTGACTAGTGTTTTTTATTTTAATGTTGATTTTTATTATACTCATTTTATTATGTGCTGTGTCATTTCAGGATGTTTTAACTTTCTCCAGAACTTTTTGTCTTTTGTTATTCTTAGTAATTTTTGTAATTTTACCATCCTTCTTTGTTTTTGTTTTTGCTGTTTTCCTGTTTATCTTGCTTTTACTGTCTTGTGAGTGTTAGCTTCTCTAAGCTCTCTTTCCTCACTGTGTTCGAGAAATTTCAAATATCTCTTTCTGATTGTAGATATGTGTTTTTTAATTTGTCTGAATTTCTGGAATGAGAAGTTATTACTTACATTCAGACTAATTTCCTTAACTTTATCATTATTATCACAACATTTCAACTATTGTGCCTACCAACCTTCTTCAGGTGTCTGTCTATCTAGGTAATTTTGAGGGAATAATGAACTGACATCTTTATTAATCTACAAGCATAGATTGCACTCATTATGCTGTCAATGCTTCAGAATATATCTTCTTATTTAGTACTGCTCACTCTGTTTCCACTCCAATACATACCAATTCCAATATTCTAATTCCTCTATTTATTCAAGATCCGAGAGCACCCATTACAAAGTGTCCTCTACTTTTTTCTATTTAATGAAAGCTTAAGAATTAACCATACAAAATACAAAGAACTTTGTTGTGGAGTATGCTTGGGTTTTGAATAAAAGTTGTGAGTTGGAATAAGTCAGTTGAAGAATATTTTCAAAATCTAATGACATGGGTGTTATGATTCAAATGTATTTTAATCACTGTGTGAATTATAATTTGAATGAAGTTTGTGAATTTGTATCAAATTAGTTTTGCAATTCTAAATGATCATTTTCTTAAAATTGAAATGTTTGCAAGGAAGTTTCCATGAGAATAAGTGCTTGCTATAGTTCAAATAACAGTTGTGGGGTTGAAATTTTTTTTAAGAAATTAATAATTATAATTATGTTTGACTTTTACAGACCCAAGAGTAATGCTTACCATCTTCTTCTGGTAAATCTGGTAAACTTTCTAGGCAAAACAATTGAGCACAGTCTGCTCTGCTAATTATCCAGTAGCTAGATGAAGATGAATTCATGTTTTTTTCTAAGGGCATTAGTGCAAAGTAGATGAAACACACACACACACACACACACACACACGCAGTCATCTGCAGACAGTACTGTCTCGCTGTATCACAGGTCATCAGTACAGTTAGACATCCAATTGTTTATAGCCAGAACTGAAACCTGACTGAATTGACATTAACTATATATATTTAATTTTGTCACTTAACTGATTGATGTTATATTCCACTTCATCTGCACATTAACTCTAGAGTTGTGTAAACTAATCATTTTGTAATTGTTCAGTATATATAATATACAGGGTGCAATGTATGAATTGTCACCTTAATTATGCAAGAATGAAAATTACACTGACATCTCATTTCATCAATTATATTTCCCAAAATTACACAAAAATATTTTGAAATACTAAAAAGTAAATCTATTCAATAAAATTGCCATTGGCTTCTATTATGGCCACCAGACTACTTCAAAATCACCTGCAACTCTTCTGGATGGTCTCCATGTTTAAGTTGGTGAATCCTGCTGTAATCTTTGCCTTCAGTTCATCTTTGGTTTTACAAGGAGCTTTGTTGGTCTCTTGCTCAACTACACCCTATATATAATAATTAAATGGGGTTGCAGTCTAGGGATTTAAATGGCCAAATGTAAGGCATGATGTAGTCACAAAAATTGTCTGACAACTATAACTGTGTTCTCTTGCTTGTATGGCATGGTGCAGAATCCTATTGCCAGATATAAAATTTTCCAGCAGCCACCCTCTTTATTTAAAGCAGTACTACATCATTAAAGCAATTGATGTAGGACACTGTGTTGAGTCTGAAGACCTGAATAGAGGCATAATGTCACCATCACTAGTAATCACTCCAAACACCATGATGTTGACTAGATATATCATTTAACCCTTTCCAAATCCTTTGCACTGTACTCAGATTGACACCCAAACACTCTGAAATCTTCATATTGAGGCTTCTGGCAAAAATGCCAAGTAGTACAGCATGCTGTTTTCTAAATTTCTGGCAGCATGAAATGCATCATGGTGATCTTTTTCTCACAGACAATGCCCAACTGGCTATACTATACTGTGTATTCGACAAAATCAAAAATAAACAAAAACATTCAAAATATAAAATATTGACAATTTACCCATCACACAATATATATATATATATATATATATTCTGTGTGTGCATGTATTAGTTTATCCATGCTAACTAAATTAAAAAAAAACTGCATATATGAGATGCTTACTGAAGGTTTTTCAAATGTGAATTTATAATTTTATTTATTCCACTTGTATTCTGTACGTCATGAGAAGGGCTATAACAATAGTGGAAAATCCTCCTCAATCAATGTTTGAGAAGTCAATCCATGATTATAATTCTTGAAAGATTCAGTTCTTTCACTATCTGGCCTTGTAAACATTTTTGACCAGTCCTTCTTTCTCATATACTATGTCCCTTCAGGATGTAGGCGATCATGGACTTCCACTTGGCTCTGTCTCTTGTTGCTCTTAAAATTCTTCCTCTTGGTATTTTCTCCCCACTCTGCTATCCATTTGCTCAGCCCTATCAAGTAGGTCTCATGCTACTTTCCTTTGTCTCTCTTTCACTCTATCTGACCTGTGAGCATTAAATTCTCCAGGCCCTCCATTGTCATTACATGCTCCAGAAATCTCATTTGTCTTATGTTAAGTATGAGTTTTCTCCTCATTTCCATCCTCTCCAACACCTTGTCGTTAGTTGCGTGCTCAGTCCATAGTATCCTTAAAACCACATTTATGCTGCCTCAAGCCTCTTCTTCATCCTTGAGATCATCCAACATTCACTGCCATACAGAAGGACAGACATCACATCGATCCAGCACTCTCTTCTTTGTTTTCAATGAGATTTTCCTGTCTTTCCGTACTCTGGTTAGCTTTTAAAATGTGTCCTTGGCAATGCCAATGTATCTTTGGATCTCGATATTGCATTTTCATCTTCTGTTAGCATACTTCCTAGGTATTTAAATTTCTTTAGTTGTTTTATTTTAATTTCTCCAACATGTAGTTGGCATTTTGGGGTCTTATTTTTGCTGATGACCATGCATTCAATTTTCTTGAAGTTTATGCTTAGTCCTTTCTTCTCATTTTCTGTTGCTATCTTCTGTAGGAGGTCCTGCATTTTCTTTCCATGTCTGCCATCAGCACCGTGTCATCTGTGTATCTTACATTTTTGAGATTGTAGCTACCAACAACAAATACTGGCAAGAGTTTTATTTTTTCTAAGAACTGTTTCACTATAAAAGTTGAATAGATCCAGTGAGAAAACACATCCTTGTCTTACGCCCCTTTCTATTTTTGTATATCGGACGAATATTGTCATAACAAAGAAACTATTTCTTTGTTTCCAGAGCTCAAAAGAGGAATTTCTGATACGGGAAAACTTACAGACATTTAAAAATATTGTGTGTGTGTGTGTGTGTGTGTGTGTTCAAAAATATGTAGTTCTCAGTAGTATTTGAAAAGTTTTTATCTAACAGTAAAGTATGTCGAGTTAAAAGGTGGTTTCCCAGAAAAATTGATTCTTATTGAGAGGTACGTCTTTTTTAATAAAATTTTTACTAAATTAAGCCAGTAGACATTAATATTACTCTTTTAAATAAACAGGTATGCCTATTTGTGCAACCACTAAAATAACATTTATAATAGTAAGAAATATATCAAATATGTTACTCTTTTTTTCTTTCATTTTCTCTTTCTTTTTATCTTTGCTTTTGATTCAAGATTATTCATTCTACTTTCTAGCTTTGTCAAATCTAGAGACATGTAACATATGTAACACCTAAGATTTAAAAGGAAGGACTAATACATTTAAACTATAATTCCTAATGTGAGCAATAATGCCACCTTGATGGCATTCAAAAAACTCAAGAGGGCAGTAAGTGTTCAGTAACATCATGGTGTGTATGTGTGAGGGAGATGCTATAATTTATCTGGTCAGTAAGATAATTTAACTCTTTGAATCCTAATTGAGCCAAGTCATAGAATTTTACAGGTAATTATTTTTCCACCCATACATTTACATTTGTCTAAAATTGCATTTAAAAAAGAAAAATTAAAAAAATAAGTTATTTCAAAATGAAAATGAAATGTGTACAGAGCAAAAACCAGCAAGACCAATCTAGCAGCTTCAGTGGTCTGACCTGGTGGCCATAAATTATTTGTTCTCAATGCCACTTATTTACAGTGATTGGAGCTACTATAATGCAGCAAAGTATAAATACATGATATTAACTTTGTTGCATTAACTCTGCTCCACTTAATGTTGAAAATTTGAATATAGAGAGCACCTGCTTGCATAAATCAGAAAAGTTGAGCTAAGGAAGAAAAGGTTAAGAACCACTACTTTCCCTATGTTTTTTATCACCTACAATAACAAATAGATCATAAATAATTTGAAAACTTACCTAAGACTATATTATCTATAATGCAAAAACTTTTTGCATATGGCCAAAAGATGAAATTGTTGGTTGGTTTGATGTGCGAAATTATTACAAGTACCTGATTCTGGCAATTCTTGTTTCAATAAAAGTGATAGATGATACAATCAGCAACAAAAATGTGTATACAAGTCTGATCAGTTTAAATTAGCAGATGATATAAAAACTTACCTACAGTCTGTTGTTAGCTGAACCAAGGAATGACTTGTTAATTTTAATGCCTCTAAAAGAAAACTTCTCTATCAATCACTTGAAAGAGCCCTTCCTGCCTCCCATCAGGACAACTGATATTAATCTCCATGAGAATCACTTGTTGCATCTTCTGGGGCTTATGTTCTCAGCTGACATGAAGTGGAAAGATTATACTGAATCCATTGCTAAGTTTGCTACTAAGAAAGATGGTTCATTGTGTAGTGCAAAATAATTTTTCTCTCCTGAATCTTATCTATTTATAAGTCTACCATTCATCCTTGCTTTGAATATTGCTGCAACATATGGTCTGGAGCACTATTTAGAAATTCTTGATAAAATCCAAAGAATCAGCAATATTATTGGTCCTGATCTGGCATTTTGGCTTCAGTCACTTTCTCATCATCATAATGTAGTCTCCCTGTGCCTTTTTTATGAATACTTTCATAGTAATTATTCAGATAAACTCTTTGCAATGATACCTAGACTTTATGAATTTACTCATGGTACTAGATTTGTGGCAAGTTCTCATCAATTTACAATTGAATTGTCTAGATGTAAACACAAGTTATTTATTAACAGTTTCTTTTGTAGCACTTCTCATTTATGGAATTCTCTTTCAGCTTTACATTTTCTACTCAATTTTAATCTTCAAAAATTTAAATGTGACGTTGATCATTATGTACTGTCTTGATTACTCTTCTATAGTTCTCACTCCTTAATAATGTTTCTGTTTTTTTTACACCCTGTAACCTCTTGTCTTAGTGGCTTTACTGCCTTAAATGTGGTGATATGATTAAAAAAGAAGTCAACCATTTTTGCTTGATTAGAGCAATTTGCATTCTTAATTCTCTTCACATGAACAACTACTCAATGTCTATGACTAACAGATAAATGTTTTCCCTTTCTAAGCAGCCAATTGCCTAAAATGTGTCTGGGAAAAGAGATATAATCAAATGTGTAAACTGTAGTTTTCTAAAATGTAAATTTCTTTTTTTTTTTGTGTAACCAGCTTATGTAAATTATTTTTTATTTTATTTTTTTAACACCACCTGTTGGCAATATCTTGAAGGGAGATAGGCTCTATACTTAAAGTTGACTTTTATTTAACTCAAGCAAACTCTATTTTGATTTATTTCAGGATTAACTAAAAAGGGGGATTCATAGAGACAACCATCATTGTCTTTGTCTATACTTAAATTTCTAAACAAAATAGAAAAAATATTAAAAATAGAGAGAATATAATTTTAACTAAATTTGCCATGAAACTTTTTCTTTTCCTATTAAATGCCTGGAGGATACATAAAAATATAATTTCATGGAATTGAGTTCTTGGTTAAATTTATTAAAGGAAGATAACATTCATTCTCAAAAATTAAGAGGCAATTAATTTGTACTTATATCTTAAGAAATTTAATTAATGTACTTTATAATAATAATGCTCTGAATAGTTTACTGAATTATGGAAAATGTTAGTCTTGGAAGGCAGATTCTAATGGATGAAAAGAGGAAGTCTCTATTGATGTAGTCATATGTTCTTGAGAAGTTAACATAGCAGGTATACAATTTTCTATTGGAGAGGTATACAATTTTCTAGAGTAATTTGATTATATATTATACAGTGGCTTGCAAAAGTCTACACCCACTTTGAAAAAATATACATATTTTGTATAATTTAACAGGGAACAACATATTTTTTCAATTCCAATGATTATTAAATAATAAGCAGATCTTTCCTTTGATATAAAAATTTCATTTTAAAAATTTCACATTAATTCTTAAAATCATATAACTTAGAAAAATGTTTTTGCAAAAGTCTACAACCACCAGATATTATACTGTGTTATCACATAGTTTATCATTGATGTATACAATCCAGAACAATCAAAAGTGACGTGTGCATTCTACTATAACAAACAAACTCAGCCAATTTATTATTTTGTGATATAAGGTAATTTAACTGCCTACAAAATCATCCACTATATGGTTTCTTGGTATGCTGGTTTTTGGACTCTGACTGTAAATACAAGGTGTCCAGCTGAGGAAAGAAAATGAGCAAGCCTCTGTCTCAGGAACTTAAAAACCTTATTATACAAAAGTACAATGAAAATAATGGCTATAAAAAGATTGCAAAACTTAAGAGTTGCCCCTAAGCACTGTTAAAACTGTAGTTAAGAAGCTGTTAGTGCACAAAACCACTGCTACCCTACCAAAATCTGGGAGACCGAGCAAACTTACCAGAAGTGCAAAATCAAAACTGATTTGTGAGGCAACCTTCAACCCTAGTGCAACACTGAAAGACTTGAAAGCTTCAGTTTCCAGTACTAGGACAGATGTCCATGCATCTACAATTTCCAGAGTATTGCACCGGACTGGCTTGCAAAGGAGGATAGCTAGAAAAAAGCCCTTTTTCAAGCCTATACACAAGCAAGCTAGGCTAAACTTTGCCAAAAGTCACATCAATGATTCCATGACCATGTGGCAAAAGATTTTGTGGTCAGATGAGACCAAAGTCGAGTTATTTGGAAAAAATACAAAACATTACGTTTGGCAGAAAAAAGGCACTGATCACCAACCTCATTACACTGTCCCCACTGTAAAGCATGGCTGTGGCTCAATCATGCTTTAAGGCTGTTTTTCAGCTGCAGGACCTGGAGACCTGGTAACCATTCAAGGTGTCATGGGCAGTGTCAAGTACCAAGAAATATTAGAGGCAAACCTGCTGAAGTCTGCTAAAGCTCTGTGCTTGGGTTGCAATTTTAAGTTTCAACAAGATAACAACCCCAAGCATGTGTCAAAAAGCACTAAAGCTAGCAAGAAAGTCACAGTTTTGGAGTTGCCCAGCCAGTCTCCAGACCTCAATCCTATAGAAAATCTATGGTGAGATCTAAAACTGGCTGTGCACCATCCCCATCCAATCTGACACAGCTAGAGAAGTTCTGCCATGAAGAATGGCAAAAACTGTCAGCAGACCACTGCAGTAAGCTCATGGAAGGCTACTTGAGGTGTCTGCAGGCTGTAATTGATACAGAAGGATCATCCACAAAGTATTAGCTGAAGACATTTCAAAGGGAGTGTAGACTTTTGCAAAGACATTTTTCAAAATTATCTTTTTTTAACAATCAGTTTAAAATTTTTCAAACGTTATTTTGTGTATTAAATAAAAGTGTGATAGATCTGCTTATTAAAACAAATTATTGGAGTTTAAAACATTAATTGTTCCTATCAAAATAAACAAAATACATCCAGTTTTCAAGGGGGTGTGGACTTTTTAAATGTACTATATTAATATAAAATATTATATATTTGCTCAGTCTGGGGCAAAAGATGTTTTGTTAATTTTAATGCCTCCAAAACAAACTTTTATCTATTGATCATCTGAGAAAACTTTCTTTGCTTTTCATCAGCATGGCTGATGCTAACCTCCAGGAAAGTGACTTGTTGCCTCTTCTTGGACTAACATTCTCAGCTGACATGAAGTAAAAAGACTATATTGAATCCATTGCTAGGTAAGCTGCTAAGAAAGTTAGTTCACTGTGTTGTGTGAAACAATTTTTCTCTCTAAAATCTATTTTACAAATCTATAAGTCTATCATTCATCCTTGTCTAGAATATTGCTGTCATATATGGTCTGATGCTCCTGCTATTTACCTTGAGCTACTTGATAAAATCCAAAGAAGAATCAGCAATATTATCAGTTCTGATCTGGTGGTTCAGCTTCAGTCACTTACCCACCACTTTTTCTATAAATGCTTTCATGGTAATTATTTGAATGAGCTCTTTGCTATGATACCTTGGCATTTTGAATTTAAACACAGTACTAGACTGGCTTCAAAATCTCATTAATTTACAGTTGATCTGTTTCTTTTCCCACACTTCTCTTGTAGAAATCGCCAATTTTCATTTGCAAAATTTTAAATGCAATGTCGATTTCTATCTACTGTCCTCCTGATTACGCTTTCCTCTCCCCACTTATTATTAATGTTTCTGTTCTTAATTCTTCCACAGCCAGCAAACCCTTGTGTATTAGTGGATTTACTGCCTTGCATGGGGTAATACCAATTACACACACACACACACATATTAATATATATATTTATAGTTTATTAATTATTATTATGATTACCATTACTTTTATTATTAGTAGTAGTATTTTTATTTTTATTATTTACTATTATTATTGTATGTCATTTATATTGTAATGACTTAGTAAGGTAATTTGTATGTTTCTTATTTATATATTATTACTTAATTATGTTATTGTAATAATTTTTAATACATAAATATTTAGTATTTTATTATTTCATAGAAAGATTCTAACCATTATTGTTTAAAATATTTATTTATTTATTCATAAAATGTTTGGTTTTTAAAAAACATTTGCTTAATACTTTTATACATTATTTTCACTAGAGTTTAAATGGAAATATATTTTGTTTTTACAATTCCAGACTCATATATTCATACATGATTCTTTCATACACATACATTCATAAATAACTCTCACTTTATTTATAACAGAAAATTGTTCCATCAGTTGACATGTGTATACCTTATTTCACATATGAACTTTACTGACTCATAAATGCACACATTCACACATGATTTCTCTCAACATTCCTTTCAAATCGTACAATGAAGGTAGTATTGAACGGACAAGCCTCCAAATACTATCACATGAATGCAAGTGTCCCTCAAGGCTCTAATCTAGGTTTTTTATGTTTTTCCTTACCTATATTAAGAATCTCCCCGATGTAATAAGATCCTGAGTAGGCATAAATGCTGGCGACACTCCAGTTTACTCTCATCTCAATCAAAAATCTGCCAAGGCTGACAAAGCTGAAAAAGACCTCCAATCATAGATTTTAATGCTCCCAACATAGACAATCGTTCCTATCGCCCAATAGCATGGATCAGGCTAGTCTCCCTGAAAGTAAAACTGCGCCTTCTTGGGTTATTTCTCACATCAGATCCCAAGTGGAATAACTATATAGAATCCATAGCTAAATCCGCTGCTAAGAAGATCAGTTTTCTGTGCAGAGCATCTCATCCATTATAAATTTTTAACAGTAACTCTATATCTTGACTGGCTTTTAAATGTTTTAGTGGTATGAAAAAATTTGTTTAAACTTTTTAAGATATAAAGTTAACATTCTTTTATTTTTTATTTTTATATTATTTATAAACATGATTAGATCTTCCCCAAACATTTTTAGCTCTAACAAAAAAAAAACTAATAACAGGATTGACCTGTTTTACTGGCTAGGTGTATCAATTCTTTTTTGTTTAATGAAGAGTCAACCATTGAAACATTGACTACCCAAGCAAGACACAAGTGTGATAAGTTAAATTGAAATTTATGAATGTTATTGAAAACTACTGTTTGAAATATAAAGAAACACTGTTATCCTCTTTATTCGAAAAAGATTACCAACTAGAATATAGACCTAAAAAAAACTTGGAAATTAATGTGACTGACATACAGGCTTCAAAGATGATGATGTTACTCAGAAAGAATAATTGAATAACAACCCTGATATTTAATAGATTGCATTTGTCTTGGCAAATTTTTTTTTTTTTCTGGTTTCTCTTATTTTTTCACATTGCTTTTCCATTTAAACAAGGCTCTTTCCACTTCCACTTAATCTGTGTTTGACAATTCATGAGTCTTGACACAATTATATAGGGATTTGGACATTGATATATTCAGACTAATACCCTCATCTTATATTCATAGCATTTTGGTTGTGTTACCTTTTGGACAATTCCAGAAATTTGTTGTAATTGGTAACTTTCCAGAAAAGGATTAAGTTTCAAATTCCCAAATATAAATGTTAATATTAAATTATTCCTAAATATTTTTATTTCTGAGAGTGATAGGAGCAAATAATTTTGTATAAAATACTGTATTAATTTATATAATTACTGCATGTTCATTCTTTTTAATTAAGAGCTTTTTTTAATCTCCTCTACATCATTTATTCCTTTTGATGCCTTTCTTGAAGTATTAATCTAAAGTGAATACAGAATATCTCAGATGGAGTTTTGAACTAAGTTCAGAGATTACATTTTTCATGATGCCAGTCACTTGGTTACTGGCAACATTACATGGCTTATATGATAATTGCTAGCTTTTACTTTCATAAATAAAGAAACTTATAGATAATTAGGCTGCAATTTATTCAGCAAAGTATAAATAGATGTCTCTTTTTTGAAGTTTTGATGAAAATAGCAGTTTTGACCATAAATTGACCTATGGTGATCTCTAGTAATCTTGAGATCAGCACCACCTAACCTATGCTTATCCTTGAGTCATAACCTATCACATCATATCCTTAATTGTGTGTTTCATTTGGGACAAGGTAACTTGATAAAGTATATTCCTATTCAGGCTTGTTTTATCCTTCTCCTAATCCAGGCATTAGAGCCCAACCTACCCTGCTATTTAACCCACACTTAAAGGGAGATGGATAGATGTCTTTTCCAAGGGCATTAGAGCGAAATGAAAAATCAGAATTGACCAGAAATTGAACCTGTCATACTAATTTCACTTTCCAAGTCAATAAGAGTTCATAAGTCAAGTTACTCTTTCACATTTACTTTGGCTGAAAAACAAAATTGTGTCTGAAGTATCAAAATATTGGAATTGGTTCCTTAATAAGCCATGTTTCCTCTATTTATTAGAATAAAAATGGCTATATTCTGAGATTCTACAATTGTTGCATAATTATGTCTATCCGGGCATATTTAGAACTGTCTATAACTAAGTTGTGATTGTTAGGTATAGCTGCCTGAGATATATCCAATACATACTCAATGAGGTTTAAATCTAACAAGTGTAGTAACCAATGGAGTAACTGGGAATCAGCTGAGTGTTCCTAGCACCCATTCACAATGAAGTGGATGCATTATCTTACTAGAACAAATCTTGAAATATTGCAACTATAAAAAGGTATAAATGGTGTGCATCAAGATCTGTGTATGCCACATCTGTCAAGATAGGCTTTAATTTTATTAGTGGTCAATGTAACTTTCAATGAAACAAATCAACACCATTACAGAGCTGCCACCACCACCACCTTGCAGAAATCTGGACCTATAGTCTCATGTACGAATATAATCATCTTCCCAAAAGATCTGGATACATGTCTTATCTGACCAATAGACACAATGCTAGTCAAATAGCAATGTTTTCTAGGCCAGATGAAGTGATGTTGTTAATAATGGTACAGCTTTTTGATAAATGACTATAAAATCCTACAAACAGTAATGTATGCTGTACATTGAATTGGTATATGATTTGATACAATGTCACCTTTCACTGAGTGGTTGCCATCCTTGTCAATCATCAGTGGTCCCTATTAACATCACTTTCCTGGAGTTCATATATTTCTAGTATACACTTGATACTGATGCTTGTCAAAAAAAACGAAAAAAACAAAACAAAACAAAAGCTAATAGTGCCTCATCTTTCTGTTGCCAACAATCATTCAATCAAATGATTTTTAATTTGTCCACCTCCCATAGCTGTTACAGCTACATTATTTTTAAATGTCCTGTCCCATCAGAACGCTGGTGATCATAAAACACCAAAGGTCTTCCTTTATTATCTGGAAACTGTCACATATTCTTGTAAAAGATAATGAAGTCATCATTCATTGCCTTCACTTGGACTGAATACCTCCAAAGACTAGAGTACACAGTCTACTCTGCTATTTAAGCCATAGCTGGGAGGAAATATTTTTTTCAAGGACATTAATGCAAAAGTCAATGAAACAGACTAGGCTGGAACTCAGCTTTCCAATTCCACTTTCAGTTTCAATATCCATTACACTCCCCATAAAAATTGCATTACTTTATCTATTATAAGTAATGCAAGACCCCCACCACCACCACCACCACCACCACCAAAAATAAAAACATTTTTGTCCAGATTTCTTGTGTGAAGAGTTATCATTATTTACATGTGGACAGTTGTCTTCATCTTTGTTGTTATAATTCTATTTTAGCCATTGTTCTCTCCAACCTTCATCAAGTGCTTGTTAATTTGTGTACTCTTCAGGGAATTTTGAACAAAACTCTGAAATTCCTTGAAGGTTACCGAGATTAACAAGTACGTGAGGAAGGTTGATGGGCACAACAGCTGAAATGTTGTGATAGTAACAACAAAGATGAGGACAATGGTTCACATGTAAATAAAAGCTGAGGTTGTCAATGATAAGAAGCTGTGGAACAATGAACTAAAGTATAATAGCCTTGAAGCGGCAAATAGTTATTAGCAACAATACAAAAACTAAATGTATATTTGCATTTCATTGTCTTACATGACTTGAAACAAGTAAATTTATATATTTTAGCTTTAATTGTAAATACTCAGTAAATGATAATTGTTATTGCAATCCAGCAAATTCTATGGAACATTTTCCTTTTACAGTTTCTATTGAAAGCTAATGTCTTTAGTTTGACTATTATGAAACCAAACATTTCTGTAATCTATGATATCCTGAGTAAAATTTAATTTAGAAAAACATAAAAAATTTAATTCAATTTAATGAGTAAATATTTAATGATACAATAAATACTAAAAGCATCTATAGAACTGGAAATTATATACACTATAGAAATGTATAACAAATCTATGCTATAGCAATGGATGGGTACATCAACATGGTGTAATGGTTAGCAAACTTGTCTCGTTAAATTAAGTACAACTGTAGTAAGTTCTCACTAGGTTCTCACTACTTCCTGTTTTGTGCCATACCTATGTTATACTTAGCAAATCACTATACTATAGGAATGAATAGTAAATGTATATACTATTTATCCTTATACAATAGGAATGAATTACAAATCTATTTATACCATAAGCATGTATCACAAATCTATTTTCTATTGAAATGCATTGCCAATCATTTATTAAAAAACATGTCAAAACCCTTGATTACATCTATAGAGGCACAAATACTTAATGTAAATGTAGCAGTTCATTAGAAAATACCATGGGTAAAAGCTGAAAATGTCTTGATCCAACATACTCCGCAAAATCTCACAATGTATCAGTTTTAATTACTTTTTTTCCCTTTTGTATGAAAATTCATCAGAAATTGTTTACTCACTGTTTATGCAGTCCAAGATATTACAAGCAGAGTTTAATTTTTTAAATTATTGTTTTGTATTAATATTTGAAACAAATGATATTTATCCTTGCACAACTTGCTCACTGAGTAACAAACAGATTTTAAATAAGAAAGAATTGTAAAGTCAGGTTCTTATTGATCAAATTCCATTTTTACTGATACTGCTGTCTTTTCATTCATTTATGACCCTGGAAATGATTTCACTTTTATAACAAGGATAACACTGTCCAACAATGGGCTCTTAAAAATTCTTGTGTGGGAGGTGGGCAAAATGCATACACTTTTTAGGCTCTGGGCATATTTTTGAAGTTAATAATTTGTATAAATTTTCTCAGAAAGCATAGATGCTTTTAGTATTTACTGTGTCATTCTCTATGCAATCATTAGAGTGAAGAAAACATTTGATATACTTGCTTAATAAATAAAGGTAATGCATTTATATAGTAAATAAATTCTAATGAATTTTTTTGGATGCTGTATATATTTAAGCTTATGAGTGAATGAGTTTCAACGAATTTGTTTAATAAATCTTACCTATGATATCACAAGTAGAACATAGTAATGGATTAAGAATTAAATATGAAAAGTAAAAATTTTTTTTTTCACCTGTATATTTTTAAATTCACTCATAATCTATGAAATAATTGAATGGAGTAAGACTCTACCCAACAAAGACACCAATAGCAACACTGACCTGTTTATGAATCAACTATTGAAATCATGACAAGCCAAGCACAACACAAGAATAATGGCTTTATGAAATTTAAAAAGCAAAAATGTTGCTAAAACTGCTGCTTAAAATTTAAAGAAAATTATTTTCTCTTTCATTTAAAAATGAATTCTGAAATGCTGACAAGCAATTATAGTCTTAACAAGGATTTTTTTAATGTACTAAATGATGAATTTATACTAAAACCAAATCCTTTTTAAGCTTTTCAAGTAGTGGTGAAATGTAATCACATTTTAAAATTCTCTACATTCTCTCTGTACACAAAGTATCCAAGCAACTTTATATTCACCAACAATATCCTTATATTTGGTATATGTTACTTAACTGGTTTCAGACAGATTACTTAAATGTATGTATTAATTAAATATGTGTAAATTATAACTTAGAAGTGCATAATATACATAGATTAATAAACATTAGGAATACTTAACGTGTGTGTGTGTATATATATATATATATATATATATATATATATACTTACATGGTAGATAATATGTAAACTCTGTATATCAGATTAATGGTGGGAATTTAATAACAAAATGAAAAATATCTTATGTTACACATTTTATCCAAGATCCTGGTCTGAAAAAATCTTTTCAAAGGACAACATAGGACCTTTCCCATTTTGTCATTCAGTTACCCATCATATGTGTATGTGTGTATTGATAAAAATGTGCAATATTTATAGGGTAAAAATGCTCAATATTGAAGAGAGAATGTTCATAGATATTAACAGTGTGGAAAGAATAATGAACACTGTATAGAGATGATGATCATCTGAAAATTGGTTAAGAAAGGGAATTGACATAGAAGCAATTCCTATGTCCACACTGTCATACATAATAAAATGTAGTTTTTAAGGTATGCTATATTTTGGGGAGAATGTGCTCAATATCACAGACAGATATATGTATCAACAATGTATAGTAACAGTCAGTTTCATGCTAAACAATAATAATCAGACCACAGATTTTATATATATATATAAAAAACAGAAATAGGGGTTGTTCCAATGAGAGAAATTGGTATAGAGAAAAAAAGTGTGATAAGCCATGAATATTTTGTTTAAAGTGTAGATTTATTGTTATTATTATTAATAATATTACTTGCTTTTTGTATGATATATTAAGTGTCCATAATGGTATTTATGTTGCTACATGTGTTTTGAGTCCAAAGTTGACTCTTTTCAGTCAAATAAACTTGTGACTTTATATATCAAGATCCATTTGTCTTTCTGATGGCCAAAATATTATGTGTATATATATATATCAGTGGTCAGTGAGCCAGTCAGAAAGTTCATATATGTGTGTGTTTGTTTTTTTTTTTGTATTTTTTGTTGTTTTTGTAAATCACTGAAAAACAACAATATTCGCAGTCAGCATTATCACAAATGAACACTATATATATAATCATTTCACCCCAAGCAAGGCAGTACTGCCACTGGTGTGCAGGTGGCTACATGAGAGGAGAGTGAAAAAATAGGAACAAGATTCAGGGGGTGTTGGAAATTGGATAAGAGAAGGATGGTAATATTGGTGTGCAGGGGGTGAAATGAGAGTAGGGTGAAAAGTAAGAACAAGATACAGGGGGTGTCATGGAAAGGATAAGAAAATGATGAGAATCAAGTAGATAAAAGATGGCAGTTGACATTGCATTTAAACTCACAGAGATGGTAGCTATCAAGGAAGCAAGTATACAGAAGGGAGTTTCACTGGCAGGAAGTTTAAGAAAAGAAACTGCTAGGGTAGAAGTGGCAGCTACATTTGACTGTTTTGACTGTAAAAGGGAGGGAACTAGTTGTCAGTCTAGTAGCTTGAGTAAATTTATGTAGAAGGAGCATAACAAAGATAAGCTCATTGGAGCAGAAGCCATGAAAATATTTGTAGAAAAGACAGAGGGAAGCTACCTCCTGTCAGTTAGAAAGTGGCTGAAGTCAAGCTGTCAAATCTGGAGCGGTTACACTGCAAATTCCCCTTTGAATTTTGTTGAGAATTCCGAGATGAATAGCAGGAGCACCTGACCAAATATGGCAACAGTATTCAATGCATGAACAGATGGTAGATTTGTATATGTGCAAGATAAATTCTGATGAGAAAAACTTCCTGGGCAGACACAATGACCCAACCTTATGAGCAGCAGATTTAGCTATTGATTCGATGTAGTCATTACACTTGAGGTCACTGAGAGAGTGAGGCTAAGGAGGTGCAGTGTATTGTTTTCAGGGAGACTAGTGTGATCTATACTGCTGGAAGGTAGTAGAGTTTTTCTATTGTGGTTAAATGAGAGCAGCTTTGTTTTAGAAGTATTCAAATTTACAAGCCACTTCTTATCCCAGTCCATTATAGTTTAGAGGTCTTTTTCAAAAGCAGCAGCAAGGTTTACTTTGACAGCCTTGGCAGATTTCTTATTGAAGCAGGAGTAAATGGTGTTGTCATCATAGATGCCTACTTCGAAACTGATTACATCAGGGAGATTGTTAATGAAGATAAGAAAAATTGTAAAACCTAGGATAGAGCCTTGGGGAACACCCACATTCATATAATAGGATCTGGAAACATGCATGTTCAGTACAACCTTCATTACATTATTTGACAGGAACAGTTGGATTAAATCAAACAAACGTCCAGTTATACCATTGTCCTGTAACTAATGAGGAAGTCCAGCATGCTCAACTCAAATGCTTTGGAGATATCCAGGAAAACAGCTTGAGCTTTGCAGCTCTTATTCACTCTGGTATATGTATTCAGTGATGGTCGTTAGCATATCAGCAGTAGACTTGGTGAAGCAGTTGCCGTACTATTTGACAGAGAATAGGCTGTGGGATGTCAGATATTGAACCACTTCTGCATTGCCAATAGCCTCAAACACTTTACCAAAAATCAGTAGGAGGCTGATAGGACAATAATTAGAGGGATCTGAGGGTTCTCCAGTGTTTTAACAGACATAAACTACAGAGGAGGACTTCCAGCAAGCAGGAAAGCAAGAAGCAGAGAGGCAGTAGTTGTAGAGTTTGGAAAGGACAGGGGAGAGTTCAGAGCACATTTCTCTAGGATGACAACTGGGATTCTGTTGCCTCTGCTTGCCCTATAGCTTAGAAATTATGTTAACGACCAGAGAGTGGTTTATATATATGTCACTCAGTTGAGCCTCATTTCTAGCTGGGAAACTGAATGTAGGTACTCTAGATGAGTCAAATGTGGAATTGGAGGAGAATTTGCAAGCAAAGCACTTGGCCTTGTCCACTGTAGCTGTGAGGACTTTGAATTTATTGATTAAAGGAGGGATAGAGGACTTTCTGTTGTTTAACACACTTTTGCAGAGCCACCAGTAGTCTTTGGAATCGAACTTGCAGGCTGCTACATGCTGCTTCATTCTATCAGCAAACAATAGCTTGGCATTAGGAATCTCTTGTACTTATTATAAACAGAGACAAAAGGTGCTTATTATAGTCAGATGCATCACTCCAGTAAAGCTGGAAGAAGTGATTCCTGTGGGCAATAGCAGCTGAACAAGCATTAAGTCAAAACTTCCTGGCTGGGATGAAATCATCAATTCCAGATTTCACCCAGGAGAATACCTCAGAGGCACAATATTCAATGGGGAGAATAACACTTTGTTCCAAAAGGACGTCACAAAGGAAATTGCAGAATGACTCTCAGTTTGCTCTTTGGTAATATGTTCTGCTGGTAAGAGATTCCTGTTGGAGGGGGAGAGATATTAAAGAAAACCACATCATTATAAGAATTGCCATAAGGGCAAAGCTGCATGGCATGGCAGGAGCCAGGGATAGATGTGAAGCTAAGATCTAGCAGAGAAGTGTCTCCTTCAGGGATACTGGGAAAGTGCATGGGGAAATCCACTGCTTGTGTGAAAGACTGGATGATTGCAAAGTTCAGGGTATGACAGTTTTCCAGCCACTTGGCATGGTGGCCACTGAATACAAGTTATTTTTTTATAAATATATAAAAGATCATTTAGATGTTGCAGCTTGTGTAAGTATTATTGTTGACCACATGACTTAATTTATGCCTACAGTGTACCTATACACTGGTGTTAATTTTCAGTAGGATAATATACCATGTCACAAAAAATTGTGGCAGATTAGTTCATGGAATACAGTCAAATATATCTTTCTGTCATACAGCACATTTGGAATGTAGTGGATACAAATCCTGGATGAGATACCAACCAATATAAAAGAATTATGGAATAAGGAGGGCTTGGAAAACTTATCCCTCAAATGCAGAATGTTGAGGGCAAGAGATATAGGAGAAGAAGGCAGTGAGCCACCTATCTGACAAGCTTATGTGAATGGATGGTGAAAAAAAGAGAGGAAGATAGCCTTAGAAAAAGAGAAACTGATAAGGACCACAAGAGATAGGAAGATTTGGAGAGCCATGATTGCCTATATCCTGAAGGGATGTAGCATATACAAGAACACAATAACTACAGCATAAACTTAAATTTTAAAATGGTGCTTCCAAAATATTGCTGAATCCATGCCAAGAAAACTAAAGCCAGTTCTAAAGGCAAAAGGGTGCCCAACCAAACTAGAAGTGTATACATAATAAAGTGATTGGTGTTTGCACATGTGTGTTTATATATATATATATATATATAAATACAAGCTATATAGCCCGGCACTGCTCAGGTTTTTTAATGGTTATGTTAAAATGGTAAGGTCAAGTGTTTATTCAAAAAGCTCCAGTATGAGGTTGCTGTGATGTGCAAGTTAAAAAAAACGCAAAGTAAATATTGGTTTTTGTTGTATTTGTAAAACAGGATTCATACATGGTCAATTTTGCCAATAAACGGGAATGATGTATGTTCAATTGGAAGGGTAGGCATTACGGAAGCTTGTAATGTGATGCAATGATGTTGTGATGCAGAAGTGAATGCATTGTCCCTGAAATGTTGGAGGGGTTGACACCTTGTAGAAAACATGAAATTGTTATGGCATATGATAAGGTAAAATTTACAAAAAAACTCCGATTTTTGTTGGAATACAACTAAGCGTTGCAGAGAAATAAATGATTGCAAAATGCAACATTTTCTATTAATTTTTGCTATACCCTGGGTGTCAATTGAAATTTTAGTTTGCATATCAAGGCATCAGACCTTGATCTACCAGTGACTCAATTTTGATTGAATTTGAGTGAAGTGTCTTGGAGAAATGCATATGCAAAAGATCACCCCAAATTATGTTTGTTGTTGATTTTTGATGAACCCTGTACATTGGTTTGAAAAAATTTTGTGTACATGTAAGGTTCAGGCCTTGATTTGAAAGTTAGTCAATTTTGTTTGAATTCACATAAGGTGTCTTGGAGGAGAATAGTTCATAAATTCTAAGCATTTCAGGTTGGTTGAAATTGGACCAAGGGTTTTGGAGGAGTAGGGTTAGTTAGAATGGAGACAGACAGACAGACAGACAGACATATCTATTTTTGTATATATAAAATATTGAGAGGAAAACTCAACATAATTAAACAGTTATAAATCCAGAATTTATTTCAGGAATGTAAAAATCTTTACAATTGCCTCATTCAGACCATTCATGAATAAATAAATGTTAATTTTTATTTTAAAAAAAACAGTTTATAAAAAGAATTCTTAAATTGAAAATAGATACATAAAATCACACATTATAACACAATACAAAATAAGGAATTAAATTTTATATTGCTCTAAATAATAATCATTGAACTCTCTTTTTTTTAACAAATTGATATTTTATATTTATTAGATAAAACCTTTTGGATTAGCCTCTCCATCTTCACTTGTTGATATTCTCTCATATATACCAATTTTTACTGTAACACTTTTTACCAGTGATCCAGCATTAACTAAAATAGAACAAAATCTAAATTACTCTGACAAAACATTAGTTATGGTTAAACAACTGAATACTTAATTTCTACTTTAACTGTATTGTTACTGAAATTAGCTTTTAGCTAATTTCAATTTCATTTTTTATTCAGTAGTTTAAATATTCCACAGTATTCCAATGATAATTAATTAAGAATAAAATGAAATAGTCCAGCCATATATTAATTATAGGGGAGTCATAGATCTTGGTGCTTTCAATATATCTTGATCTGAGTGAAAAATTATATTCACTTTTTATTAAAACAATGTTTCCCTGGTAAAAATTTCATCATGAAAATTTCAGAGATATATAAATACACTGAGCATATTGTTTAATTTAAAGTTCTTTTGTTTGTATATTCTTTTCTTTGTCTTGGTGTTTTGCTAATGTACTTTGGTAAGATTGTTTACATTCTATTTGTTAAGTGACTATACAGTGGAACCTGTCATATGCAACCACCCCTACTGTCATCAAAAACTGGTTGCGTACAGCAGGTAGTCACTTATTAAAGGCTCATGACATATCTATGCCAGCAGCATATATACCACTGACCAGAATGTACATATTAGAATTTTAACATATAATCTGGTAATAAATAAATGAGAACATAAGAAGAAGGACTAACTTTGAAAAAATTTATTCAGCATAATTAATTTTATAAAATATTAAAAATGTATTTACAACTTCAATTTTGTTTTAGAATTGAGTGATAGTAAAAAAGAATCTGTGATAATACATAGGGAAAAAAGTAAACAAAACATACAAAAAACTGACAGTGGGGGAGAGGGGTAGAGAAACAGAGAGACAGAGATAGATATACCCAGAGAGAAATACAGTGAACAAATACAGAAAAGAATAAAGAGAATGAAAGAGATAAACATTAAGAAAGGAAGATGCAAGTGTGAATTATCCCCATTCCTGAATTTATCCAAGACTGTACAGAGATCAGTGACAAATCTCTTGAACTTGTCAAAAGCAATGGATATTGATACTCAGGTAAATGTACATTTCAACAAGTAATAACAGTTTGATACAACACTACAATAACAAAACTATGAGGATGTGTTCCTGGCTTAGATCAAAGCAAAATGAAACAGTTTACTCTTTTAATTTCTCCTAATTTAGAAGTTTGAAGTGTATGGCCAAAATGGATTTTTTTAAGCTGTTACTTGATCAGTGATTTTTACCTGTTGATGTTAGTCACTGGTTGTGTTCTGGAGGTGGTTGGTCACTGGAGGTTAATTAACATTAGCAAATTGTCTGTGCATGGAAAAACATGCATTAACAGCAGGTGGTTGCTGATGAAGAGAGTCAAGGGTCACATACGGCAGATTCCACTGTAATTTATTTAGTTATTCCATGAAAATTATGATGGAATATAAAAGACAAAACGAATTATTCATGTTTACTCTTCATGCTAAATAAAAAAAAAATGTGCATTTGTAAATATACTACTACGTGTGTGCATGCATGCATGTGTGTACATCCATACATATACACAGACATACACACACACTGTGTCAGATTTTATGATATTAGTTACTGTTTTCACAATAACAGTGGTATGAGCCAACTGATGTTGGTAAAAGTTTTAGGATACCCCTATATTTATATGTGCAATATAGCTTTTGAGTTCATATTTAAATATAAAAAATACTAATAACTTATTTTGGTTATGTCAGGCTTTATTATCCACAGTGTAAAATAAATTTTTACTTGTAAATACATCCCAAAATATAGGCTGCAGAAATTTACATTTGATTAATAATAATAATATATTATCTACATTACTAAATTATGATTTTATGATTTTAAATATCTTCATTGATATTCTATAAACTTGAACATTATTTGGAGCAGTTTTTATTACTTCCTAGTGATCTTCTTTGCTTGAATTGCATGTTCAGTCACAAATCAATATGACAGGATTTGGGCACAATGATTTTTTTCAATCACCAATCCTGTTGGATATTGTACACTCTCTTAGAAATTGGAACTAAGGTTTGGCCAGCAGTTGCAATATGAACTACAAATGTGCCTGAGCAAGAATCTGAAAAAGAGATTAGCTAGCTACCCTAATATGCTACCATAATATGCACGTATAAATATTGTACATGCATGTGTGTTTGTGTATTTGGGCAGCAATTTTTATGCCAGTTTAGTTAAAAACCAATGAAAGTTCTTTAAAATTATATTCATATATATGCAGGTTTCATTAAAAATGACAGACAAGTTGTGATGGTTAAGTTTTTTATGTCATTTTTCATGTGATCTTATGATTTCTTTCTTTTGAGAGCATAAATTATATAAAAATTGTACAAGTATTTTGTTTATCTGAGCACTTTCAGCTATACTTTTAGACATTTTCGAGGATGAATGTTATTTTATATATAACAGAATGTAAGTGGTGTTATGTATAATGTGGAGTAGTGGTATGTGTTATGTACTGAACATGGTAAGCATGTTGGTAGCGTGCTTGTAGTGTTAGGGTTTTTCAAATATACTTTTAGCCATTTTCAAGGATGAATATTATTTTACGTGTAACAAAATGTAAGTGGTGTTATGTATAATGCAGAGTAGTGGTATGTGTTATATATTAACATGGTAAGCATGTTGTTAGCATGTTCGTAGTGTTGGGTGTTTTCATTTTTATTATTTTTAGTCTTTTTTTTTGCATGTGGATGATGCTATGATATTTGTGTTGTTAACAAGCTACATCTCTCTCAACAGAAATCAATTCGATCTCATTTAAACACACATGGAGACCTAACAAACCCTATCCAGAACATACTTGTTGACAACACAAATATCATAACATCATCCACATGCAAAAAAAGACTAAAAATAATGGAGGCCTTATTAATAAAAATGAAAAACCCAACACTCAATAACATCAACTACAAACACACTAACAACATGCTTACCATGTTCAGTACATAACATATACCACTACTTTACATTATACATAGCACCACTTACATTGTTACAAGTAAAATAACATTCATCCTTGAAAATGTCTAAAAGTATAGCCAAAAGTGTTCAGATAAACAAAATATTTGAACAATTTTTATATAATTTATGTCTTTAAAAAAATCATAAGATCACATGAAAAATTACATAAAAACTTAACCATCACACTTTGTCATTTTTAATGAAACCTGAATAAAAGAGAGATTGCTGCCCAAATATGCAATATATATATAAGCTTACATAATATTTACAATTCAACATTCTTGTGTAGAGAGATCAAATATATAGATACCTATCAACATCTGAACAATTCTGAACAAAATGTGTTCATATTTGTCATAAGGATTCAAATTATTTGATGACTGAATAATGCTAGGAATGTATATAAATAAAGCATTTTAGCAATACACTGCATCAACCTTGTATTTAATTGTGTATACACACACACGTCTACACTTTTCTGCTATCAAGTTATACTTTTTTATTGACTTACTTTTTTATTCATATCTTTACTTATCATTCTTAATATTTTACTATAACTGTTTAATTTCAATTTAGTATTACACAAATGACATGACAAAAAGTGCTACTTGAAATACAAGAAAAACTTGATTTACAAGAGAAAAATATTTGAGTAATTCATAAACTTTACTGGCAACAAACAGTCTGCATGCAGATAGAGAACAAGTCTAGTGAATATGCAATAATATAAAAACATGTAAAAAAAAAAATGCATTTTCTCATGGGATTTATTCAATCAATACAGCAAGACAATCCTAAGAGAACAAGACCTACCATAATTTATTATTAGTGGACATAGCAATCTCAGTAGTGATTGAATTTACATTTCATTTTTTTAGGAAACTGTCTTAGTAAGACATGCCTTTGCTTTTTTGACCAAAGACGTTCTGATAGACGTACAAGGTAGAATTATCATTTTGAAGAAAGCAGTTAGAGCTAAGTTGGTTTCCCAGAAAAAAAGAAAGAAAGCACCTTTCATTTCTATCAAGAGATACATTTTATTAAATAAATCTTTTGATGATCTAAGCTGTTAGATATTAATTCCATTGTTTGTAAATAATCAGAAATGTCTATTTACACATGTATACTCACTAAAATAATGTTTATTGTAATATGAAATACCATCAGATTGTAAAAAATCCATTAATTGCTTAAATTATTTGGTTTACATTTTGAGACCAAAAATATAAGTCAGCAGAATATCTCAAAATATATCTTCAACTACTGAATATATCAAAAAGAGACAGACAATTCTTAAAAAGAATAACTGAGTCTTGTCTTGCTGTAAAGTCCTCTGTAACCAAAAAATTAACAACACACCTAGCTAAAGAGGTTTCCCAGAAAAAAAGAAATGTAGCTTCAATTTCTGCTAAGAAGTACATTTTCTTTAAGATTTTGATCTAGTCCAGTAGAACTTAATTTTTAAAATTATATATACCATATGTTAATATTCTTTTTCAACAACCATAAGATAGCAGTTGTAAAGTTTCAACAAATTTTATAAGTCAGTATCTAGTTTAAAAAGGCACATGGTGATACATAAGAGATATTCCACAAATTGGTCTGATCATAGAAAATTTGAAGTATTTGCTACAGAACATTTAAATCAGCTGCTGATCTTCAGTGTCATCTCAACAGGCTGAGTAGTTTGTGGATCACAACATGTGTTAGGTTTTAGCTAAAGATCATACTTTCAGATGTTTACTAATTACCAATGGTGATTTACCAAAGATTTTCTTAAGATTTTAAGTCTGTTTATGCATTGCCTTGTGACGACCTATGTTTAAAATGTGGTAATGTTTTTAAAATGTTTACTAATATGAAGTATGTCTTCTATATATTTTTATAATGCCATGTCTGCACAGTATAAGAAATCATAACTCTCCACAAATTCCTTTTCTTTATTATATGTGGAGTGCTATTCATTCTTATGGAAGACAGTGGAGTGGTTTTCTGTTGAACTTCTTCACAGTTTGAAATTTAGTTTTTTTTCTCTTAAACTGGTTGCCACCAAGGTTAGATAACAGTTGAAATGAATTCATACCTTTCATAAGAACATTTGTGCAAAAGTGAATGTAACAGACTAGCCTGGAATTTGAACTCAGTTCACCAGTTCAATTATACTATGCACATATCTATTGTCCTCTATATAGTAAATGTCAACACATTTACTAATATTCAGTATGTCCACTTCATAGTAAAACTCAGCTTTAAAAAAAATCTATGAATAACCATTTTTCTTTTTATCAGTTTAAAAGCAAGCTATAAATAGTATAACTGTCAGATTTTTTTGATCATTTTAGTGCAAAATTGATAACCATGACGGTCTTGTAACAGTTCCTATTCAGTCTGTGAGTGTAGCAATCTCCCATGGTATAAATTTTACATCTGCACTCAATTTGGGTGTAACTGATGAAGTTAAGATACCACTGGATCTATCTGACACCCAACACTTATTTCTTTTTGAAATTGTACTCAATTTTGATTGTATATCATATGTGGGCCACCTGCTATCTTGTCTTAATCTCTCTTAATAGCATAATAAAATTACTTTATGTATGTAAGTCCTATTTTAACAGTTCCTATCATGCTAGGTGTTTGATGTTTAGTGTAACTTGTCCATCTCAGGACTAATTTTGTATTACAAGAAGTAAATTAACCATAAAAAAATTATGTTGTAACTTGAGGAAGTAAACATAGTCACAGTAATTGAGCTTTAATGTGTTTGTCAAAAGTAACATATCAATAATATAAACAATTGTTATTTTTAAATTTTGGCTTACACAAAATGAAAAAAAAATAGTAAGAAATGAAAATTGAGGATCTTTTATATGCTGTGTTCTTTCAAGATGTAGATCACTGCTCTCCACAACTTCCTATCCTTTGTAGCTCTTAACAATGTTTTTTTTTCTTTTTTGCTAACTCTCCTTCTCCCTGTTCTCTATGCATTTGCAGAAGCTTCTTAGGTTACTAAGTGGCATTCATAACTTGCACCTTGGGCTGTTCTAGCTGACAATCATACATTATGAATCCTTAAAATTGATGGTTGGTCCTTTCTTCCTTCTTTCCTTTAAGCTTTATTTTATAAAAATGCAGATATTATTACTATAAATATTACTAGTCTAATAATAAAACAAATGAAATAAGGTAAACAATACTAAAAAATTAATAATTCAAACTGTTTATTCTAAAAATACAAATATTATTACTCCTAATACTATGTGGGGGTAAATAAATGAATGGGTATTGTAATAGTTATGAGCAGGATTATTATGTCTGGGCTAGTCTGTTGCATTCACTTTCATACAAATTCCCTCTCTTTTGCACCTAGCTGCTGGTTAAATAGCAGGGTTAACTTATCTCTCTAGCTTTTGGTGGTAACCAGTCCAAGTGAAGGAAAACTCTAGATTCAAAACTGTAAAGAAGTCAATGATAAATCACTTCACTATCTTTCTTAAGAATATGTGACAGTTCCCAGATAATACAGAAAAAATTGTGTAGTCATGATCACCTACATCCTGAAGAGACATGACATTAAATATGAAAAAATAAAAAGTAATAAGAAAGATAAAAGAAAGAAGTAAAAAAATAATTAATCTATAAAATACAAATATTATTACTACTAATACTTTTTTTTTAATGCCATGTTCCTTCAAGAAGTAAGTAATCATCGCTCTCAACGCACACCTTTTTCTTTATCTGAGAATTGCCATTTTTTTTTGGAAAAAAATATAGTGTGTTTTCTTTTTGCCTTCCCCACTGTTTTGAATTCAGAGTTGTCCTTCTCTTAAACTGAATGCCATCTGCCACAGAATTTGAACTAAAAAGAAAAAACACAATCTACCCTACTATTTTCTCATCACTAGTGAAAGAAGAGATGGATCCATACTTTTTTGCAAAGATGAACAGAACAGACCAGAATTTGAAGGCTTGCCAATTCTATTTTCCACATAATAACAGGTAATCTACCTACACATCCCACCAATAATACAATTATTGTAATAAAAAAACAGTAGAAATTTTAAAAAAGTCAAAAATTGATAATCATTAATGTTATCATTAATTAAGGGCATTTTAATATTATATCTAATTCTTTTTATGTAAAAAAAAATTTTGCTTATATTTTTATATATTTAAATGTTTGTTTCTTAGTCTGACAAAAAATGCAAAAAGCAGCCTCTAGTTTCTTTTTTTAGTTTTTAAATAAATGCTGGTATTTTAAACTTTTCATTATGACAATAAACAATGATTAAAAATATACACTAGGAGAAGGAAAACTATAGCCCACTAGCCATATCCAGTCCATGAAGAGTTTTTAACTGGCCCAATAGCAAATACTGTAGAATACTATGCTCATCTGACCAACAACTGATATTTCCATTGTCTGTGTTTTATACAAACCCAGTGATATATCCTGCATGGTGTCTTACGACGTTGGCTCCAGGCTCCATTTTGATATAAACCAAAAATTGGTATATACATTGGTACATTGTTTGCATTAAAATTAGGTAATTTTTGTTGTTTTTTATTTATTTATTTATTTATTTATTAGACTTAATTTATCATCATTCAGTTCACTGCATGTCTTTTTAATAGATTTGAAAGATGCTTTAACTGAAATAAAGTTGTAATTAAACTAAGTTCTTTGATATTTTTATTCATTTTTTTTTCTATGGTATTTTTGAATGTACAGGTAGTGTAATGTTGACTTGGAAAGAAAATTCGTTAAACTAAGTTCAGATTTCAGACAAGTTCATTACATTCACTTTTGCACAAATACTTTTGGAAAAGATATAAATCCATCTCTTCTACTCCCAGATATGGGTTAAGTTGCAAGGCTTACTAGACTCTTTTGCTTTGAGATGGTAACTAGTTTAGAA
Organism: Ascarosepion bandense; assembly: GCA_037127315.1. Taxonomy (NCBI): domain Eukaryota; kingdom Metazoa; phylum Mollusca; class Cephalopoda; order Sepiida; family Sepiidae; genus Ascarosepion; species Ascarosepion bandense. Next base: position 2,051,400 of record JBBBDQ010000897.1, on the reverse strand, counting down.
AGAAAAATGAATTCAAATCCAGCCAGAAGAGTGATGAAATTTGTCAGGTTGTCTTGCTCTTGACACGCTATGGCTACAGTACGTGTGAGTTTGGTATCGGCAATCCTAAGAGGTGTCCAGACTGACCTGCCTTAGGGTTTTCCCACTGACTAGTTTCAAAGTGTACTCTAGTATTCATTTTTGTGTATGTATACTTACTTGAAGTTACAGTTCTTGTTCAACTTTTGTTGTTAGCTGCTAGTTTTAATAGAGTATCTTCTTTCACCAAGCTGCATCATGAATGTCTTTTTTTTTTTAACCCTCTAGGGCCATTCGTATCATATTTGATACAGTATGAAAACAAGCCTTGAAAGAAATATTTTCCTGAAAAATTTTTTAAGAGAAATATTTTATAAATTTCAAATGAAAGCAGTACTGACTGCTCAGTCAATGAATACCAAATGTTTCCTTATAGGGAAATACCAAATGTTTCCTTATAGGGAAATACTGTATCAAATATGATACGAATGGCCCTAGAGGGTTAAGCTCTCTTGTTCTTCCTTCTCTCCTTTGACTTATTTTCTCCATTCTCTTTTCATTTCTATTGGAACCATAAACAAGCAAAGCGCTGTTTTTTTTACTGTAGGACTTTATAAAGTTGGTTAATATCCATATGAATCCACTTGTCATTTGTGAAAGATAATCTCCCTCTTTTCTTCTTCCTACACTAATTGGCAAGTGATCTAATGCAATCCATATTGACTTTACCCTGACTCCCTCTTATTGACTCCACTATGGTATTTATATATGTGATAATCTTAAACAAGTATCCCTTTGTACACTTTGTAACTGTTTTGCCTTATTCTTTGATGTTACTGTCAATATGCATCTTGTCTATTGGAACCATTATGATAAAATGATCAGTCAGTTAAGTGCCATACATGATACATGCTTTGGGCGATCATATCTCGCAAGAGACATGCTTGACTGGACAAAAGATTATCCTGCTGTTGCTTTCTGCAGTAGACTGGTTGCCAACCAAGGCTGTAGAACCCAATCTGTCCTATTATTACTGGAGGGAAGAGATGGATCAATACCTTTCCCAAGTGAATGCACAAGTGAATGCGCACGAGTGAATGCAAGGAATTCAACTGGAATTCAAACTCAGCTCTCCAATTTGTCATTCAGAGTCGATATCCACTGCACCACAACACACATCCATAAAATGATAACATACCTATAAGCTTTGTAAAGTTCGTAAGTGAATTAATTAGACTAGTATCCTCGTTTTTATTTTTACTTAATACATTATGGCTAGCATTATTAGAGTAGAAAACAAACAAATTATCAATTTTCATTATTATTAGAAGTATTGTCAATCATTAATTTTTGTCTTGTATTTCTTTCAACTTAATTTCACTTGCTTTTCATTGGAACTCGCTAAATTCAATATACCGTCATTAATAAATAGCATGGTTAAAATAACTAATTTCAAAGAAAGACTCAAACATCTTTTTCCCCTCAGCTGCTTTAACACTTGAGCTCAAAGAGCCAACAGAAACCCAAATCTAGCCATATAAATGTAGTCCTTATTTTTCTGAATATTCAACACTGCCATATTTCATAGTTCCTTTACATACACAAGTTGTATTATTAGAGTAACGTTATCTTGCATATTTTAATAAGTTAATAAAAGTTGACAATGCTTCATCTGAAAATAATATATTTACTGTTCTGCTCTCTTTCTGACAATTTCTAATTCCATCCTTCCAGAATTTTTTTCTCAACAAAAACTGCTTCAAGTCTCTATTGCAGTATTACAGGGAATTAAGTATTTTTTTATAAAGAGGATTAATTCTGGTGACATATGATAATACTATTTTTATATCACTGACTATTCTGATAATCAAATAAAAGTAGAATTTTATATTATGTTATGTGAGTACATTGCCAAGTAGTTAAAATTTTAGCATTCCAACCATGAGACCTGGGTTCAAATATCATCATAGTTGATCAGGGAGGTGATTTTTTGATAATATTAGACTGAGGAGATAATCCTAGCATGCAACACCATGGGAAAGTATTTGAAATCAATCCAACAGTTTGACACAAGCCTAGTGAGGGAATTTGGATAGATGAAACTGTTCAAAAGCTACTAATGGTTTTACTAGCATGAAATCACAAATCACTGTAACCAAGGGTTTGAGCATACTGGCCTTATTCAAAGTGTTTATTATGCACCCTCTCCCACAAACTGTAAATAAGGTTTGTTCAATATAGTTGCAGTATAATCCACAGGTTAGCTCTGTGAGATTTAAACAATCACAAATCTTTCAGTGCAGGCCTCTGGAACAAAGATTACCTAGTCACTCAAGCAGACAGGCATACTCAGATATGCAGCTAGCCATGTAATATTATGTTAAACTTGATAAATAAATTTCCATAATTATTCAATGGTGAATGTAATGTTATTAACGTAGTTTCATATTCAGGGAGTATTTAAAATAAGCAAAATACTGAACATCAGTTAAAGTATACTCTGTGTCTGTGTGTGTGTGTGTGTGTGTGTGTAATACTGCTGCTATATCTAGTCTGGTGCTCTTGCTAATCATTTTGAGGTTCTTAACAAAATTCAAGGAATGATCTGTAATGTAATCAATCCTGACTAGGCATCTCAGCATCAGTCATTTTCTCACCAACCTGATGTGGCTGCTCTCTGTCTTTTCTACAAATATTTTCATATCAATTGCTCTAACAAACATTTTTCCCTGGTACCCTAACTACATGCTACTAGATTGGTATTCCAGCAGTTTCTTTTTTCACACTTCCTGCCTGTGGAACTCACTTCCATTTACTTGCTTCCCTGAGAAATACAATCTTTAAAAATATAAATACAATATTAATAGCCATCTTCTATCTTCTTGAATCCCTTTCATCTTTTGTCCTTTCTTCAATCCTCTCTATATTCAGTCTTTTCTTTCGCTTTAACTCTCTGTAACATCCTGCATACTACTGACATTCACGCCTTGCTTGAGGTGAAATGATTATATATATATATATATATATATATATATATATATATATATTGTTCTATTATTGATTGTCATATGTTACAAATGAAAACACAAAACCAAATTTCTCATACATAACATTATAATTTATTCAACTCCAGACATTCTCACTGAATTTCACCCATTGTTTTGTGGCCCTGGGTACATCTTCCTTCAAATGTGAACTCTATATTCCCATGAGTATATATGAGAAAATCTCCTCTGGGATAGGTGCTTATATATCTATTTCTCATGGAGTTCTTTTCCATGTAGACACATCTCAGGTGCAGTTGGGTCGATCACTTGTTGGAATCAGCAACTAACATCATGTGAGGTATGAATCTGTACTTGTTGGCTAGGAGTTTATCTGTCAGGTCAACTAGTCAATGCATATGGCTTGATTGAAAGAGGGAATGCAAAGTGCACACCAGCATTATCTGTGGTGAGTCATACATTATAATGAAAATAATTTAAAGATTGATGTTATTTCTTTATCTAACACTTTTTATTTATTATTTTCTTCAACTCAACCATTTTTCTAGTTTTAGACAGCTAAACACAAATTGTTCAATGTCTTCTGAGTGCTTCTGTCTTTCATAAACCATTATGTAACCATTATGTTATGGATTAATAAGGGTGTGTCCAGAGAAACACATTTTGTCTCTTCATTGGGTTTCCTCACAGCTCAGTGGGTGCTGTGTTGGGTTTTTCAAGTTTGTTATATCTTGGATACCTGTGATATATTTTTAAGTAATAGATTTTTTAATCTGACATTTTTTCCTATTATTATACATGTATTCAAAGTAAGTATGACATTTATTGTAATGAAAAAATAATTGGATGAAAAAATCCATTTATTGGATAAAATCTACTTTGATTACATTTTTTGATTACATTACACAAATAATATTAGTATAGCTATAGATTTCGAAATGTCCTAATAAAATAGGCATTTCTAAAGTAGGTTAATTAAACCTGACTTTGCTGTGATGGCTTGTTATTGTTTAATAGTAAAGTAACCCAGGCTTGAAAGGTCATTTAACAGGGAATATAGGTTTAAGCCTGTACCTAAAATGTACTGCTTGACTGAAATTACTTCCTGTCAAGAGGTAAATTTTCTTTAAGAGTTCTAATCTCTTGATCAGTAGATGTTAATTTCACTTTTTAAGAAAAATATGGATGCCTCCTGAAATATATGCACCCACTAAAAATAAAATTTAGAGTAATAAGGTATAAGTTTTATAAATACTTTCTCCCAGATTAAGCATGTAGAATAAAATGTCAAATTTGCATTTTGTACTTGATCATGATATACACCAAAATAAAATAAATTTGGCATTTCTCATAATCAATTCTTACAGTATATACACAAAAGCAATAAATGAGATGAGGAAATTTAAAAATGCCAACTCTACTTCAAAGATTTCTCTAATCTTGTGTAACAAAAACTTTTGTCTCAACCATATCTTTCCAATTGATTTTACAATTTAGTTATTTACATGTTTATTCAGAATTACTATTATTAACATATAAATGCTACAGTTTTTTTTTATGTACTGTCTTCTTTGAAGACGTGGTTGATTATTGCTTTTCACAATTTCCTATTCTTTGTAACTCTAAGTAATGTTTGTCTTCTTACTATCACTCATGCTTTTTCTACCACCCATTTATACAAACTTGTTAGGAAGGTTCCCTGATGTTTCTCTGTCTTTCTTGCCTTCAATATATCTTGTGAGTATCAAATTCTCCAAGCTTCCTTTCTTCATTGTATCTCAGAAATTTCAACTGTTTCTTTCTGATTCTAAGTATTTTTCTATTTTTCTTACTCATTACTCAAATGCTCCCTTCATGGTAGTCTGAGCATCCTTTTGTAGAACCACATTTCTGTTGCCTCAAGTTTCATCGGTGAGGAAACTTTCCAACAGTCACTGCCATTGATATTACATAACAATTTTCTGATACTCAAATAAATGATGCTATACTATACTTAATTAAGTGCACTGGTTCCAAATCTGTATTCTTAATTCTTTTAACACAATATGTAAAAGTTTTTAATTTAATAAAGAAAGAAGAAAATCTACCAAGATTAAATAAAGCCTATAATAAGGATGAAGCTTCATAACCTTTATTACAGTATATTGTCGTAATTGTTCCATTTTATTTTTAGTTATCACTTAATAAAATCTACAGTAAGAACAAATTTTTAATCTAGCACATAACTTTTATTGCAGTATATTGTTATAATTGTTTTATTTTATTATTACCTATTGTTGTTAATCATATTGAAACTAATTTATGAATTAAACCTTAGTATAGGTATTTAATTAAAATAACTACAGTGTATATACAGGGGGCATTATTATCCACAGTTTCAAACATGTGCTAAGGATCTTATATCCTCAGTAGATAATTACAAACTACTGCATTATAATCATATCTCCACAAAGACTTACATATTTATGCATTGTTACACACACATACACACAAATATATGACATTCATGAATGTTTATTAATTTACATATATTGTGCTGTTACGAAATACATTTCTTTAATTAATATGTCTGAAGTCAGTGAACATGACTATGATATTCTCAGTGTAACAAAATTATCTTAATAATTTATGTAGAAACAGAATGTAAGGAATTTTATGAAGCTATTTGATCTCTACTTGAAAAACTTGGTTCCAGTATAAATCAATTATTTCTTTTTATTAAGTCTATAAAACGATTAGCCAAGTGCAACCTGGCAAAAATATTATGTCCAAACAGTAAAGAAATCGTCTTTATTTTTTCACTACTGAGCCTCTGCTTAAGTTTTTCTCTTTATGTTGAAAGGTCTAGGCTAAGCTTAGTTTAGTCAATCACAAAGGCACGTAAAGAGAAAAAATATACAGTGTGAATCAAACTCACAACAGTAGTAATAGCCCATGCTAGGTAAGTTTGTTAATGTTCACTGACAGATGATGCATATAAGAACTACATTCAACACTGAATTTAATTTACCAAAATAAAACATAGCTTTATATAGCATATTGTGAGGGTGCAAATATCCAGTATAGCACTGAAGATGTTAAATTAAAATTATTTACCAAAATAAATCATAAACAGCCTTATATAGTAAGTTCCTTCACTACTAAGCCTCTTCTTTAAGTTTAACTCAATATTTTTATCTCGAAAGTTAGAGGCTAAGTTTTTGATTTAGATAATGAATGGGATTCCAATGAACTATTTTTATTAGAGCAACACTAATTCATTCACTCATTCAGTTATAACAAATGCCCAGACAGAAAATGATTTATCAAAATAAAGCATAAGCAGATTTTTATAATTATTACTAGTATTGACTAACAAAAAACATAGATGGAAATAAGTTGGGGTTCAAATATCCACATTAGTAATGAATGTGTTTATTTAAATTTATTTATCAAATAAAGCATAGTCATATAGCAATTTTTAATGGAGATTCTACCAAAAATAGATGGTGATATCTAAGGTTGCCATAAACATTAGGTACTGTGCCATGGCAAGGACATTATCAAATAGACTTCTTAAATTTGCTTCTTTTTTTTTTTAAATTATATCTTTTTAGAGTAAGTGGCCACGATTAAATGTAAATGGTAGAGCGATCCAACTAATAGAACTGACAAAGTTTGCAATAAGCAACAGCAAGAGAAAGAAAAAAAACAGGGCAAAAAATAATATTAAGCAAGCAAACAGTATATGCAAGGCTAAGCAACAGTAATAAGGAAAGGCAATAATAATATGGCATAAAGTTCACAAGCTAAGAATGGTGTTGACAAACAAAAGAGGGAATATGGACAAGCAATCGATTGCAGTGTTCTGGCTTGAGAACAGACCTGAGTCAGATGAGAACAAGCCTGTCTTGTTGGCTAGGATAAAAAATCCAGGCATCCATTTGTGTGTTTCATCTATAAATTGGAGGAGGGGGAGATTTAATAGTCATTCCTTTAGGATTGGAACCAACACCCACTTCATTCTAATGGATGAGAGCACTCATTTTTCTCCTCCCCTTTCTAAGGGGTCAATAAATACAAACAAGATACATACAAAAATTTCCAATTGTTTTGCATATTTTACTTCTTTTTATTTTAATATTTTCAGCTTACAAAAATTTTTTATTACTTTCATTATAACTGTTCTTTTATTATTATTATTTTTTAATATCTTTTAACATTTCAAAACATTTTTTCTCTCTTTTATAAAAGGGGGTTAAAGAAGAAAAAATATAGGGAAAAGAAAAGACTGAGGGAATAAAAAATTTTACTGTGTCGATAGTTTTAGTAAATAAATCAGCATTTTCATCTGATGGAATATAGTTCAATTTTATTGTATTATTTGGGATTTTAGTCCTTATAAAGTGGTATTTTATTTCTATATGTTTTGAATGTTGGTGGTAGACAAAGTTCTTAGCAAGAGCTATGGTACCTTGATTATTACAATAGATGGTGGCTTGCTCATTTTCCATTGAATTAATAATGGTTTTTAATAAATGAATAAGGAATTTTGTTTCTTGTAATGTGCCTGCCAACGCCATATATACAGCTTCTCATGTTGACAATACTACTGTAGGTTGTTTTCTCATTTTCTACAAAATCATTGAATTGTTTGATGATAACTGGAAACTGTACCCTGTAATACTGGAGTACTCTGTTGATTTTCTCTAATCTGCATCCCAAAAAGCATCTTAAAGTTAAGGGCTTACTAGATTTATTTAATACTAAACAGTGTATTTTTTACCTTTTAAATAATGTAAGACTTCTTGTTTGACTCTTATCAAGTGGTTCATGGTTAAATTCGCTAAACATTGACAATTTTGTTACTATATAGCATATATCTGGACAAATGGCAGTTAAAATATATATCAGGCTACTGACTATTTCTCGATAATATTTCCCATTTGCTAGTTCAGCATTGCTTTCATTCAATATATTCATTTCCATTTCACAAGGTGTTGATCAAGGTTTAAAATTGAATATTTGTTTGAGGGTGCAGTTGAGTGAGAGATTAACAAAACTCCTTGTAATATCAAAGATGACCTGAAGGGAAGGATTTTATTGGCATTCACCAACTTAAACACAGAGACCATCCAGAAGAGTTGCAGGAAATTCTGAAGTTGTATGGAGGCCATGGTTGAAGCCAATGGTGATTTTATTGAATAAATTTACTCTTTTATATTTCAAGATATTTTTGTGTAATTTTGGTAAATACATCTGTTAAAAATGAGATGTCAGGGTTATTTTTATTTTTGCATAATTTAGTTGGCAATTTATCTATCACATCCTGTATATTGTAATATTGATATTTCCTTGTCTCAAAAATTCAAAGATAAGTTATTCCTAAAGAATGAGCCTTATCAGCTGGCAAACAGTGGGAAACAATGGCTCTCCACAACTTCCCATTTTTTATAACCCTAAGAAATGAGATTTCTTTACTATTCCTCACACTGTTCTGCTATTCATTTACACAAGCTCATTTGTTTCTCTCTGCTTTATATTTCTTGTGAGTGTCAAATTCATCAAGCTCTCTATGTTCATTATGTGTCCAGTTAATTTTAACAATTTCTTTCTGATACTGAGCACAAATGAACTTCTTGTTCCCATTTTGCTTAAAGCTTCTTTGTTGGTTACATCCAGGGGATTCTCAAAATGCTTCTTTCTGTATGTTAAGAATACTCTGTCACTTCAAATCTCTTCTTTATCTATATGGAAATTGTCCATATGGGAGGATTAATATTATGTAACAGTATGTCATTCATTTTTTATTTCTAACTAAATTTTCCTATTTTTTAATCCTTCATTTAGCTTTTGGAAGGTATTTTTCATTATTCCAATGAACCTTTCAACTTTTGTATCATATTTTCTATCATCTATTATAACACTACTTTCCAGACAGTTAAATTCATATACTTGAATCTGACATGTCCATTTGTATCTTCTTACAAGTGATGGTTAGTCTTTTCATATTACTTTTCTTTACTGCCTTGTATAGTAGTTCCTACAGTTTTTTTGTATCTGCCATCATCATGGCATTATCTGCATATCTTATGTTGTTAAGATTGTGTCCACCAATAATAAATCATGGTAAGATTTGTAGTTCTATCAGATTTGCTTCACTGTATAAGTTAAATAAATCTAGTGAAATGATGAATCCTTGTCTTATGCTACTTTCTATCTTCATGTACTTGCACAATTAATTTCTTAACTGGATGCTGGTGGCTTGTTCACATTAAATGTTTCAGATTATTCTAATATCTTTCCTAAATAACAGTTCAAATAGAATTTTGTGTCATACCTCATCAAATGCTTAAGTATAGTCTATGTAACATAAGTATACATTCATTTGTGTTGATTGCTCCAATAGCATTCTTATCATAAAGATCACATTTCTTATTCCAGTGTCTTTAACAAAATCACACTGTTCTCGTCCTATTTCTGGAAGGGAAAAATGAATTAAATCAAAAGTTACATCTAGATATCATAAATTATACTCAAGGAACTAAAACCAGTTCCACTTAGTTTGCAAAGGAATTTTTGCCATGACCTATCTGTATATAAAATGCTAAGTTGGTCTGTCAACTCAACGAGGTGGGGGACAACAACAGCTGGAAACTGAATTAGAGCAAAACACATTTTAATGTTACTTCTGTTGGCAGCCAGTACTTGCTCTGTATTGATACCAAGTTTCTTTGAACAGCAGCTGATTTGAAGAATCTTATATCTCAATTTGCAATATTTTCATTTGTTTTTTTTAATAACTCAAAATGTACATCCAAATCATCTACTCTAGGTATTTGTCAAGTGTAGTTATGTCAGACACTAGGCTACAAATACAGAGTACCTAGTAAGAAGTGAACACACTATATCATAATGGCCTACTTGAATTATTTGTTAACCTACTGATGCAAACATAGGCGGTATTGAAGGATACAAATATAAAGAATCAAGTCAAAATTAAACTCACAAATTACTTGCTGACTATTACCCAACTGAGATACTAATCTTTAATGAACTATGTCTGACACAAGGCCATAAATATAGAGTATTCAGTAATATTTAAATGCACTACACAGTAATAATGACCTACTTAAATAACTTGCTATTAACTCACAGAAGTGCTGCTAAGTAATTACTTAGCACAATTAGAACCAAGGCTACAAGTGCAGAGGACTAAGTAAGACTTGAACTCAGTGCACAATAATATTTGTCTATGACACCAGCTTTCCAACTATCACTCTTCCACCTTAGAGGTGACACTTGATATTCATCATGTATTTGCTTTTATAATTAAATTAAATCCTAAACTAAAATTTCCTCATCTTCAGCTCTTGGATTAATTATTCTTGCCCTTTTTTTTATCACTCATGAGTGTATAATAGAATCTGTCTACAATGAAATGAAATTCCAGTAAATAAGTCTGGGTCAAGTGACATTTGAGTTTGATGACACTCTCTTCAAACATTTACTCTTTTCTGGTTTTGTTGAATTGCTAATGGAATATATAACAAGTACTCTTGAGTCCCAAATATTAGATGATTGGAATTGAAATAGTGAGGTATAAGTTTTTTTTTTGTTTTTTGTTTTTTAATCGTATCACCCCAAGCAAGGCGGCAATACCACTGATGTGCAGGGGGCTACGTAATAGTGAAAAGACTGGAAAAGGGAAAGCCAGAAACCACATCCTAAACAGGGAACAAGGGATGAGCCTCTTAACCTGTTCAATAGATGTGGGTGGAGTGTGAACCGGGCGATAGATAGATCTATCTACTCCAATTGAAAAAAAAAACAAAGTGAGAAGATTGGAAAAGAGAAAGCCAGAAACCACATCCTAAACAGGGAACAAGGGATGAGCCTCTTAACCTGTTCAATAGATGTGGGTGGAGTGTGAACCAGGCAATTTGGAAGAAATGCTAAATATATAATAAGCAAGGAGGTGTGTAAGAAATGCTAAGATATAATAAATATTTGTTTTCATCAATATTCAATTGTTATGAAAGTTCATCTCATTATAAATAATTAAAAAAAAACATACATAAATTTTGAGATTACAAGGCAAATTCATTTTTATTTTTTACTACCAAATATATAAAAATTGAGAGAGTATCACAAAAGACACATTACGGAATTATCCAGCTTAAAATTTCTTGAGAATATTAATAAGTGAATAAGTCTGAATAAGAATGCCTGGAGAGAAATATTTCAAAATGTCAATTGACAGACAAGGTGAAAATTTACTAATATAAGTAATCTTCAAAAGGCAGGTAAAAAATCTGGGACAGTAGGTCATATGTGAAAAGAGACAGTCTTCATTTAATCTCTTTAAGTGCCAAATAAAACAAGGAATTTCAAAAATTGAAAGAAGCTTATGTCATGTTTATAAGCTGAATTATTCTAGATGGTGAGGGCGTTAACTTGGTATGGATTTCTTTGCTTAACTGAAAGGAAAATGAACAGCATACCTGTATATAAATTAGAAGCACTACACAGGTGGCTACGAATAGTATTATGTGTGTGCATGTGTCTTGTTGTAAGAGATGAATTAAAACATTTGGTATTTTTTTTTTTTTTAATCATATCAAGGCGGAAATGCCACTGATGTGCAGGGGGCTACTTAAGAGTAAAAAGATTGGAAAAGAGAAAACCAGAAACCACATCCTAAACAGGGAACAAGGGATGAGCATCTTCACATGTTCAATAGACGTGGGTGGAGTGTGAACCGGGCGATAGTTTAGTCTATCTACTCCAATTGAGAAAACAAAAAAAAAGAAAAGAGTAAGATTGGAAAAGAGAAAACCAGAAACCACATCCTAAACAGGGAACAAGGGATGAGCATCTTCACATGTTCAATAGACGTGGGTGGAGTGTGAACCGGGCGATAGTTTAGTCTATCTACTCCAATTGAGAAAAAAAAAAAAAGAAAAGAGTAAGATTGGAAAAGAGAAAGCCAGAAACCACATCCTAAACAGGGAACAAGGGATGAGCCTCTTCACATGTTCAGAAGACGTGGGTGGAGTGTGAACCGGGCGATAGTTTAGTCTATCTACTCCAATTGAGAAAAATGTCTGAACTGGCCAACTATGTTACCATTAAAAATTTCATGCAAGCCTTCTGAATAGTTTGGATGCAGAATAAGCAATGAAAAAATTTATATATCTGTTCAGTCTTTCAGATTTAAAAAAAAAAAAAGAAGAAACTAATGAAAAAATAAGTTTATTTAAGTGAAGCTACTGTTTTAAATTTTCAAAACAATGTAAAAATCTGAATTTTGTGTATTGATAAAGCATTGCTTTCTGATGGGAAAAAATACTGTTCAAGCAAATCAATGGCTTAATAAGTGTTATTCAAACTCTGCTTGGTCAGAATCAATGGGTAAGAGGTGTTATGAATTCAAATGACACAAATGATGTTGAATGCTCAGGTCACCCAAAAACCCCACAAACTCATTTTGGCAGATCAAAAATTCAAGTTGCATGAAATAACAGAAGAGTTGAACATATCAGAAGGCAGTTTATTCACCATTTTGCATGTAAATTTGTCAATGAGAAAAGCGGTGTTCAAAGTGGGCGCGACGTTTGCTCACAGTAGATTAATAAACAACAATGCATCAACAATTCAGAGCGTTGTTTACAACTCATTCAATGCAACAAGAAGTTTTTGTGTAAATATGTGACAATGGATGAAACATGGATCCAGTACTTCACTACAGAGTTAAATTGGCAGTAAGCTGAGTAGACGGCTACATGTGATAGCTGTCCAAATCAACCAAAGACGCAAACATCAGCAGGCACGGTTTTGGCCTTCATATTTTGGGATGCACAAGGTATTTTGTTCATCGATTACTTTGTGTATGGAAGAACCATCAATAGCAAATATTATATAGCACTATTGGTGCATTTGAAGGAAGAAATCACCAAAAAATGGCGACAAATGAAAGAAGAAAAATTGATCTATCACCAAGACCATGTCACAAAACTACATGAATTGCACTTCAAATTGCTTCCACATCAATTGTCCAGATCTGGACCCCAGCAACTACTGGCTGTTTGCAGACCTCAAAAGAATGCTCCAGGGAAAGAGATTTGGCTCCAATGAAGAAGTGATATCAGAAACTGGGGTGTATTTTGAGATCAAAGACAAACTGTCCTCCAAAAAATGCATCGAATTGTTAAAGAAGCATTGGAATCTGTGTATCACCCTAGAAGGAGACTGTTGACAAATAAAGTTGAATTTTGCCTAAAAGTTGTTGTTTTATTAGTTAGGCCTGGGATTTATTGAGTGATGTGTTAACTTCAACTGAATTTTAAGAAATAAAAAAAATATTCTTGAAACTCCTATTTTAGCTTTTAATTGAAAGCTATATGATCAAATTTAATACCTCCAGCAAGCAAAACACTCCGGTGCACCTCAGACAGACACTGTACTGAATGGAATATAAAACCTTTGAAATTTAAAAACGTTTTAAACCCTTTGGCCATTCCTGATTGGTTGACACATTTGTAAACAAAAGTTAATTTTCAGTTTTAAAAATTTTGCAAAACTAAAATATATATCAGTGACATGTTATTTTTGAAAAATTAACAAATTTAAAGTTAAATTAATCCGCTTTACACAAGTATTACTTGTTCATAGCATGAATAATTATTGAGGTGCAAACTGATTGAGGAGAGGCTTATGTCAGATGACAGCTAAGTATGGTTGACCAGAATTGAAATAATTATCCAATTTCTTTGAAGGGGATTTACCATATTTTGTTCACTATCTACTTTTGTAAAATTAGACAACACTCTTTTCTTATGAATTGTACTCCTGAAGAAACAAAGAATCAGACAAAATAATAACATAAGTAGCACAAAGAATACAATTCATTGTCCAAAGAACTCTTGGAATAATACTTGTACTACTTATAATACCATAATTGGAACTATTATTTCTCTGATTTATAATACTACTCTACCTATAGTTGGCTAACCAAAAAGCTGTTTACATTATTAAATGAAAATAAAAACAACTTTTTTTTTAAAAAAAAAAGATGACATTATTGAACAAAACCATTTTTGCTCCACTATTTTTTGACATTTTTGAACAACTTCCTAATTCCATCATCTCAGAATTTTTTATCTTTCTGAAGAAGCAATTACTCAAGATACCTTTTGTAGTCTTCCAAGGAATTTAAATTCTTCTTTACAGACCTCAAAAATCATTTGTGTTTGAGCTGTATTTTTATCTTTCTTAATCCATGTATATCTACTGCAAAATATAGTAATAAGTATAAGAATTAAAATAAAAATTCCATATTAATTAAAAGTTCATAGAATTCTGATAATAATTATAAATTTTTACTTGTAACCCATTTATTGCCCACTGTCCCTGCTGTTTCCTTTTAATAAAATCCTATCTGCTTGAATGAATTAAATCTAAATGTTTCTTTTGCGATACTGTTAGAGTAATAGTGGTGGTTTTATTGAATAACATGTTTCTGATATTTAAGTTCAACATGTGTAGAGATTTTTATTTTAAATATATTATTTTTTTTTTTATATCATAATTTGTTCTCAATTACCTTGCACACTCTGTCATCACACATAACTGTCAAGCAGTTATTGAAATCTTTTGGTTCCAAAACATTTATTTGAAAAGAATTAAGAAATAACTTCAATAAATCCTATATTAATTTTATATAATGTAAAGTTGCTTATAACAGTGAACTTTTAACAAGGAATATTTTTTTTAAATTTATTTTGTTTAATATTATATGCCATTTATTGTTATCTAAAAGATCCTGTCTGAAAGTGATCTTAATAAGCAGGTCCCTCTGGAATTTACATATTTACTCTTATTGGCAATCTTTAGATTTTACAATTTTTTTATTTTTTTACAAAATGAACTGTGCACTTTAAAAAGGTGGCAACAAGAAACTAGTTTTTCAAGAACAATCACCATAATGCCCAGTTTAGATATCAGACAAAGAGTTGTCAAGAGTTTTGATCATCTGCACAAAAGGTCATGCTTACTTAAAGAGAGAGTCCAATCAGTTAATTCCTTTGACTGGAGAGAATATTCAAGAATTGTATAGAAGAAAATGGCAACATACTCCAAAGGCCAAAATGCTTACGCATGTTGTTTTTGTAGAAAAAAAAAAAAGGGAAAAAAAGGAGAAACACCTCTCCTCTGAGTGAAGTCAGTGAGCTTGTGCAAATGAACTACTTTTAACCAATGGTGATTGAAGTGTCACTGAGTGGAATGGATTATGTAGAAAAATAGATTAATCTATTTCCATGCTTCACAAATAGCAAAAAGGGTCTAATCAACTTTTATATAAGCAACTGCTTTCCTGTTTGGGGGAGAATTTTGTGAGGTTCCATTTATATCTCTGTTGTGTCTTTGTTTTCAGGCAGAATACAACCAAAAAAATTGATAGGTGCTTGGTTCAAGAAAACAGCTGTTCATAGCAGTACTTTGCTTATTACAACTAAAGAAGGGGATCAGTAGTTTTGGGGACTGGACCAAGGGCATGCACTCTAGTTCCTCACATAAAACTGACCTTGTGTCACATCCTAAATAACAGAGCTTGTAAGGCTGTGTGTGAGTAGAGTGGATTTTGTGATTTTTTGAAGAATTGCATTTGTTCTTTTACAAGCTATTTTGATGATCTTTAAGATATATGTAGATAACCCATTTGATCTAAAACTGATTCCTGAATTCAATGGCACAACAATGAGCCTACCCAATACTAGAATGGCCTGAAAAAGCAGAACTTGTTTACAGAACATACAGGATAAAAAGGCTGGAACATATTCTTCCAATGTATATCAACAACTTAGTGAGGAGGGGAAGTCAGATCTTGCAAAAATAAAGAAAACACTATGAATTACTTTAAAATTCATGGCTTACAAACATAGCTCATCATATACTTTGGAGAGTCTGTCAATGAATATCTTGCAGACCTATAAATGCTCATTATACTGTCAATTGCCAAACCATGTGAAACAAACACTGCAAGTATTGCAGAGAATTGATGAGATAAATGTAAGCCAACTAGGCTAAAGCCCTATGTGGTTATGAAAGATGAAATGACAACTGAAGAACAAGTCATGGCAGCTACTCATGTTTCCTTACCTTTCACTAAGAATGTTATTAACATCAGCTGTTACAGGTGCTCTGGGCCTAATCATTATGCCAAGGATTAACCTACAGGGATGAGTGCTAGCCATTCGCAGATGCCCATCAGAAAGTATGGTGCTGTCGATGCCAAGGACTAGATCATATTCCTGCACCATGTCAGGGAAACAAATACTTGAAAAAGACACTGGCATCAGTATCTTCCTCACAAGAGAAATAAATGAGGTGCTCCTGGTGATAAAGGATCACAAAAAGAGGATACCATGTACAGCATTAATGGATACGGTCTGTTCCAGCTCCTTGATGAATAACTCTGAATGTCTTATTTGGTGCAAAAAGTACATGAATGTACTGAAAGCCAATAGAGAAGTTCTTAGGAGTTGAGGAATAGGTATCAAACAGCTTAAAATAGATGACATGAACACAGTTGAAGTAATAGTCTTAGTAGTGGAAAGTAAATTGCTGGAATTTGACCTGATGCTGAAGATAAACATCATTAAAAAAGTTGGATGAAGTTTGAATAACCATCTCAGGCAAGATATGTGCAGACCTTAAAATTAACAAACCAGACTTTAGCACTAAACTTGACAAAGAGACATAAATCTGGAAATGGACAAATGGTCACACACCAGAGTAACTGAAAAATAAATACAGTGCCAAGTATCTTGTGTCCAAACAACTCAAAGAGGACATGATTAGACAACAGGTGGTTGCCAGCATGCATCCCAAAATAGATCTTCCTAGAGGCCTGATCCCATTGATGGCAGTGGTGCAAGGGAACAAGGGGAATGTGCATCCTGTGTTGGACCACTGTAAACTGAATGAGAATCTTGTGAGGTTGCATGTAGACTTTGAAAAATTACATTCATTCTTTTGCAATAATGGAAAAATGTACCAATGAAATAATCATAACTATCTATAGGAGATAAAATTAATGCAAACAATCAAATAAAAAAAAACAAGGTTTGTCCTTATAAAAGGATTTAAGCAAAATTGGGTAAGTGAAAATGTGACACCATAGCAAGCACCACAAAATGGTAGGAACAATCGTATGACTACAAATATATGCATACCTGTAATTGCATTACTAGAAACAACCAGAAAATAGCAAAATTTTACATATTTTAATGATGAAACAAAATGATACGTTGCCTAAAGAGCTAATTTTAATTTTTCATATAAGTAGAAAAAACTCAAAATTTGCAGAGGTTCAATGTACTCAGTCAGAATAGACAAATCACCATTTGGTACCACCATTTTAATACTGGAATATTTACTGAAATTTTTGAAACAAACTGACAGTATCTACTGGCCTTGGGTTCAGTATCAAATTTATACCCACTGAGTAAGAACTTGTTTACTTAAAGGGGTTGTCATCCCAAGTACACTAGCTACATGATTCATTCCCATAACACAGGAATATTGGACAAGAAAATAAATTAAACTACATGTAGTGTTTCAATAAAAGAGTCTCAAAATATTTTACTAAGGGTGTATGAAAATAACAAATTTCCAAACAGGTGGTTGTGTGAAAATTTAAAAATACTGATGACAGCTTGGATTTTGTACTCCCACCCTGATCACAGTGTAGATTGAACTGTCTATGAGCAGAGGTCTGCATGGTGTGCAAGTTAACCATTACTTTCCAGCAGGTGCCCTGTAAATATTTCATTTTTTATAGTTTGTTACTTCAAACCCCTTATATGTAACCCCTTGCATCTTAGTGGTTTTACTGCCTTGCTTGGAATGAAATGATTAAAAAATATGTCGATATCTAAACATTATAACTTCACTATATTATTATTATATATCATATTATTATCAATACTGTTCAGTTGTACCTTTTGTTTCAGATGTTATAATGGCAGAAAGAAATATTGAGATTCTAGCAGGTTTTGGAACATTTTAAACTGTTGTAAAGTTGATAAAAATACTCACCAGGAAGTAGAAAATTAATCATAAAGATCAAACAATGGTCTGCTAGACTACTTTGCTAACCATTATTCTACAGCATACTTCCTATACTTTTCTCTCTTACTTGTTAAGTTAGGTTACACATATAAATGAAAAAAATATGTGAAGTACCAGTAACTTAATTTGTCAATTTTATACTAAATACTAATACTGGCATTACAAACATTTAAATTAAACTTCATTTAAAACGATGGCTTTCAACTGTATTGTAATAACTGTTATCAACGTTTTTTTTTTTTTGGTCAAAATGTTCCTAGCACTGCGTCTTATGTATGCTTTTTCACTTTTTTGTTGTCTATATGTTAAACAAACAGTAACAATAGTAATAAATAAAATTAAGGAAAGTTTAGTAACATATACAATTAAGAAAGATATAAAGCCCTCTTTTGAGTGGATGTAATCTCTGTAAAACTCAGAGTAGCAACATATACATGAAGATTTAATTTTATGTTAATGTAAAAATACCATCTTTGTTATTGGGGTATTTTTTTCTGGTTTTAGATAGCATTAAGAGCATTTAGTTTAAGTAACTTCATTTGAAAAAAATCTTTCTTATTCCATGGAAACAGCTATCATATCAGCATAAATGTCTTTTTATTGTCGAAATTGGCATGTTTTTATTTTTTGGTTCTAATAAACAACATTTTTGGTATATTAAGCTTTTTTTAATTTTAAGAAAAGTAAAAATGTAATTCATACAAAAAGGATTTGTGTAACCCATGGAGAAGGTACTGCATATGATCAAATCTGTCAAAATGAGTTTTTGAAGTTTTCTAACACTTATCTGCCACTTTCAGAAGATATTGCAACTTTTTGTATTCTCAAGTATTTGTTTTTAGAGAATTCCTTAAAAAGTGTTCACTTCCTTGGGAGATTAGAAAAGGCTTCTATAACAGTTGCTTGCTGAGAAATATAAACAGTTTCAGAAGGATAAAATTATGAAACTGCTTAAAATGTGACATAAAATATAAAAGCAAAACAGTAAATATGATGTTCAATAAAGTTAATGTTACATTATACAGTGGGATCCAGCTGTAATCCAGATAACTATAAAGTCAAGTAGACCTTAAATGATTTTATATCAGACTGAAGGGGCTGCTGTTTTATGACCAATGATAAAGTCTAGATATGAGGTCTTCATAGCAGTCCCCAGTTTTTGACAAGTGAAGTGAAGCAAATAATGAAACAATGAAAACTTCACATGACCAAAAGGTAGGGCATTTCAGTCACAAGATTATATAGGCAAAATCACCACAATGACAAACTGACCATTAAAGGGTGATCAGTCATCAGTAAGAGATGTAAAGAGTTGAATTTATGGCAGCAAAGAGAGAGAGAGGTTCAATGATAGTTAAAATATAGAAATAGTTGCAGTCAGAGATGAGGAGAGGAGCAGTTGGAGTTCTAACTGGCTGAATGGAAGCTCTGGTCTGTTATTCTCTCAGGAGAGAAGACAGAACAAGTAGCAAAAACACCAGTAGTGTCATCTACTTCCCAGACTATGCCAGATTTTTTTTTAATAATCATTTCACCCTATGAAAGAGGAACAAGTTACAGGGGGTGTCAGAGAATGGATAAGAGAAGGATGAGAACACTAATGTGAAGAGAGCTATATGAGAGTAGAGTGAAAAGGGAGAAGAACATGGTCAGGGAGAGGATTTGAGTCCATGAATAAATAACCTCTTATAATAAAAGCAGGATTTGTTTTCTGTTTTCACAAATAAGAATTGAAATACAAGGTGAGTTTATATGTCCAGTAAGTGAAAGACTGCAAGAGCGATGGTTGTAGGTTTACACTCTTAAACCAAATATACCTTTTACATTCTCCAATAACTAAAGAGATCTAAATACAGAGAAACAAGAGAGATTATTTATAACCAGATTAAGGATTTATATTTGATGAACAATCTTCTAAAAATCTCTCATTATAGCTTATCTACAAAATCCTCTTGAGCTGTATTATAGCTTTTATTAGCACTAAGCTGTTTTGCTAAGTAATGAGCATCTGTGTTAATGATATTGTGACGCAAACAAATTTGTATATTTTTAGAACATTTTAAGTATTTGCTTGTAATTTAAGAATTATTTTCATTTTATTTTTAGGTAATCCATATTTTAATTTACAATCATTTGTATGAAACTCAGGTTCTAAAATAGACAGGCCAAGTTTAAGGATTATACTAAGTTACTGATTTTACCTAGATTATTGATTTTTACCTACACTGAATGACTATAATACATCATATTCTACTCAAACTTTGATAAGTCACTGTTCGTTCAATCTTTGCAATGCACAGCTATGCTCCTGGACAAATTTGAACTGTCTCAACTGTTTTCAATGAAGAAAAATGATTAGCTTTAAAGATCTTTCATTTTTGGATTATAAACCTGGTAAGTTTTTTTTTAATCTGCTTTTTTCCAAAGAGTATTACTTTATACTCAGTTTAGGGGTTTCTATTCTTTACAATAATAAACAGAACTTTCACATGTAAAAATTATCTCATTGATGAGGATTGTACAATAACATTAAAAAAGCATTTTGTATTTGTGTAGAAAATAGTATACAATGCTGTTAAAT
This sequence comes from Ascarosepion bandense, assembly GCA_037127315.1. Lineage (NCBI taxonomy): Eukaryota > Metazoa > Mollusca > Cephalopoda > Sepiida > Sepiidae > Ascarosepion > Ascarosepion bandense. The sequence continues at coordinate 2,030,682 of JBBBDQ010000897.1, read as the reverse complement.
CTAAAGTTTAATTAGATTGTCTTGTCATTTATAGAAAATGTTGTTGTAATTCCAGATAATATAATCAGTAGTTTATGATTGGTATTTAAAATGTTAAAGATGTACTGTGATTCTTATTATTTATGGTTTCAGTTACCCATATTAAACACCAGAATTTGTTTTTACTCAATAATGATTCTCAGGAGCAAGAGTTAGGGATGCTGACAGTTCAGATATACAAAAGAGAAGTGATAAGGTTTTCTCTTTAAAAAGTAATTTCTTGGGTTAGTAGTTAAATAAAGAATTGCATAATAAGACTACTAAATTCTATGGCAAGAATGAATCTTCTACCTATCATATAACTTTTATTACACCAAGTTGTTGTAATTATTCTATATTATTAGCTCTTATTAATCTCATATGGTTTTAATATATATATAGAGAGAGAGAGAGTGAGAGGTGGGGGTAGTACCATCCTACTGGGCTTATTCTTCATGGATACAAAAAGTGACTACAGAGTAAAGTCCGTCTACGAAACTCTGATGACAGAATGCTAAAGATAACATCAACCGGCTAAATGACAAAATTTATATTTGTGTTTATTTTATATACAGGCATAACTCAATTAATATGCATTTGATTAATGTGTTTTTTATTAGTCTGCTAAAGCTTTTATATACCATAATTTCATTAGTGCATGCATAATAATCGATTGGTACAGGAAAACATTCATTTTGATTTTTTATAGTTACCAGTGTACACATTAGCCACAAAAAACAAGCATTTCCTCTGTATGTGTGTGTATATATATATATATATATATATATATATTGTAACAAAGTTGTGGAACTCATAGGTTTTTTAACCTGCTGTTCATGCATTTACTTTTATAAAGAGTGCTCGATACAAACGTAGAGCGTTATATTGTAATAGTTGTTACAATAGTTGTTATTTTCATTTCAACTTCGTCACCCAATGAGAAGCACCTAAAGGTAGCTTCGAAATGCGAAAATTTTTGTGTAGTGATACTATGAATTTATAAACCATTGTAACAACTATTACAATATATATATATATATATATATATATATATATTTACTGATATGCGAGTGTGCATATGCTGTAAAAAATGACAGAAATATATTTATATTGATATGCTGTCTGAAATGACAGCAACATATATATTGTGTATATTATATTAAGACCTCAGAAAAAAAAATAATACAAACCCCTAAACACAACAGGAGAGAAATATATATATATATATATATATATATATATATATACACACACACACAATAGTCTTTGTTATAATAGAGAGAATATCTATATATTCTTCACTACTCGGCAACAGAATTATCACAAAAAGATAAAATAATAAGGCATTGTTAAAGAGAAAACATGCAGCAAGAGCTTTCATAAAACGTGGTAAAGAGGATGAACTGAGTCAACACTACCTCACTATTGTCTCCCTAATGAAGTGAGTCAATGCTGCCTTGCCATTGTCTCTTTGTCTCTCTTTCCATAAACATGACTTGAGGGAAATATATATATATATATGCAAAGTGAACAGGTTAAGAGGCTCATCCCTTGTTCCCTATTTAGGATGTGGTTTCCGGCTTTCTCTTTTCCAATCTTCTCACTTTGTTTTTTTTTTTTGTTTTTTTCAATTGGAGTAGATAGATCTATCGCCCAGTTCACACTCCACCCACGTCTTCTGAACATGTGAAGAGGCTCATCCCTTGTTTCCTGTTTAGTATGTGGTTTCTGGCTTTCTCTTTTCCAATCTTTTCACTATTACGTAGCCCTCTGCACATCAGTGGTGTTACCGCCTTGCTCAGGGTGATACAATTAAAAAAAAAAAGTAAATACTAATAGTTTTTATTATAATAAAGAGAGTGTACAAATAATGAATTAGAGCACTCTGGCTATTAGGCATGTATAATGATAATATACATGCTAAAAAGTCTGCCTTCTTCTACCAGGCGCTTCGGTCGGGTTTCAGTCCTGGGTTAAAAGCAATCGGAGTCTAACTGTACTGATGAGCTGGGATTCAGAGAAACAGATCTGTCTGCAGATGACTATATATTTACATATATATATAAATTAATGTTATAATTACTTACATATACATATTAATAAAAACTATTATTATATATGTATGTTATAATGATATATAGATATAACATTTATTAATATACATAATTATAATATATATATATTTATACATGTTATAATTATGTATATTAATAAATGTTATAATTTTATATATATATATATATATATATATATATATATAAATAAATGTTATAATTAGATATATATAATGATTAATAAATATTAATATTATATATGTGTGTGTGTGTGTGTGTGTGTGTGTGTGTTTTAATTTTTATCATGAGATGTTCAAATTATTTTTTTAACAGGAAGTATGTTGTTAAAAGTATCTAAAATACTGATTCTGATGTTGAATGATATTTCATTTATTGTAGCATGTTTGTTTTTGTTTTGCTTTTATTTATAATTAAGAAAAAAATAGAAACATCATTCTTGTGAAACTATTCAAACATTTAATGATAAAAATTGAAACTCAAAATACATTCTAATGCATAACAAAAAAATCAAATTCAGTACAGACATACACACATGCACAGACATATACACATGCACACATATAAATGTATGCATGTTTATGTGTTACTCGCAGTATAGCCTGGTGTTGCTCAGGTGTAATGAAAGCTTTAAAACTAATCCATGGTCCTGGAGCTCAGACACAGCCTAAAGAATATTTGTGTGAAGTTTGGTGAGAATCTGATAAAAATTGTGGATTTTGTATAAAGGACATACAGACAGATAAACAGACACACACACATAAACATCTTGCCTTTTATATATATATATATATATATATATATTATCGATTTTCTGCACTATTGTAAGAACTGCAACCTTGAAACTTCTGAATATCGTTTCTTATCTCTTTGTCTATGAGTGTATCAAATTTGATTCAAATCGGACCACTCCTTCTATAACCCGATTTTTTCGATTATCGAGTTTTGATATTTATTGGGGGTACCTCGACACAAAACCTAGCTAAGAACACTCACAGATGCTTTTTTTCAAGAAAATCGATTCAGCCATTTCGGAGTCTATAGGTAACGGACACATGCACAGACACACAAAGTTCCATTCATAAATAAGTTTAAATGAGATTAGATTGATTTAGATTAGATTTAGATTTACTTCAAGAATTTAGAGAAGAGTCAACCACTCAAATTTTTGTAATATGTTCAAATTCATTAAAAATGTCAGTATAAGTAAGTGTACATCATAAAAAACACCATACAGAGTGCAATGTGTAAATTGTCACCATTTTATATTTTTCATTTGGTGTATAGGCTTTGTTTTTGATTTTGTTGACTGCATAGTATAGTCAGTTGACAGCCATCTGTGAGAAAAGAAGCACCATGATGAAATTCAATCTGCCATTAATTTGAAAATGGCATGCTGTACTGCTTGGCATTCATGCCAGAATCTCCAATATGAACATTTAAGAGTGTTTAGGTGCCAATTTGAGGACAGTGCAGAGGATTCAGAAAAAGTTGGATGAGTCTAATGGTCACGAAGGTATTTTGAGTGACCATTAATGATGGCAACATTATACCTTCATTCATCTTCCAACAAAGACTCAACACATAGGCCCACATCAAGTGTCTTGAGAAGAAAGAGCTGCCCTTGGTCAAGAGAGTGGCTGCTGGATAAGCATATGTCTGATAAGAGGACTCTGCACCATGCCACACAAACAGCAGAAACCAGTCGGGGCTGTCAGACAATTTCTGCAACCACATCACCCCTTACATTTGGCCACCTATTTCCAAAGAATAAAACCCCCTTGATTATTATGTGTGGGGCAGAGTTAAGCGAAAGACCAACAAAACTCCTTGTTACACCAAAGATAAACTGAAGGCAAGGATTATGGCAGCATTCAACAACTTAAACAAGGAAGAGTTGCAGGAGATTCCAAAGTTCTCATGGTTCAAGCCAATTGACAACCTCCAAGATGTATAAAATCTTATGCAACCAAATTATTGTAAATACTTGTAATAAAAGTTATTACAAACTGAACTTCATAGCATATATTTATCATATATGATATATATATATATATATACTGAAAATATCAATTAATATCAATTTTATTGTGAAATCATTGAATTACATTATAAAATCTGATAAATGTTTTAGCATGTGGGAATATATATGTATATTATGAACTCTCCCATCGATTTCGACGTATGAGCGTCTAACTCAGTTAGACTACCACACAAAGAATTGCTTAAAGTGGTGAAGACTTGTGTAGCACCATCCACACGTTTTGGACTGCTGATAACAAACAATCGATGCAGAAGTCTGCCACAGATCGCATGAACAACAGACCTCAGTTATTTAACCCATAACTGGAGGAAAGGGACGGGATTAATTCCTTTCCCAAGGGTACCAGTGCGTAAGTGAATGCAAAGTGTTTGACTGGAATTGAAACTCGGCTCATCGATTTCCCCCTCTGAGTTGATATCCACTGCACCACAACGTACATCCATCAATTACGCTTACAGCACTTGGTATTCCCAAGTGGTCACTTATCTAAGTACTGACCAGGCTCAACGTTGCTTAACTTCGGTGACTGAGCAAGAACCGGTGTATTCAACGTGGTATGACCATAAGCAATATATATATATATAGAGAGAGAGAGTGAGATGTATGCATGAATATATAGATGTGTATATATGCATGTCTTTAGATGTGTGTATATGCATGTCTCTCTCTCTATATATATTTATGTATATGTGTATGTAAATATGAGTTCATGTGTGAGTGTGCATGTATATATGAAACTAAATAGAAAATCCTTAAATGTTTTAAATATTTTCCTACTCATTCTTAATTTAAGATTTAATCCATATTTTCAACTTGTGTGTGTAGAGTGGAATATAATCAAGAAACCCTTCCCTACTAAATATGTTTCATCAAAATTTATCAACTGTGCATGTTCAAAAACTTTTCAAGAACCCCTTGTATATATATATATGCTTGGGTATGCATTTTTCTATGCAGGTCCTACTGACAATCAATTCACTTGCTTCATAACAAAATCAACAAGAAAATACAGTCTTACTTGTTTAGTTATTTATTACAGTTTAGAAAATCATTAGCATGAATGAAAAGAACCATAACTTAAAATTTTACTGCATTGCAATATGACTAACACATCACTCAATAAGTCACAAGCCTGTCATATAGATGGTGGCACTAATAAAAAATCCATATGATTTTTATAAAGAACTAACTTTCAAATGGCACATGACAAAATTTGAGCCCAATTAGATTATTAGTTTACAAATTACAGTTATTTAAGTGAAGCTAGTGTTGCAAATTTTCAAAAGAATGGAAAAATCTGAATTTCGTGTGTTGATAAATGATTGCTTTCTGATGAGAAAAAATACTGTTCAAGCAAAGCAGTGGCTTGATAAGTGTTATTCGGACTCTGCTCCATTGGAAACAATTGTTAAGAGGTGGTATGCTGACTTTAAATGCAGTTGTACAGACACAAATGATGCTGAATGCTCAGGTCGCCCAAAATCGGCAGTTGTCCCAGAAAACACCAAAAAAATCCACAAACTCGTTTTGGCCAATCATAAATTGAAGTTCTCTGAAATAGCAGAGGAGTTGAAGAAGGTAATGTATTTACAATTTTGCATGAACATTTGTCAGTGAGAAAGCTGTGTTCAAAGTGGGTGCTGCATTTTCTCACAGTCAATCAAAAGCAACAACATGTCAACGATTCAGAGCGTTGTTTGCAACTGTTTCAACACAGCAAAAAGAAGTTTTGCCTTATTATCTGACAAGGGATGAAACATAAATCCACCACTTCACTTCAGAGTGAAATCAGCAGTCAGCTGAGTGGACAGCAGCAGGAGAAAGTCATCTAAAGTGACCAAAGACACAAACATCAGCAGGCAAGGTTTTGACCTCCATAGTTTTGGATGCACAAGCTATTTTGTTCATCAAATACTTTGAAAAAGGAAGAACCAGCAATAGTAAATATTATATAGCCTTATTGGTGTATTTGAAGAAAGAAATTGCAAAAAAATGGCAACAAATGAAGAAGAAAAAAGTTATCTTTCACCAAGACAACACACCATGTCACAAGTCGATCACAATGCTGGCAAAACTACATGAATTGTACTTTGAATTGCTTCCGCATCCACCCTACTCTCCAGATCTGGCCTCTAGCGGCGTCTGGCTGTTTGCAGACCACAAAAGAATGCTGCAGAGAAAGATATTTAGCTTAAATGAAGAAATGATATCGGAAACTGAGGTGTATTTTGAGACCAAAGACAAATCGTTCTACAAAAGAGGGATCAAATTATTAGAGAAACATTGGAATCAGTGTATCACCCTAGAAGGAGACCATGTTGATGAATAAAGTTGAATTTTGCCTAAATGTTGTTGTTTTATTAGTTAGGCCTGGGATTTATTGAGTGATGTGTTAACATGAAACTTCAGTGTATACCAACAAAATATATATAATGCATACACTATATGAAATTAATAAACCTTAGAAATAATAAAATTGAACCTACTATTGAATTCACATATGAAAAAGAAGCAAATAACATCTTTTCTAAATAAATTGTAATTCAAACTGACACCAATTTAAAATTAAACATCTTATTGAATAAATTTACTCTTTAATATTTCAAAATATTTTGTGTAACTTTGGTAAATATAACTGTTAAAATGAGATGTCAATCTTATTTTCATTTTTGCATAATACAGACAACAATGTATCCATCACATCTTGTATATATCATATATAATCATGCATAAACTGATTTCATGTATTAATTTTTTTGCACAAATTTTAAACCCTCATGAAAAAAAATATCTGTGTATAGTGTAAACAGTCACCAAAATTACATTGTTTTTTAACCTCTTCAAAACATTAACTGTATATAAGGCAATCCCCTATTTTTTATATAAAAAAACAAATAAAAAGTAGCACTATACTTGAGTATATATAGTTCTATGGAGTTCATTATTATCTACAGCTTCAGGTACTTGCTGGGGTGTTGGACCAGATTCCTTGGAGATAGAATAAGTGACACCAGCATATGAATTTTTAATTTTTAATTTTTATAATCAGACATTTAAATAGTTTCTCAAAGGTGCTAATTGTTTTATTTTTTTTATTATTTTTGTTGTTAAAAAGTGGGGTACCTTGTGCAAATTAGCTGAGTTGTATTTAAGTGCTAAGCCAATAACTGTCAGCACTCCATTACTTCACACGTAATAGTGTACCACATATCAAGTACTGAAATTGCAAGATATACCGGATGTAACAAAAACTATTTAAAATACTGTAATCAAAAGTACTGTTTACAGTTGAATAATAAGATACTTTGAAATTTCTCTCTTTAACTTTTGAAAAGTAATCAATATTGTCTTGAGAACAGTTCATTATTTTCTTTCTTCATATTTAATGTTTTAATGAAAAGTGTTCAGATTTTACCAAAAATGTTTATTAATGCATTTCATGTTTTACTTTTGACGTGATTGTTTTGATTCCTTTTACCTTATCAAAAACATTTTATATTCAACCACTTGGGATTAGTTTTCTTATTTTTTTTTTTTGCTTCTTAGCAGGTACACTTTTCCCCAATGAAAATATTTTCAAAAAATTATCCCTACTTCCACTAACATTTGCATATGCTACCAGTGCTAAGCTTGGGTGACTGAGATGAGGATGCTCCTGTCATAGCTCAGCTTCATGAATAAGAACCTGGGTAGATTTCCTACAGGGTCTCCACTGGTTAGTGAAGTCTATACAGAGAGATATGTGTGTGAACAATGAATATATCAGGTGTGTGTAGTATACAGCACTCTTTTTTTGATAGTAAGTCTATCAATATTTGTTTATACTTTTGAGATGAGTTAGTTTCTACACTATTTACATCATTCAGACTATTGTTCTCTTCTTTACTGACATGTTTATGATGTTTTGGTCATTGTATGCTCTGGAATTTTGAACCAAGCCCTTTATTTCAATAATTGGGTATATCATTCTCATTCTATATATGATGCTACTTCTGGTAGCCATGTAGTTATCTCCCTTTAACTTAACTCTCTGGTCCTGTGCATGACAGTAAACTGCATCTGGCAGCAAGGCCTCTGATTGGGAGGTTGTCAGGAGCATGGAACCACTTCTTAGGTGCTGTTGTTCTCAGGTCCACCTTGACCTGGAGTGGTAGTACCTGTTAGGGTCCCAGCTATGGGCAAATAGTTAACCCCCAAACTGGGGTCAAAACACTTTGAAAGTATAAAAATACACTTTTATAGAAATATATAGATAAAACTAGACTTTTATAGAAAAATATACATTTTCAAGGAAAAATATTACCAACAATACATTTTTAAAGAAAAAATTATTACCATAACACATTTTTGAAGAAAAAAAATTCTCAGCAAAACATTTTTAAAGACAAAACTAGAAAATATTTTCAGTTTTCTAAAATACAAAAGAATAAAAACAAAAAAAATTTCATTAAAATTTGACTAAATCAACCTTCTCACTATAACCGAACACTAAAAAAAAAATACCTTAAAACCCCACTTTTTTTTGCATTAAATAACCCACAGAGGTTGATTTGTTGCTAACTCAAACTTAACTCTCTATATTATTTATTCACCACTGCTGTAGCCTGGTATTGAACTCAAACTCACAAGAACATCAGAGCATACAATGGCCAAAACATCGTAAACATGGTAGTAAAGATGAGGACAATAGTCTGAACAATGTAAATAGTGTAGGTCTATCAAGTTTGAGATGTTTTCATCAAGCCAGTCACAGTTATTTCATATGGAAAAGCCTTGAACACATTTGGAAGTTTTTCAAAATAACCTATTTCATGTTATTCTTAAGGACTTTCAGGAAGCATCTTCAAGACTGCTGATGATTTCCTGTTGAGATTCAAGCTTTGTTTAGAAATCCACACTGGTATCTTATTTGGATGTTGCCAACCATAAAGGGATTTGGCTTAAAATGAAAGCTGAGTTTGCAATACAAGTTAGTGTTCAGTGTAACTGTCTGCACTTGGCTTCATTCTTGCTTGCTGACATGAAAATATAATCTGTGAAGTAATGGTGTCTACAAAGAGGGTGAATCCATATGTACTTCAGCCTATTTTTTTTTTTAGCTGAAATATTATTATTAATGCACATTTTTTTCCTCTGTGAAGGAAGATTAACATGCTCAAAAAGAATTTCACCTAGATGTATTTTTATGTTTTGAACACAGTAAAATTGTATTTTATTTTGTATTTTCTTTTTGAAAATAGAGAATCAATTACAAGCAGTTTGGTCTTTTAATTCTCCTTTTTTTTTTTTGTAGAATACATAGGCAATGAAAAATTAGGTGACTGCTAAATAGTATTTTCTCATGATTCTATCAAGAAGAAAAAAATCAACTTTAAAATTTGTTCCTTCTAATTTATCAAAATTTTAAAATATAAATGATAAATAAGATCTTTAAAGCTGTTCTAGGCATGTTTTTGTAAAACAGAAAAATTCTCTTAAATTCTTATGAGTATTTAACAGTTTATGTACTCAGTTTCTTTCCTTTTACATGCCATGTCCCTTCAGAACATGATCGATCATTTATCTCCCTTATTTCCTCACTTTTGTTGTTTTAAGTCCTTGTTATTTTTTTTTTTTAATCATATCACCTCGAGCAAGGCGGTAAGGCCACTGGTGTGCAGGGGGTTACGTAAGAGTGAAAAGATTGGAAAAGAGAAAGCCGGAAACCACATCCTAAACAGGAAACATGGGATGAGCCTCTACACCTGTTCAATAGACGTGGGTGGAGTGTGAACCGGGCGATAGTTCAGTCTATCTACTCCAATTGAAAAAAAAATAAACAAAAAAGAAAAGTGAAAAGATTGGAAAAGAGAAAGCTGGAAACCACATCCTAAACAGGGAACAAGGGATGAGCCTCTACACCTGTTCAATAGACATTATTCTCGATATTCATAGGTAGAATCACATCTCTGTCACTTCAACATCAGATAACAAAGGAAAATAATCTGTGGAGAATCATGATCACTTACATCTTATGGGACAAAAAAACTTATTTGCTAGATTCAGAAATAATGCAAGTCATTTTGTATCTATTTTAAAAGAGGGGAAACTTGAACATAATTTCTTGAATAAATCTTAAGCATAGACACAAGTTTGCTTGCTTTACTAGGATAAGCAAATAGTTTAATAGTTGGTGGCTCAGAATGAGAAATAGGTGAGTTGAGTTCAAATTCTACTAGAGTTTTTTAAATTCACTTTCGCACAAATACTCTTGGGAAAGGCATGAATTCATCTCTCCTCCTCCCAGCTATGGGTTAAATAGCAAGCAGACAGAACTCTGAAGCCATGATTGGCAACTAGTGTAGAAGAAGGAATTCAAAACTATATGCAGCCCTAGTGAAGTACATGCTGTATAGACATGGTAAAGATTAAGGAATACACAATCAACTGTGCTGCAGGACTGTGGAGTTTATGCTTTTAACAGTGTTCAACAAAGTACAAGTTTAACCTCATGAAAGAATCCATTATCCCTTAATTCTCTAACAATCTTTCCTTGACCATATGTAGTTTGTTCTGTGTAAAAAATTATTAATAAATCTAAGACATTGTTGAAAAAATGCTATTTCAGCAGATTAATTGCAATAGAAAAAATGTAACCCTTTAAAAAAAAATGAGTCTCATTTACATGAAAAGTAAGACATGCCCTCATTTCAGTGGGGAATATTCATAAAAACAAATTCTAATCTACAAGAATCAAGGTTAAACATGACTCACATAAGGGCCTTATTCTTGCTTATGGGATGCAGGAGGATTTCTTTTCATAAACTCTGGATTAAAAAAAAGACGATGCATTAGATATGCTGTCAAACATGGTAGTTTGATATTTTCTCCATTATAAACCAACAGGAGGTACAACGTTACTTGCACAAAGAATAGAATCAGCAAGCTCAGCTTAAATTTCATATGAAATTGCTAATATTTGCTTAGCACTTACTTCTATTGGAAAGGCATGAATCCACTAACACCTGTGCTCTGACCTTTTATTTTATAATCATTTTACCCCAAGCAAATCAGTACTGACACTGGTGTACATGGAGTTACATGAAAGGAGAGCAAAAAAAAAACAAGATACAGAGGGTGTTGGAGAAAGGATAAGATAAAAGATGGCAATTGATGCTGCTTTTGAAGATTGTAGCTATCAGCAAATCAAGTATATGGAAAGTAGGAATTGTAAAAAAAGAAGCTGATAGAGTAGAAGTGGCAGTTATATTTGACTGTTCTGACTGTCAAAGGGTGGGACCTAATTGCCAGTATAGTAGCTCAAGTAAATTCATGGAGGAAGATAAGTTCATCAGAACAGAAGTCAAAATATATCTTAACATCAGAAAGCAAAATTATTTGCACTGAAATTACATGTACATAGTAGCCGTAATCTATCAGTAACACTTGTATTAATTCTTGACCATTGACAAGCACCTAATCTTCAATCTTTTAATATATTTCAGTAATAAAATTATTTTCTTACATATATAATAGCTCTATTCCATCAGTAATGCATGTCTTCTTTCCTGACCTTTCTTAATGATTTTCATTATACAATATAGAAAAGGATTACCAAAACCTGTTAAATTTTAAAATAAAAATGATAAAATTTTGGACTTAGATAATAATTTTTTACCTGCGCACACACACACACACATATATATGTAACAGGCTCCTGCATTATCTTTCTTTCTTTTTTTTACATGTTTATATGAAAAATGTGGGTATATTTCCCTATGTATCTGTCCCTTCATTCTTTTTTTTCTGTCTCTTAACAAATAGAATTTTATACATGAATTCCCTCAGTAACAAATCACTGAATGTAGCTGAAAAAACATTTTTAATTACTGTATTTTTAGCTTGGTCACTCAAGAGCTTTGGTCCATTTGGTACATTCAACCTAAAGGTCAAGCACTTTCAGTAGACTCTTCTATCATCTTTAGAACATCAGTGTTAAATGAGTATTTTTTCTCTTCCTTTTTTCTAAGTGCTGACCATATCTTCATTCCGGTCAGCCTCTTTACTTTTTAATAGAGTTTGTGGTCAAGGGTCAGGCATTATTAATTTTTTAAAAACTATTTTCTTCTTTTGTTTTCAACAATTGAATTCTTGTGCTTTTCTGCTAGTGGCTACAAAATAAAATTCTATCATTAGTCTTTGAAGAAGGGTAAGAAATTATTTAGTAAAACAAAAATATTATTCTATGAATTATCTGAACTTATATCCTCCTCTTTATGATTACAATGTCTTTGACCTTTCTAGTCTTGTTTGAAATCTCAAGATGAATTATCAACATTATTCTATAAAGTATTCTGATTAGTATTGTTATTATTGTTTTAATAATAGTTTATGACACCATTTACCATACTTGTTTTAGTGCATGTCATATTATTATGTCTTTTTTAAAAATTCATCAGATTAAAAATTTTGTACACTTGCAAAGCCAAATACAAATGCCGAAATGATTAAATAATTTTCTTCAATTCATCACTCTCAACAAGGAACAGCACACTTATTACTTTACAAATTATTTTCTCTGCAAAACAATTATTTTGTTCCGGGAGTGAAAAATTCCCTCCTTATTTGCTAAACCACTATTCCAAACAAAGCCTGTATTTGGTACCCCTTTAAAAAAAGATCTCATTTACATTAAAAATGAGGCATTTCCTCATTTCATTGTAAAATACTCATAAAAACAAACTTTAACTTACAAGAATCAAGGTTCACATCATGGCTTTATTCTTGTTTATAAGATACAAGAGGATTCCTTTCCTCAACTTTTAGATTAAAAAAAAGCAATGCTTCATATATGATGTCAAATATGACAGTTTGATATTTTCTTCATTACAAAAACCAACAAGAGGTTCAAAATTGTATACCCAGCATTAATACACAGGAGAAAATCATGAATCTCCTTATTCCTGTGCTTTGAGTCATCATATATCTTGACAACAGAGAACAAGATCATATACACTGAAATTATAATGTACATGTAATAGCCCTGTTACATCAGTAACACTTGTTTTAATTACAGACCAATGAAAATTCATTTATTCTTAATTTTTCAATACATTTTGATCATAAAATCATAAGCAATGCATTTTTGCCTTATATATAATAACTGAAACAGTTACTGTTTACTTAGCTCTAACACCCATGGGAAAGGTATGAGTCTATTTTGTATTTCTTTGGCCTTTATTTTATTTTTGATAATGATATTCATTTCAAGTATTGCCATTTGTGACTAGTACCTGAAGAACATTAAAGAACATATCAAAATAATGGATTATTATAATGCTAGCAAGGATAAAATATAACATCTAGATTCATAGCACTTTTTCATCTCAGGATTTCAGACAAGCAAATTTATTTATTGCAAGTCAGAAAAGTGATTGCAACTGGTTTTGATTTGTGGACTTTTATCCTATATTAGCAGAAATACAAGTACAGTTAGTGGAATCATATAAATGTTTCTTGATGCCGGTTTACAAATTTATAATTATCGACATCATCATTTGTCCCATGACTGAGTATGGCCATAGGGTTGCTGTGACAATGTCTCAGTCTCTGTGAATGATCTTCTAGTCCACTTTGTTTAATAAAAACAATACAATTCCAATATAGATCATTATTTTAATTATTTATCCTTTAAGGATATTGGCAATTGTGGCTCTCCACAGATTCATTTTCCTTATCTCTAAATTGTCATGCATTTTTTGGAAAGATAGTGGAAGTTTTCTATTGACTTATTCATGGTTTGAATTTAGAGTAGTACTCCTCTTACACTTACTGTCACCCAAGGCTTCTACCTTGTTGTTTAGCTCATTGCTAAGGAGAGAAATGGTTAATTCATGTATTTTTTCATGACATTAGTGTGAAAATAAACACAGCAAATTAGACAAAATTTGAACAGTTCACTATTTCCACTTTTCACACAGCTGTTATGCTACCTTTCAGATTATTTAAAGACACAACTGACAATTAACAGCCACCATAACATGATCAAAATCTTTGCTCTAATCATTTGTAGTAAAGTTTGAGTTCCTGTTTTTATGCATTAGTCATGAGAAGAAAACATCATGTAAATCATGAGTGCATACAGGTCAGAGATCTGCAACCATGCAAATCAATACAATATATCTTATGTAACTTTGAAAAAAGGGTGTGGACAAGCCCCTTTGCCTAAGAAATATTTTGCATGGCCGAGATTAGCAATCAAGTTATCTCCAAGATCATAATAGGAAGCATCAAGGATCATCCCAATTTGAGTTTTAGGTATTTTTATTTACTTATTCTTTTTATTTTTACAGAAAATCCTTTGCATTATACAGAAATAAGTAAGATATTTTCACATTATGTTTTGAGATGTGTACTTGGGAAAGGTATGAATCCATTTCTTCCCCCAGCTATGGGTTAAATAGTAAATCTTTTACGTGAAAGAAACTGTCATTTTCAAAAAAATTAAGAATTGTTAATCCTCAAGGTTGATAAGCTGTAAGACATCCACAAATCAACCAACATATTGTTTTATTCTTTTAATGAATGATCAGTGTTATTTCAGCAACTATCCTGAACTTATAATGTAAATATATTAACTCAGCTGTAGAGGTTTTTTCCTTCTAGGTGCAGCACCTCCCTGTTGCACTAAAAGGGGTAGGCTCAGGGAACAGAACTTTATCTAGATTAACCATAATGTACACTTTGAATGCAAACATGGTGCAGCTTCTGTTTAAATGCATCTGTTGTGAGTTTTGTATTATCAGTTTTAAAAAATACAAATTTCACTCAGGGCAATAATATACCTAACCAGATGAGAGAGAATAAAACAAGTTGTAAATGATAATAAAACAGTTATTAAGGGCAAAAATAACATGAACTCTCTCAAGAGCTACTAATCAGTTGACTCTTTTATTCTTAATCAGTATCTCAAGTAAACCCTTCCAATTTTCTGTCACCACCTAACTTACAATATATTATTTTAACAGATGCATTGTTTTCTTCATTATTACTACATCTACTATTGTTACTAGTAGGATGAATAATAATTAATTTCTATTTTTTGGAACCACCAGTAATGACAAATGCATTATGTTAACTGTTAATCATACATGCATTTCCAAATAAATTTAGCGGACATGAAAATACATTAATTTCTGCATGGCAGTGGTAGCATACACAGTGGATTAAAGGAGCCATGTTGCTTTCTTTAATGATAATCCAAGGAATAACACAGCCACACCATATTCACCTGAGAATGCACTAGTCAAAAATGACCTTTTTCAATCACTACAAAACAGTCTAAAAAGGAAACTTTATCTTCTGAAAACCTGATTCAAGACTTTATTTTTACATCAAAACCTGTGGAATTTTACTCAAAAGGTATTGAAGAGCTGCAACTAATCATTGTGAATAATGGTAAATGAATAATTTAATAAAATGTAATTGTACTTTGTTTTTGTGAATGAAGTTGGTAAACAAAAACAGAAATATAACTCAGCCTTATATTTTTTTTTTAATCATATTACCACAAGCAAGGCAATACTGCCACTGGTACGTAGGGGGCTACATAAGAAGAAAGTAAAGACATGGAGGGACCGGTTATAAGAGTTATCAGAGAATGGGTAAGAGAATGATGGTAATACTGGTGTGAAGAGAGTTGCTTGAGAGTAGAGTGAAAAGGGAGAAGAACAAGATACAGGGGGTGTTGGGGAAAAGATAAGAGAAAGATGGGAGTCAAGGGGATAAGAGATGGCAATTGACATTGCATTTAAACTCTTGGAAATTGTAGCTATCAAGTATACAGAAGGGAGTTCCACTGGTGAGAAATGTGAGAAAAGTTGCCACTATAATTGCTTGAGTAAATTCTTGTAGAGGGAGACATTTCTTATCCCAGTCCATCAGAGATTAGAATCCTTCTCAAGATCAGCAGTTAGGTTATCTTTGTCTGCCTTCGCAGATTTTTTACTGAGGCAGGTCTAAATGGTGTTATCTTCAGCATAAATGCCTTCTTGGGATTTGATCACATCAAGGAGATGATTCATGAAGATCAGAAAGAATGTCAGACCTAGGATAGAGCTCTGATGAACACCTGTGTTCATGTGATAGAATCTGGAGGCGTGCTTGTTCAAGATGACTTTCATTATGCAGTTTGATAGGAAAAATTGGATCAAATCAAGCAAGTGTCCAGTGATACCATAGCCCTGTAGCTTGCACAGAAGGCCAGCATGCCAGACCCTATCAAATGCTTTGGAGATATTCAGGGCAACAGCTTGAGCTTTGGAATTTTTATTGAGGGCCTGGTATATGTACTCAGTGATGGTAGTTAGTATATCCGCATAGACCTGGCAAAGCGGAAGTCATACTATCTGTTGGAGAATAGTTTAAGGGCGGTGAGATGTTCAACTATTGAAGCATTGAGGATAGCCTTGAACACTTTGCTGAAAATCAGTAAGAGGCTAATAGGGTGATACTTAGATGAGTCCGACAGTTCTCCAGAATTCTTAAATACAGGTACCACAGAAGAGGACTCCCAGCAGGCAGGAAAACAGGAAGCAGAGAGGCAGTAATTCAGGGGAACATTTCTTCAAAACAATAACCAGGATTCCGTCGCCTTATGAGGGTGGTCAAGCTTTGAAATTATGATTGAAACCAGAGAGGGAGTTATGTAAACATTTCTCAATTGAGCCTCAGTTCTGGGAGGGAAGATGGGTGTAGATACTCCAGATGAGTCAACTGTGGAGTTTGAGAAGAATCTGCGAGCAAAGCACCTTGTTCGCTGTGGCTGTGATGACCTGAAATTTATTGATTAAAGGAGGGATGGAGAATTTGGTGTTGTTCAACACACATTTGCAAAGTCGCCAGTAGTCTTTGTAGCTGAACTTGCAGGATGATATATACTGCTTCATTCTCTAAGCAAATGACAGCTTAACCTCATTTAAGATCCTCTTACACTCATTACAAGCAGAGGCAAATACGTGCATATTATGGTCAAATGCATGGCACTAATATGGCCGAAAGAAGTGATTCCTGTGGGTAGTGATGGTCAAGCAGGCAGGAGAGAACCAGGGGGACAAATGAAGTTTAGGACAGAACTTCCTGGTCGACATGAAAGCATTGATGTCAGCTTTCACCCAGGAGTAGACCTCAGAGGTGCAGTCCTCACTGGGGAGGTTAAACACTTTTCCCCGTAGAAAAATCACTAAAAGAATCTTAGTCTGCTCTTTGGTAGCAGTAAGAAATTCTGTTCGTAGGAGGTTCCTGGGAGCAGTGGAAGTGGAGAGAGATATTAATGAAAATGACAGCATGATTGGAGTTTTCAAGGGGGCAAAGCTGCAAGGCTTGGCAGGAGTCAGGGATAGAGGGGAAGCAGAGATCTAGCAGAGAGGTGTATTCTGTAGGGATACTGGGGAAATCCACCACTTGTGTAAGAGATTGAGTAATTGCAAAGTTCAAGGCATGGATGCCAACAGGATCAGTGTCAGTTTTTCACTGAAATCACTGAACACAAATATGTTAGTGAACAGATAGAAGGAAGTAGCCTTATCTATATTGTCAGAGATACTGTCTAGCAGAGAGCAGCTGGGAGAGTAAGGGAAACAGTACAGAAAGAAAAGATAGCTAACTGATTTTAGAAGTGAAAGACAGAGACTCATGTAGAGGTGATCAGGGGATTCGAGAGCAGTCACACTAGTGAAAGGGAGGTGTTCACTAGTGTAAACCCCCAGACCATGCATATGGACAATGGAATCCTTCCTTAAGAAGAGAAGGTAGCGAGGAATCAAGAAGTCAGAGGAAGGGGATTGAGGGGTTAAGATTGGTTTTTCAAAGCACTAGGATGTCAGGGGTCTTATTGTGGAGGAAAGATTCTATGCTGCAGAAGTTTGTACACATACCACAGATGTTCGTGAAGGAAATGCTGTGTGGTTTAGGTGATTTTGGTTTAGCTGGTTTAGCTTTGTTTCTCGAGATGCAATTGTTCAATTTTGTGTTTTTGGTAAGGAGAGACCTCAAGTAGAGGTGGCAGAGGGTCATTGACTGTGACATGTGCAGGAAGGGAGCTGGCTCAGGCTGCAGTATAGTGTGACTTCAGAACTGCTCACCAGAAATGCTTGCAAAGATATCTATCCCTGCACTACAAGAACCCCTATATTATGCAACTGTTGATCAGAGCAGCTGCTCTCAATGCTATGCAAGAGTGAGGGCTCGTAACTACCAGTAGGAAGCAGCAACCAGAAAACTGCCAACCCAGTACCCTCACTATGAAGAGGCATTGACACCAACCACACACATCACAGAAAAATTGCAGGCACACCAATATTGAGGTCTGAGGAGTGAAAAAGAAGCAGAAATCACTTCCTAAGTAGGGAACAAGGGATGAGCCTCTACTCCTGTTCAATAAAAGTGGAAGGACTGTAAATCGGGTGATAGTAGGTTCTATCTACTCCAATTAAAAAAAATAAAATTTGTAATGAAATTTACTAAGTTTTAACTGAGGAAAAGTCAGAAGATCACTTATAAACTGCAGCCTTTTGCCTTATTCAAAGTGGACAAACCCTGCTCAGTGGATGACTTAAACCACAGATAGTAATGAAACCTATATTTACTTTGTTCAGCCTACACATTTTAAATACATGTGCTGATAGATTTAACAAATATGATTAGAGAAAAAAACTTAAATTTAAACTACAGTACTGCCAAGTTGATATCTGAAATTGTAGATAGTACCAAAACCTGTATATACTTTGTTTTCCTATACATGCAAAGATACAGTGATAGTGTTAACATTGATTAGAGAAAAAGCTTTAGTGGAATTACTTTGACAGTCCCTGAAAACTTATTGCTTTTTTCAAATTGGAACAAAAGTTCAAATTATTTGCAGGTAGCTGACATATGAAAGAAAAAAAAATTGAAATGCTAGTTCTTAAACTCAAAAAAGTTTTTAAACCAAGGGAATATTTTTTTCTATTTAAACCATTTTGTCTAGTAAATATCTGAATAAGTATTTAAAGTGTTCTCTTTTTTCTTAACTGTCCCATTAATGTGAAAACATAAGTATGTAATGTAACAATTGGTTTGTGTTTGAGTCCTAAAAAAAATTATCTCAAATGATTTTTTTCCTTGGCAGGAAAACTGTTGAGAGATTGGGGCAGCACAATCTTTTGACACTCATTTATTCTTATTGAAAAGAGCCAAAGAGAATGTCAGCTAAAATATAGTGATCAAAAATATAAGTCCCTGCTTACTGAAAAAAGGGAGATTTTCAGAATTTATATATTAACAGGTATTGACCTGCCATCATTGATTCATTCTATTTACTGCTCACACATAAACACACATGCTCAGTAAAAGTGATGTATTAGGTTCGGTTTTATTAATTCAAAATGTTTCTCTTTATAATTAAGTATAGAAAATTACCCCCATTAAATGGTGGAGTGAAAATTATCCTCCATTAAATGAACAAGTTAAGAAAATGACTTTTTGCTCATGTGCAGACAATTCTAGACATTAATCTCCATAATTCTCTCTCTGTGTTTATAGAATTAAGTCCATTGTTCTCCTCTTTCTATCTATTTATGCATAGTGTATGTATATGTGTTTATACATATTTATGCATTATACATATATTACACATACACGCACACACACGTGTGTGTGTGTGTGTGTGTGTGTGTGTGTGTTGGCATGGGAAAGTAGAAATACATGGGTTTGTGTCCAGTTATACATTAAGTCCACTGGTAGTTTCAAACTTAGCCTTCATATCCAAGTAGGAGAAGGAAAACTAATGTAACACCTGAATCATGACTATCCATGAGTGTTCATTTTGGATAGATGCTGTTCTTGTTCAGAGTTCTAGATTGACACAATATGTCTTACTCCATCTTAAAAACTTCTTGCACAGGCATTGCTGATATCATGTTTTTGTGTGTATGTATGTTTGTACAGTGATGGAAAATAAAACTGCAACATCCTGAAGGATGAATGTCAATTTTGTACATGCTAAGGAATAATAAGTATCTGGATAAAATTTTCAAAATCTTTGACCATCTTGTAATGTGATAACACTCATACAAGCATATCATTTGTGTCTGAGCATTAGACAGCAACTGATGCTGCAATAAAATTTACTGTAGTGCAAGCAGGTGTCATGTCACAGAGATGCACACATACTCCTTTTGTTCAATGAGAGCCTTTCAAAAGGGGTCTGATTGTGTTCTCAGTTCTCAATTTACTGAATTGATATGTATGTTAAACATGAGGTGCAAGTGATGTTCTGACTTTTTGGCAACAGTGGTCAAAGGATCATTTTTATACCTGTTAACAAGTTCAGGGAGTTAACATAATACAGATGCTCACCATGAGTAAGATATTGTAAGTAGACTACATGATACCCAATGGTGCCAACTACAGGGAATAGGGGCACCCATGCCTCTAAACAGAATTCAATTTATACCACAGTACTATCATAAACCTCTGTAGTAATGTTGCAAGAAGGACATCTGGAGGATTAAATAGTGCTTTGTTATATTCAATGATGAAACACAGTTTTCTTTCTGCTGGATGAAGAAAACTACTTGGAAAATATTATTTACAATGATTCACTATCCTAGTTATTTCACATACAGTGCTAAAAGAAAATCCCCAAAACCAATATAGTTCAAATCTAGTTTCTACATTGATATAAACTAAGAATCAATGATTCCAGATCATAGGCAAATATATCAAAATGGAAGTTTTACAAATTGTTTTATATATATGTGTACATGTGAGAAAAAGTTTTACACCTGACATCATTTGAAATAAATTTGAATTGATTAGCAAATCTTGTACTCACATCACTAATCCAAGTAAAAAGAAAATAACAATGTGATCATTTCATAAGCTTAGGCTAATCTGATGCAGAAATGTTTTTTTTCTATTTGTGTGTAGTGTGGATAGGTGATGTGAGTACATGTTTTACTAAACAGATTTCTGTCTCTATAAAAAAGCTATTTTTCTGTCAGTCCATGTATATTTTTTGTTGCCTAACCAATGTTTAGACAAATCTGTAAGGATCATATATCAGTTCAGTAATTTAGCAATTTAATCAGGGTAATGCTGATCATATAGGGAGAACTGGACAAAGGTTGGAAGCACAGATCGACCAACATGTACCAGCCAATATTTACATGGTGGATGTAGTATCATATGCAAATGAAGAGTCCATTATATATTGAGAGTACTTGGAGAAGTAAGACAAAAAAATAGCCCGTCACAGAGGACACGCAGAAAACTGTGCTATGACTATTACTACTCACATTAATATGCAAAACATAACAATGGCATCACTAATAGGATCCATGATTTCACTGGATGAGCCAGAACCCATACAATCATGGATGAAAACTTTTGCTGCATTTGCAAGAGTAACGAAATTAAAAGACTCAAAGACCAATGGAAGGGAAAACAAGATAACTGATTTATTTCTTGCTACAATAGGATGTGAAGCTGTGAAGAAAATTTCAACAATGTGTTATCTGAGTGAGTTAGAAGAAATGACTTTTGCGCAAATCATGAAATTTGTAAAAAAGAACATAAGACCAAAAATAAAGATTGGTAATAGTGGAAAGAACCAAGTTTTTGGAAACTAGACAAGTATCACAGGAGTCCATTATGCAATACTTACATAGATTGAAAGAATAAGTAAAGTATTGTGAATTTGAAAAATTGGGAACACATGAAATGACTACAGCAGATGAATTAATTCTTTTTAGGTTAATTGACGGTTTGCAAGACCAAAACCACAAGCACAAAATACTAGAATATCTGCAGAGCAGCAGAATGAGTTTGGAAGCAAGTGTTGAGTTTTTGCTGATTAAAAGCTGATTAAAGAACTTAATCAACCAAAAAAAGAATTTGAGAAATATAGGACAAGCACTACCAAGTCCATAATTAAATGTAAATATTGTGGAAAGAGTCATATGAGAGACAAGTATAAAGGTCCAGCCTTGGGTAAAATATGCTCAAATTGCAAAAAAAAAAGATCATTTTCAGAACATAAGCAAATAAGAAAAGTAAAAACTGTTCAAACCCCTCTGAAAAAGTTGGAGCATTTACAATAAATACAAAAAAAATAAAGATAAATTGCCAAGTATTTGACATGCAAGTTGATATTGGCAGTGAAATTCTGCTGATACCGAAAAATTTCTTGATAAATTAGGATGACTGAAATTAAGAAGAAGCATCGTACAGCTGAAACAATTTGATTGAACAACCATAAAAACAATGGGCACATTTCAAGGCAATTTTGAAACTGACAAGCATTTTGAAAAAATTGCCATTACAGTTGTAGCAAGCAAAACAGATCACGAATTATTAGATTGATGTATTAAAAGTAGATATGGTGAGACTATTTCATGGAAGCAGAAAATGCAGTAGGATTGTTGAAAGGCTATAAAGCAAATATTAAAAAAAACTGATGGGGATTTAAGAATATGTGGTGATTATGATGTGGTGAATCACCAGATATGTTCAGACTCATTTCTATTGCCAAATATCAAAACTGCAAGCCACAAGTTAGCAAAAGTAGAGTACTTTGCAAAACTTGATCTCAAATTAGCATACAATCAAATAAAAATTAAGAAATTCAAGGAAATAACCACAATAAACACTTATATAGGCTTATTGAGATGGACATGTCTTCTGTTTAGGATAAAAACTTCCAGCCATATTTTTAAAAAAGCAATTGAAATAGTCTTATTGGGAAAAATAAAAAATATGATAATATACCAAGACAGTATAGGTGTATTGACAAGAATTAAAGAAGAGTTAAAATATCAAATTTTGATGAGATGAAAAAAGGCAGGCTTCACCAGAAACAAAGAGAAATGTAATTTTGACTGTAAGAAGATATCATATTCAGAATATCAAATATCAAAAGAAGGCATATCACCTGATGATAGAGTAACAAAGAAAATAACAGAAGTAGCTGCTCTAACAAATAAAAAAAAATTAGAATCCTTTTTGGGGCTGATAAATTTCTATAGTAAATATATACCAAGATACAGCAACATAATAGAACTATTTGCAAAATTACACAAAAATAACAATGAATTTGAGTAAACACAGAAGCAAATCAACACTTTTTAAACACTAAAGAATATTCTGAGGAGAAAAACCAATAATAAAAGTTTTTCATCCCCAAAAAGAAATAATGTTAACCAAGGACACAAGTAAGAAGGTGATTGCTGCTGTTCTATCACAAAAAGAACACCCAATCAAGTATATATCAAGAAGGTTAATGTCAGCAGAAACTAACCACTCAAATATTGAAAAACAAGTGCTAACAGTACTAAGGAGCATGGAGAGGCCATAAATTTTTTTTATAGGAAAAAAATTCTTATTAAAATCAGACCACAAACCATTAGAATTCATATTTAACCCAAGAAAAGAACTGCCAAAAGTTACATCAAGTATTTTAATATGGGAAATAAAAATCATGACATAGCGTACATAAAAGGGAACACTATTTCTCATGTAGATGCTTTATCAAGATTGTCATTCAATAATGAAACTGAAGAAAGGCAAGAAAATGCTGAAGATAAAATAATATACTGGGTGAAAACAGATGTTCTTCCTCTAAATAGACTCAAAATAGAAACAAAGCAAGACCCAATATTAAGTAGAATAGTAGAGAGAATAAAAAATAATAGAGTAATTATTGGATGACAGAGCAACCCTTTAAGGAAACAAAACACCAACCTACCATAGAAAATGGCATCTCCACAAATACTGAGAAAGAATATACTAAAAGAAGTACATGATGACATACATTGTGATATAAGAGCAATGCAAAAAAGACTAAAGTTGCAAATGTGGTGGCCAGGATATTCAAAAGATGTAGAGATGCTCAAAATGTGCAAAAACAGAACTTCAAGCAAATAAAAATTCACTCATGGCCTAATGAAGCAAAATATCAGATAGGGATTATTCTTTGTAATAGTGGACTCATATTCAGAGTGGCTAGAAGTTGTCAGAATTAAAGCTAGAAAAGCTGCCACAATAAAACAAATACTAAGAACTATATTCTCAAGAAATGAAGTACCCCAGACATTAGTCACCAACAATGCACCTAAATTTTGCGACAAGAATTTATGTGCATAGTTAAAACAAATTGGCATTGCAGAAAGAATGGTAGAAACCCTGAAAATGGGATTGAAAGCATTCTCACCAATTACGGAAAAAATAGAAGCATATTTACCAAAAATGTGTCTCAGTTACAGATCTATTCCACATGCAGGAAGGAAACTCAGAGCCTTCATAACTATGTCCTTTGCAACACAAGAAAAGGTGTGGTATAGAACAAATAAAGAGACAAATCCAGAAGAAGCAAATGTCCTGTTGCAAAAAGGTCACAACACGGTTATATTGGAATAAGAAGGTACAAAATATACTGCACATGCAGATCAATTCAGAAGCAGAAACAAATTGGAGGATGTGGAAATGGAAGGTCAAGAACAAGAAGAGGCAGAAAGTTATAAAAGGGGAACAGAGCAGGAAATGGAAGAAAGTGAAAATGAGAAGGAGGAAAATGAAGAGAGCCCAAGATCACTATTAAAGAAAAAACATGAAAGACAAGAGGAAAGACAATACAAAACAAAACTAATTAGGAGTAGTAAGAAAAAAAACAATGGTGTACAACCTCTCCGATTCAGGGAGGTGTAGTATTGTATGCAAATGAAGAGACCAGTATATATAGAGAGTACTTGGAGAATTAGGACAGAAAAATAGCCTGTTGTCACAGAGGACACACAGCTGTGCTATGACTACTGCTACTCACCTTGATATGCAAAACATAACAGGGTGTAACTTGCATAGGTGTATAAATACAAGTTCAGCAAAAGATGAAAGTTTGATTTAAAAACATGAGCAGTGAGCCTGATCCCATAACCCAGATAAGTTCTCAGTATTGAGCAAAGCTAATTCCGAGTTTCACATGGAAGTGTTACCAGCCATCTCTCTGTAAGCAGAAAGAGTGGTTGGTAGGCTTAGAGGTAATTAATCTGTAAGTTTTAAGTTTTTTTTTTTATATAGCATTTGTTTGGGATTTTTTATATTTTTTTGGTGGGGGTGCACATTGTAGATAAACCAGTTTAGCTGTCTTTTTTGTTACTCATTGCACTTTGATGTTAACAGTTTACACTAATATAATAATTTTTGTTACCTGCTCTTTGTTATAAATTTTCTTATTTTAATATGTCTGTTATTGCACATATAAAATTTTGTACCCCTGACAAAATATTTCAATACTTACAGAGCTGGTACACTGTGGATTCAGGAGTTAAATAATATTCTTAAACTATGAGGTAATATTCAAACTGCTCATTCCAACAGGCTCTTCTTAAAACTGTGTCCAATGTATATTAATTTTTGTATTATAAGGAAAAAGCTTAATCATATTAATATCATTGAATGTGTCGTTATTAGTGATGAAATTGAAAAATTGTCCATTAGTATTGATAAATCAAAAAGGTAGGCTAATTGTTGGAAGTTTGGTCACTTTTTTTTTTCTTATTTTGACAATATCTTACCATTATTGATGAGCATGGGTATGCTACTTCACAAATTAATCATCAAAAGAAATTGCAGTTTTTAATAGGTAAAAGGTTTGGTAGATTGACCAACATGAAAGCAATTCTAAATTTATCTGAATATCAATGGTCTATCACTAATGACTATGTATTATCTCACAGATTGGAATCCTGTAATCCTCCATTGCCTATTATGAATATTTTTGCAGAAATTGAAGTGTTTTTTTGCTGAAATATTGAAATTTGCCCTCTTTCTTCAGATGTCTAGTGCTTAATGATTTAGCCCATCCATATGTTGGTAACCCAGTTGATTATTCTGAATTTAAATGACATTGCAAACATCTATGTGTAATTAATTTGTTACATCATAACAAATCTTTGATTATAATTAAACCTTATAAGGGTGTCAGGGCGGTAGTTATGAATTACAATGATTATGCCAGGATCATGTTGATTTTAGGTCCAAACAAAACACATGATAGAATTAAGTCAACTGAGTTGATCTTTTAAAGGAGGTTACTCATTTTAGTAAAACATAGTCCATCCAGTGGACATTTATGAAGCTATTAGGTTTGTAGGTTCCATATGACCACAATTGTATGGCTTATTAAAAACTCATAAAATAATGTTCTTATGCCTCCATTTTATCTATGATATGATCCGTGCAGCAAAAGTTGGCAAAATAGTTGGCTGTTTTGCTGCAACCAGTGCTGGAATGTTATATGATCACATCAAGGATGCATTTACATTTGGCAACTACACTGACATGCAGAACTTTTAGACCACCTTGTTAGATTAATTACTTTTGCTAATTTTACCTCTAAATCAAGAGTGATTAGCAATATGGACGAAAAGAAAACAAATTACTGCATTTTCATTAATGCTTTATGGTGGATGATACAACATCTTAAGCATAGTTATGTTAAAAAAAGATTATGCAAAAATACTGGGCCACCAGCAAAAATTTAAACTTTCAGCTCTTTTGTCTGGCTGTTAATTTTGGATTATTTACTGGTACTATAACAATCTTTCTTTCATCTCTTTTGTCTAGCTTTTGTGGTATTCAAGTTTTCTTTGCAGTTAAAGCACTTTCAGTAGAAGCAAATATCTTTTGAGTGTTTTCAATACCATTTTTAGAAATCTTTTGGCACCTAGGTATCTCTCCTTGTGTTATCTTCCCCTTCAAATTCACAACTTCCATCTTTGTTTGAGCAGAAATTTTAGCCATGATTTTAGTGTAAAAAAGCAAGCTAATATTCAACAATAATGGCTTGCGAATGTATCTTACATTCATGTTAGTAAGATGAAACAATTCCTACTTGTATATTATCATCACTTGATCATCTTACATCTTTCTTTAGCTCAATAATTTTACATGTTTTAGTACAACTTAAACTGCTTAAGGTTGTACATCTTCTCTTACACAGTAACTATTGAAATGCAGCAATAATGGGGTTAATAATGGTAAATATATTTGCTGCTTTTTGTTTTTGCAAGATAAGTAACTTACACACATATTAAAGGACCTAATTATTATGTTAGATATGTAGATGACACTTTCTGTGCTTTTGATAATGAGTTTGAAGCTGGAGTATTCTATCAAGTACTTAACATATAGCATCTGACTTTGCACTTCACCTACAAAAAGGAAAGCAATGGTATTCATTCTTTTCTAAATGTCCTGGTATAGTCATCAGATTCATGATTTATTACATCAGTATACCAAAAACTAAACTTTATAGGCTTATATACCCAGTAAAATTTGTTTTAGATAGCAAAAAATCAAGTTGATTAGGACCTTGGTGTATCAGGCTTTGGAAATATACTCTGAAATAATAAGTTCAGAAATTGAAATTTGAAAGTTCTGAGCAAGAATGCATATCTGCTGGATACCAGTATAAGGTAAAAATGTGACAATTTCATAAGACTAGGCTGATTTTACCCAAGAAATGTTCTATCAATTTGCATGTACCATGGATAAGTCATGTATTGGTTTTGTACCCAATCAATGTTAAGATTGGTCCAGAAGAATATTCTACCTCCTCATCATATCAGTCAAGTAATTTACCAATTTAGATGTCAGTGTGGTGCTGAGTATATAAGTAAAGCATGTTAGAAGTATGGATTAACCAACACATACCAGCAAATATTTGTAAAGGCAAGCTTGGCAATTTATATAGGTGCAAAAAAAAAACAAAAAAAAACAACAGGTTCAGCAATATCTGAAGATCTGTTGAAAAACCAGCAGTGTGCCCTACTTAGAGACCAGACATGTTCTCAATGCTAAGAAAGGCTAATAATATTGTTTCACTTGAAAGTGTTGGAATCTATTTACATTATGTTCTACCAGTCACATCTGTAAGCAAAAAGAGTGGTTGGTGTTTGATTGATTGATTTTGCTTTTTACAGCTCATCAATACTTTGTTGGTTTCTTTTTGAATTTCTGAGATAAAGGAGTTATAATTATTCACAATTTACATGTGGACTATAGTCTTCATCCTTGTTGTTGTTATTACGTTTTAGCTGTTTTGACCTTCCATCTTTATCAGATGTATGTCAATCCAGATAAACTGATGAGAATTCCAAACTTGAACTCTTTAATTAATTTACAAGGGTAGACTGTTCTTATTCCACTGCCCATGTCTAGCGATATCTCATCTAGTTCTTATTTTGAGTACTGCTAAATTATGAATAAAACTAAATCAAGGGTTCCATTCAGAATTCCTTCCAGGTTACCTGAACTGACATATGAAGACTGGCAGACACAACAGTCAAAACATTGTGATGACAACAATGACGAGGACAATAGTCCACATGTAAATTTGGAGTGTTAATTAGAGCCATTATATATTTAAGGATGTGCATTGTGGTGCAGTGGATATCGACTCAGAACGACAAATTGGAGAGCTGAGTTCGAATTCCAGTTGAATTCCTTGCATTCACTTACATACAAATACCTTGGGAAAGGTATTAATCCATCTCTTCCCTCCAGTTATGGGTTAAATAACAGGACAGATCTGGTTCTATAGCTTTGGCTGGCAACCAGTCTACCACAGAAAGCAATGGCAACCTACTGCAGGATAATCTTCTGCCCAGTCAGTTATGTCTCTTTCGAGACATGATCGCCAAAGTGTGTATCACGTATGGCACTTAACTGGTATATTTGAAATGAGTGACTGGTAGAAGTGTTATATTTTTTTTTCATATAACATTTGTTTTTGTTTTTCTTCATTTTTTTTTTTTTTTTAGTGGCTGTTCACATTTTTGTCCACAATCTCAGGTCTAATGACAGAAAAACAATCAATAGATAGATTTAGCTGTCTTTTTTATTAATCATTGTTATATTTCAATATTACCAGTTTATGGTAATATACATTTTTTTGTTACTCTCCACTTTTTGTTATAAATTCTCTTCTTTTAATCTGTCTATTTTTACTGCACTAATAAATATTTGTTTTGTAAAATAAATTCTGCTTTTTAAATTTAGTGATCAACTGGCAATGGAAACACTGATGCCATGTGGTGTAACTACATTTAATATTTCTGATATTTAGTTATTTGGTTAAATTCTGGTAAGTAGGTCAGGCTAAGAACTTCTCAGCATCTCCATGTGCATACACACACACATAATATGGAGATGTAATAATAAAAACATGAAATGCTTTACTGATGTTTTGTTGTTATATATATATATATATATATATATATATACACACACACTACCAGCCATAATTATTAGGCCACTCCAGTGTTTTAAAAAATTATGTATTTACTATTTTTTAGTATTTATTGCCAAGTGAATAAGTGTAATTGAAAATAGAATGGTTCTTTTGTTAATACTGCACAATAACATGTGCATCAAATAAATTTATAAATATTTAATAATTACCTATATTGCAGTTTCATCAATAAAAGAATGAAGAAAATTTAGGGTGATTCAGATGGATTTATCTTTGCTTCTCTGCCTTGTAAAATTTTGCACAGTAATAATAACAAAAGAACCATTCTATTTTAATTTTGAATTACCCACTTGGCAATAAATACTAAAAATAGTATGAAATACATCATTTCTTTTAAAAAACTTGGGTGATCTAATAATTATGGCTGGTAGTGTATATATACTTGAATGTTTTATTTTAAGTTATATATAAAGGTGCTGAAAAGATCTTAATCCAGTCCACTTTCCAAAATCAAACTAAATGACTAAATGTTAAATTCATTTTGGAAGAGACTCTTGTTCAGGCTGAAAACTTTTCAGTAACTCTGTGTGTGTGTGTGTGTGTGTGTGTGTTATCATTAATATAAATGCCCTACAAGCTGTTTCTCAACTTCTCCCTTTTTCCTTTAAAAAAAGAAACTCAGCAGAACATTAAGATATTAGTTATCTATTTGATTCAATAAAATATATTCCTAAGGATGATTACTGCATAAATATATTATGTTCATTATATATATATATATATATATATATATATATATATATATATATATATATATATATGTAATGAATTATTTTGTTGGTAGCTTCCCCTATGTAAATAGGGGTCGCAGGTTCAAATCCTGCTGGATAGCACACATTTTCGTAATAAAAATTTATCGTGAAATAATCAGGCCGGTAGATATAAATATAAAATACTGTTTAATTAAAAACAGAATATCTACTTAAATACGAGTATCGGTAAAAATAATGTTCAAAATAATTCATTACAAATTGTCGGTTGCTTATAACCAAGTTTCATTAAAATTCGTTAATTTCCGTAATATATATATATATATATATATATATATATATATATATATATATATATATACGGTGCAATGAGTAAACTGTCCCCATTTTATATTTTAAATTTTCCGCATGTACATTGTTTGTTTTAATTTTGTTGACTGCACAGTATAGTAGACTCAGTTTGGCACCATCAGTGAGAAAAAGAGCACCATGACACAATTCACTCTGCCAGAAATTTGGAAACAGCATACTGTACAGCTTAGCATTCATGCAGGAAAATGCAATATGAACATTTCAGAGTGTTTAGGTATTAATAAGAGGTTAGTGCAAAGGATTCAGAAAGAGTTAGATGAGTCTAATGGTGATTACAAAGGTGTTTAGAGTGATCACTAGTGATGGTAATATTATGACTCCTTTCATCTTCCCACAGAGCCTCAGACTCAACACAGAACCTGACATCAAGTGCCTTCAGAAGGTAATGTTGCTCTGGGTCAAGAGAGTGACTGCTGGATGACTTTATATCTAGCAACAGGACTCTGCACAATGTCACATAAGCAGGAGAATCCAGTCATAACTGTCAGTCAATTTCTGCAACCACAGCACCCATTACATCTGGACACTTAATTCCCAGACTGCAACCTCTTTGATTATTATGTGTGGGGCGCAGTTTTCAGCCTGAACAAGAGTCTCTTCCAAAACTCCTTGTAACACCAAAAAAAAAAACTGAAGGCAAGGATTATGGCAGCATTCTCCAGCTTAAACAAAGAGAAACTCCAGAAGAGTTCCAGGTGATTTTGAGGACATCTGGAGGCTGTGGCTGAAGCCAATGGCAATTTTATTGAATAAATTTACTCTTTAGTATTTCAAGACATTTTTGTGTCATTTTAGTAAATAAATCTGTTAAAAGATGTCCATATTATTTTCATTTTGCGTAATTTAGTTGACAATTTATCTATCGCACCCTGTACACACACACAATTGGCATGGAAGTTATGCTCTACTTAAGACCAGCCATTCATTGGTTTTTTGTAACAAAATCAAAGGAAATATGCTGAGGTCTTCATTGTTGAATCATTACTAATCTCCTATAAATTATAAAGAACATCAGCAGCAGGAAAGGAAAATAACTTAAAACTTAATTACCGTACAGCATGTAAATTCACTTCACACCATTGAAAGCAATCGCTCTTATATAATAGAAAGTGTTATAAATAACTGTTAATTTGAGGTTCAGTTGATTTTTGTGGAATCTAGAGATAGACTCTGCAATGTTTAACATTTTTCAATGGCTGTTTAATTACATTAACAACTAATTGAAAGTTACACTCTGCACTTTGTTTAGATAGCAACTTTTATTATTATTACATTTTTCTAGCATTTACTCTAATTTTTAACTTTTTAGTCACTTTTAATTAGAGCTCTACTCAGATTGACAACTGCTTTAACAATTAAGCAACAAGAAATCAGTAGCTTTGTCAAAAACAAATCTAGCCTAAAATCCATCACATTATTACACAGTCACTATCAATGCCCTATTCGTTTTTTATGCTTGTAGTATTTTATATAGCAATATTATCATTATTTATTTTTATTTTTGGTTGCATATTGTTCACCATTATTATTAATTTTGACGAGTACTGGCAGTAGTACTCACTTATTTTTTACAGCAAACTACAATAATGAATAGACAGTGCTAGATCAGAAATAAAATATAAGCTGTTGGTGTGATTTGAATTCATATTCCTTTCATCTTAGAGAAGCCAGCTTGAAAGCACCATCTCCTTTAATTAATAAGCTACAAAAATTTGACAGCTTTGCAGAAAAACAAATTTAACTTTTTAACTTCTTAACCCATCTCTTTCCCCCACAATCATTATCATTTTTGTATTAATTTTTTGCACTAGAAATACCCTCAGTAAACACAAAGACTCATGACAATAGACCTGGCATGCACCTGATGGAACATACCACAACTAAATTAATTGTTTTGGTTCAAATGCAGTTTCTGTTTGGATCAAGATTGCAACATTTCCAACCACAGAGGTTGGGAGCGATCATGACATGGTTATGATGAACTTTAAAATCAGCATAAAGAAAATTAAAAAAACCCAAACTTGTAACACTAATGTTCAACATGGAGAGGCTGAAAACTTCAAGGCAATAATCAAAGGAAAATTCAATCCAGCAAAGGATATCCTCAGAAATATGTGTAGAAAACCCCTGCCATGGGTAACAGATGCATTCTTCAGACACAAGAAGCAACTTGAAGAAGAAAAAGTATATTTATGTCAGAGGAAATCAGCAAAAAATCAGGAAGATCATAGAAAAGTTCAAAGAAGATAGGATTGGTAAGCAATGTTCATAGACAGAGGAAAATCTGCAAAATATTGAGGGCAAAAGAGTGTTCCAAGTTGTGAGAGACATAACAAAACCAAAGCAGGTAACATCATCCAAGACAAAAGATGGAAACTGTCTCACAAAAGATGACATAAAGAAGATTATAATTTGTTTCATGACTTGTTTGTTTAATGGTGTATAAACTTCTTATGGGTCATTTATGCCAAAATTTAATTTTCTTTGGAGCTTTGAAGTAATAAAAATATGTTATTCTGCTTTCACAATTAAATACATGATAGATGATATTCAGCTTTTGTGTATATATATGTTTGTGCAGACATAATAAACTAGAATTAGAGATATGTGTGTTTTATGTTGTAGTTTTGTTGAAGTTATATTTTACAATACAGTCTGAAAGTGCACAATATTATATGAACTAATATCATGAAAGAGTTCTTCCATATTAGCTATTTGGTTGGTTGATTTTGTTTAGTTGTATATCTAGGGATTATTTAATTCTAAAATCTAACTATTTTAAACAATTTTATGGATTCATAAAATATATTTTGAGCATAACTGTATGCCTTCAACTACAGATAAAATATATTGTTGGCCATTTTGTTATAAAATGTATTGTTGATAATCCTACTATAAAACTGAATTGCTGATCATTTTGCTTTAGTAATTTTACTAAAAATAAATATTGATAGTAATTTTTTTAATATAAAAATATATTGCTAATAATTTTACTAAAAAAAATGTATTTTTATACTTTCATAGAGTTTTGTTTTTGTTTGGGGGTTCAATATTTGTCTAAAGCTGGGACATCAACAAGTGATACCACCCCAGGTCAGTGTGGACCTAGGAACACCAGCAATTTAAAGGTGGCTCTACACTCCTCTATACTTTCAATCACCCGATCAGAGGCCTTGCTGCCAGATGTAGTTTATTATCATACCCAGGACTACATAATGCCAAAATGGACGTGAC
This sequence comes from Ascarosepion bandense, assembly GCA_037127315.1. Taxonomy (NCBI): domain Eukaryota; kingdom Metazoa; phylum Mollusca; class Cephalopoda; order Sepiida; family Sepiidae; genus Ascarosepion; species Ascarosepion bandense. Next base: position 1,996,905 of record JBBBDQ010000897.1, on the reverse strand, counting down.
CCCAGTGTAACAAAGTGTCAAGAATCATTAAATAATGATGACATCCCAATCTTAAGTGAAGTAGAAAAAACCATCAAAACATTGAAAAATGGCAAACCAGATGGAATTGACAACATTCCAGCAAAGGTAATCAAGATTGTAGGAGAGTCAGTGATCAATATTCTTACAATCATCTGCAATAAGATCTAGCAAACTGATGAATGGCCAACACCATGAACACAATCTCTCATCATCACCCTCCCCAAAAAAAGGCAACTTGAAATTATGCCAAAATTAGTGTGATAAGCCTCATCAGTCATGCAAGTTATACTAAAAGTCATCTTAAAAAGACTAAGACTGCAGATAGAAAAACTAATTAAAGAACAAGCTGGCTTTAAACACGGAAAGAGCACAATAAAGCAAAATTTCACACTCTATATATTGTGTGAAAAATACAGTCAGCACCATGAAGACATCTTTCCCATATTCATAAATTTTAAAAAGGTATTAGACTGCATTTGGCATGAGATACTGTGGGCTACTATGAAGAAATATAATATTGGCTATTATCTGATTGAAACAGCTCAACAGCTATACTAACAAACCAGCAGTATGATTTCTGCCCAGAGAAGAGTTGAGGATTGTTTCCACACATCAGTCTACATGTGGCAAGAATGCCTACTGTCCTCTAACTTTTCAGTATCTCCCTGGAAATAATAATGTCAGATGCCCAATCATTATTGGAGACAAAAAGCTCACCTTAAAAAATAAACCGACATAGTTGCATGTGTTCATCTCATCAGTTTTCCTATATGCATGCATGTCTTAACTTTAACAGCAGAACTCTAAAAGTAGATCCAAGTTGCAGGGATGAAATACTTCAGAAGTCTGTTTGGTATTTTCTACAACAAGCATGTCATCAATGAAGAAGTGTGCAGAAGAGTGAAGAATCAGATAAATGGCTTTAAAGATGTGTTAACCCCCATAAAAAGAAGGGAACTGAAGCAGTATGGCCACATAACCTGATCACAAGGCTTCTTCAAGACCATCTTACAAGGAATGATACCAAAAAGAGATGATCAGCTAACATTGTTAAATGAACCAACAAAAGTTTTGCCAAGACCCAGACACTAGCCAATGACTGAATCACGTGGAGGCTTCTTGTTGAGCAAGCCGCCATGCATCATTCCCCTTACAACTCTGGCTGGTTATAGAAAAGGAGGAATATCAGTTATAGTAGTATACTTTTTAAATTTTTATTAAATGAAGAATTTCCATCATTTATTATTATTATTATTATTATTATTAATTTATTCCATCATTTATTATTTATTATTATTATTAATTTCCATCATTTATTATTAATTTCCATCATTATTATTAATGATGATTTTTGGTTAGTATTTGCTTTCATGTTGTAGGTCAGATTTTGTATTCTTCAAAATCATCAAATTTTTAAAGCTTAGCAGTTATTGTAGCTGGTGCAATCAGCCAGACTTTCTTGACGCAAACAGAGTCTAAGTTAAAATCTCACTTAGAATTTTTATGTTTATTTCTGATCCTTGTTGCGTTGCAGTAGATATCGGCTCGGAACAAGAAATCGGGGAGCTGAGTTCAAATTCCAGTTGAATTCATTGCATTCACTTACGTGCAAATACCCTTGGGAAAGGTATTAATCTGTCTATTCCTTCCAGTTATGGGTTAAATAACAGGACAGATTGGGTTCTATAGCCTTGGGTGGCAACCAGTCTACCGCAGAAAGCAATGGCAACCTACTGCGGGATAATCTTCTGCCCAGTCAGTCATGTCTCTTTTGAGACATGATCGCCCAAGCGTGTATCACGTATGGCACTTAACTGACTGACTTATCCTTGTCTACTTGCTATCATATATTAATGGCTTAAGTAAAAGGTTCAATAAAAAGCAACTAAAAAGATCAAAGTAGAAAATTAATAATAATAGTTAACAATGTTTCATTTAATAAAATCTAAAATAAAGATAATACCATTGGTATTTTTATCAACTTAATTTGTTACTTTTTTTTGCAACCCCCTACATTGCTATTTGATGATAATTAGCTAGTAGCATAGATCAAAAATAAAATAGACTCTAACAAATAAATTCTGAAATAAATTTGTTCACTTAAATGTCTTTACCCTGAGTATCATTGGATCATATCCACTATTCAAAAGATTTGATAAATTTCATACTTTATATATTTCATACTTTTAAGGGTCATCAACCTCGACGTGGTGTAATGGTTAGAAAGATTATCTCGCTCGGTACATCCATTCATTTAATTGGAGTAGATAGACTGAACTATCGCCCGGTTCACACTCCACCCACATCTATTGAACAGGTGTAGAGGCTCATCCCTTGTTCCCTGTTTAGGATGTGGTTTCCGGTTTTCTCTTTTCCAATCTATTAACTCTTACATAGCCCCCTGCACACCAGTGGCCTTACCGCCTTGCTTGGGGTGATGTGATTAAAAAAAAAAAAAAAATTTCTTAAGTATGCATTGCCTGAATATCTCTGGTCTGAGTAGTTTCAGCTGTCATTAGCTATTGTCAAAGACTTCTGGAGAGTTTTTTGTACTCTGTCAAGTTTACAAATATTTCATTTCTGCATGATCACATGACTGTCCATGTTGTCACTTATTTTTTTTATTGAAATATATTTAGTATGTTTGTTCCTAAATTTGATTCCATTTTACTGATAGTGGGGGGTTTGTATTCATGCTTGATGTTTCTAATATTCATAGTCATTTTTTGCAGCTACTGTGATAGAGAAACTTTGTGCTATTAGTGAGGATTTATCAGATTTCTTTTATTTTTAATTGTGTTGTTTGGTGATATATTATTTTCTAGAGCTATTATCAAATAAATGGTATATTAAATGGTATGATGATGTAGTGGTTGTGAAACCAATGTATGCATTGTTTGAATGATTATTATTGGTGAATAGTTTTCCAGGTGGGTAAGCAAATTCATAAGCAACATCAATTTGCTGAAGTTTTGATTTTTTTTTCATTGTGTCATTGATGATGATTATGTAGGAGGTTTTTAGTTTTATATAATTAATGATGAGTTTAATTTGTTTGTTTTTATCATTATGTAATATGTATCTATGTTGTAGGTGTCTGGGTACTTTGTAATTAATTACACATATATGTGTGTATGTATGTGTGTAATGACAATTTAAATATATTTAATAGATAAGTAGTTAGTTTATTATTATTTCTCTTGCTGATATACATTTTGTTCCTGCGAAATACAGTTAATTTTCTGATGATGCCAGTTCATTCAGGAAAAAAAATCCAAAATTTTATATATATATATATATATATATATATATATAATTCATATTATCCCATAAAATTGTATATCATTATGTTGGTTTCGTTAAGCGATTCTCAAGGCAATAGTTATTTGGTAGTATTAAACTCCTTTGTAAAAACTGCTATCATTCTTGCAAACATGTCTCTTTTCTCCTAACGGTTGTGAATGAGAAAATTGAAAATAAAGTGAAAAGTTCAATACTGTGTGTGTGTGTGTGTGTGTGTGTATGCATTGAGTAGTGGATTTAATAATGCAGTCATTTGAAAAATATTTACCTTGTATTGTCTCTCTCTCTCTCTCTCTCTCTCTCTCTCTCTCTCAATTCTGCAAAAGTTAATTAAAAAAGCTGAATTAAAATTTCTAAAATATATCTTTAAATATTTTTAGTATATACTTTTTCAAATAAGAAGCACAGAACATGAACAATTTTCTTCGTGAATGATTCTCTAGCATTGCATGAACATTTAAATATACACATATGTGTATGTGTGTATGCTTGCACATGTATTTGGGCATCAAATTATATATTCAATAAAAAACATCAAAAACCCAAATAAAATATGTAATAACACAAAGTTTATATCTAAACATAGTGATGATCCATGTACACTGTCTTAATATGTATAGGAAAAACTAAAAAGTTGTAAGTTTAAAAATGTATATATATATATACATATATACATATATATATTCTCTTCTGTTCAATATGTCCAAATAGTGGATATATTGGTGAATCTGGAAATAGCTTTAGATTCCGTTTCAATAATCATAAACTTAGCATACACCAGAACAACCAATATTCCCCCATAGCCCAACACTTCAATCAACCAGGACACACATTAGAAAACTGCAAATGTTTACTAATAGACTCCGATTTTAGTTCTACACACTCACACAGAAAGAAAGAAAAATACTGGATTTAAAATTAAATATACACAGGCTAGGGTTAAATAGGGACTTAGGTGTTTTGAATCTTTATAAATATTTCAATAGTTAAACATTTTTTAGATACAATTAAAAAATTTTCTCTAAAACAAAATTTATAAGTATTATTAAAGATAGGTTTACGTTTACAAATATTTAAAACAATCTGTCGCTTTCTGCGTCACATGATGTAAACAGTCTCTCGGACGAATGTTCTCGCAAAAACGTTTCTAATTTAAATTTTAAAATCATTTGTTTCTGATGAAAGGCCAAGGACGGCCTGAAATATCAAATATAATAATAGAAATAAATAAATATTGTCAGAAAAATACATTTTTAAACTTACAAGTTTTTAATAGTTTTTCCTATATATATATATATATATATATATATATATATATATATATATGAACATTGAATTGAGACTCAGTAAAGCAGAGATAATTCACAACTAAAATAGAAGACAATGATCTGTTTAATTAATCTGTTCCCTTTATACTTTTTACTACACATTCAATGATATGGCTAAATCCATTGATTACCCTTGGTATTAAATCAATTGTTGTTCTTGTTATGTTAAAAATTTTGTGTTTAATATAACAGTAAAATAAAAATATCTCTCAGAAGAAGATTAGTAACAGAATGACAAAGACAACAAATTCTTTTTCTAGACCAGGTTGAAGGAATAAACAAAGGTGTCTGAGTATCTCACATGAAAGGCTTGAAAAAATAAGACAATAATCTAAGAAATGTCGAACTAAACGAACTGATTAATTAAACAGTTCATTTTGCTCAGGAACTAATATTGGTAAATTTTCGTTTTAGGACCTGAAGGCCTTTCTTCACCCCTTCAAATCTTTGCAAAACATCCCTATTTCCGTGCAAATGTATATGCTGAACGCAGATCGATAATTGTTTATTGAAGAAACCTACCTTTTTTCATTTTATCGAGAAGAAAAACATGGAACTTCTTGTCACTGTTTATCTCACCCCCTAACCACGTTTAGAAAATGTTATTCACTGCAGACTGACTTCACGCGTAGATTTCCGATTTTTCGTTTTTTTTACTTCCATTTTGCGATGAATACACGGAAAATGAGTTCCGAAACCCAACAAATCACGAAGTAATTGCTAAAAAGGGAGTAAATAGAACGAATTCAGTATCCTAGGCTACGCCTCATGTCATTCAGCGGTTAAACAGATATGAGAACGGTGGTAAGGGGTGAGTCCGATTTATTTCTGGCCGATAACATGAAAAAAAGGTACGGTTCTTCTATAAACAATTATCGAATTGAGTTCAGCATATACATTTGTACGGAAATAGGGATGTTTTGTAAAGATTTGAAGGAGTAAAGGCCTTCGGGTCCTAAAACGAAAATTTACCCTAATATCGTCTAAATGCAAATAAAGATTTTTTTCTGTATGGATTATTAAAAGAACTAAGGGAAGTTATTACGCATAAATTTACTAATTTAAGTTGATTTACCTCCCTTCATGCTACAGATGGTAATTATTATATAGTTTGATGACTGCACTGAGAAAATTTAAGATAATAACTACGTTAGATTATGGTTTATTGACCAACTGCGCGCGCGTGTATGTGTGTGTGTGAAAATTGTTATTATGGGAAGTGAATCAGGTTATGAAATTTTTATAACCTCCCTTTTTACATATAGTATATTTAGGTAGCAATCCCTCTGTTGCACTGTAATTGACTGACAAGATACTACTGTTGTGTTTTTCTTGTGCTAAGAGATTTCTAACTAAAAAAGAAAATTTCTTGTTTTTAGACTAAAGATATAATAAAAACGTTAACAGAAATACTTTAATAATAATGGCTGGCCACTTGTATTTGAAGATACCTGTCTGGTGGCTAGCTAATCCCCATTGCAGACGCTTACTATATATATTCGGGTTTCAATCCTGGGTAAAAAGCAATCGACTGTCTAACTGTACTGATGAGCTGTGATACAGCGAAACAGATTTGTCTGTGAATGACTATATATATATATTATGAATAATCAAGAGTGGTTTTCCAATGCAAATAAAGTAAATTTAACATGCATTTATATTCCTGAATAAATCCTGAAAACATAGGCCATACAAAAATATATTTATGATCAACACAATATCCCATATACCCGAATAAATTATTTAATTTTACATTTTAAGATGAAATAGCCTTCATCAGTTTTTCACACAAATTTTTCTTAATTTTTCCACTATTTCAAATGTAACACTATCTATAGCAGTTATTATTGCTTCTCATTGTTCTTTACTTGAATAATGTTTTTCATTCTTGTAAAAATTTGCTTTAATAATGAACAAGATTTCTCTGGAGGCCATTCCATCAATTTGGTGCTTTTGAAAACTTTTTTCACTAAAGGAGGTAGTAGTCAGTTTTAAAGAATATGAAGGAGTATTTGCTTGCATTAATATACACTTCAGCTTAAAAGTTTTTGATTGTGGCATGGACCAATCAAAAATGTTTTATCCATAAATTAGAATAATTTTGTGCATTTATCTTGATATCATCACTTTGAAAGAACCTATAATTTCCTTGCCTACAGTACTAGCACAAATATCCTTGAGAAAGGTATTAATCCATCTCTTCCCTCCAGTTATGGGTTAAATAACAAGACAGATTGGGTTCTATAGTTTTTGCTAGCAACCAGTCTACCACAGAAAGCAATGGCAACCTACTGTGGGATAATCTTCTGCCCAGTCACTTAATTGACTAAGAGTACTAGCAGAAAAAAATTACTAACTCCCCTCACCCATTGTGTTGGTTAAATATTTCTATGAAAGAAACAACATCTAACTTAGCCATCATGTCCATCCAATGTAACTCTAAATTAATCACTGAAAATTGCTGTTGAGAAATTAGTTTATATGTACTTCTTAACCTAACTTTTTCCCAATTTCTAGTGTTGTATTCCTATCACTCAATAACAATGCAATATTATGGTTCTCTTTTGAATTTATGTCTTTACTCATAGCAATCACTACTTGTAAAATTTCAATAAATATATAATTATATACATTTATTTACAATATCTTTAACAACCTTAAATTTGTATAATAAAATCTTAAGTGAATAATTATAAATATTTTTTAACAAAAATTAGATATTATAAGTTGATATTTACATGATATATTTATCATATAAATAAAATATAACTTTAAAAAATTGCTAACATTAGTTGATTAATAGCAATTTTACTGTAAAAATTTAATTGCATATAATAAAATCTAATTGTGTGAATATTTATTTAATAATATGTCAAATATTATAAGACTGTAGTACATAAAGTTAATAGCAGATGGCAACTTTGATGCTATGAAAATACCCAAACCTACAAGGGTTGGCTGGAAACTTCATAGGCTGACCAAGATACACATTAAGTAAACACACCAGTTGGTAGACTAAAAATCATCAACTGTACCAGAGTACAACATCTGGCTGACCAGCTGTTGTATTCTGTTACATGGGCATGATAATGCACCACATCATCAGAAGTAAATTATACACAACTGGTTTCAGGCACATTCTGGAGATTTTGCTTGACCCAATCAAGCATTTTTGGAATGTGATAGAGAGGTCTGCATTCCAAATCATGCATCAGCTTTTATATGAACCACTATCAAGACAGTATGATACAACATCTCTCCTGATGTCTTCTGAACACTTGTGGAATTGATGCTATGTTAAGTTACTGCACTACAATACTAAATACTTACTTCATGACTTTTAGTGTGTGTGTGTGTGTGTGCATGTATCTATGTATGCATGTAATCATTTGTGTCCCTCAGTATATAAGTTATTAATGTAGATGATCTGTGCAATGTAAAATAGATGGCTCAACAACTTATATATTTCCAAGTGAATTTGGAAACTGGAGGTTTTATTGCCAACTCAGTATACAAGATTAAACTAAGATTTTAACCAACAGAAAAGAGCAAATATATTAAAAAACTTCAATTTCAGGCAAAGGTTCTGTCTACATGGAATAGGCATATTTACACTGTGATAGAAAAACAAGTCCAGCGGTACTGTGAGGCTTTTCTGGGGTGAATGGTAATGATGGATCAGTTCTGAAATCATATTTGACCCCAGGGTTGTCATCTGATGAAGATTTTGACAGAGACATTTGCCTTTTTTTCCAGCAGTAGTTGCAAGATTTTATTTAGTATAAAGGTAATAATTTATTTGATTTTATTGAATGCAATGACAATTTTTATAACAAGAGAAGTTTAAAACAGACAAAACAAATAATGAAAACACGTCTTATCAAAGTCAGTCTATCCAGTATTTTGCCAGCATGTAATATTATATTTAAACATTGCTGGAAAAAACATTGTGTTGTTGTTGAATTGGATTTTCTCTATATTTTATTTTATTTTATTTTATTTTATTTTATTTATTTTTTAAGTGGGGATTTACAACATAGTAATATCATTCAATATGGTACACCATTTTTTTTTTTTTTCTCTAAAAATGCTCTTTTATATCATCCAAGCAGAGAAATAATTATTGGCAGTTATTCTAGTTTTTACCTGAAGATTAAAATCAAGTCAGCTTTAGTTTTTACTTGATCATTAAAATTAAGCAATGAAGAAATTTATCAGTACCTACATTGGAACAGAAGGTGCTGTAAGCAGCTTTTGTAAATACAAGCATTCTGCAAAAATTTATATTGCAAGGTCCCTCACATCATACCTTAGATAGATGCAAACATTTATAAATTTCATGGTATAAAATGTAAGATAATATTAACATCCCCACTTTTTATGGCATATATATATATGTGTGTGTGTGTGTGTATTAGCAAATTCTCTTTTAGGTATGTCAGATTAAATAAATTGCAAACATTATGTCTGGTTATCTAAACCTATTTATAAATGGAACTTTGTCTGTGTGTGTGTCTGTGTGTGTCCATTACCTATAGACTCCGAAACGGCTGAACCGATTTTCTTGGAAATTTACACATTTGTACTACAAGCATCTGCGAGTGTTCTTAGCTAGGTTTTGTGTCGAGGTACCCCTGATAAATATCGAAAATCGATAATTGAAAAAATCGGGTTATAGAAGGAGTGGTCCGATTTTAATGAAATTTCATACACTCATAGACAAAGACATAAGAAACGATATTCAGAAGTTTCAAGGTTGCAGTTCTTACAATAGTGCAGAAAATCGATAATATATATATAAAAGGCAAGATGTTTGTGTGTGTCTGTTTATCTGCCTGTATATCTGTATTTTTTTTCAGCCCTTTTATTTTAGTTTTTGCTTCAGGTTTAGCTCTAAGTAGGTATAATTGTAGTTCTTAGTCTTAGCCATGATACTATTTACTCAGAGGACTTATTTGGCCTTCAAAAATCAGTTTATGACAGAAAAAACTTATTTGATATCGATACCAGGAAATCAAAATTTGACTTACATCCTTTCATTTTTCTTTCTACGGTTTCGCTTTAACTGGAAACAACTATTGCTTTTTAGTCTTTCGTGCCACGTCCAAAGAATCTGAGCTCCAGGACCATGGATTAGTTTTAAAGCTTTCATTACACCCAAGCAACACTGGGTTATACTGCTAGTTTTTCATAAAATTTGTTCGTACTCACGGATACTTTTACATGTATTATAATTGAAAGATGTAATAAATGCACAGTAACTTTTACAGTTGATTTTATTGTCCATTTCTCAATGTTTCCAGGTACTTTCAATCTCTTTCTGAGATTATCTTCAATGGTGTAAGTAGTAGTAACAAAAAATACCCACAAAACTGTGCTGCTAAAAATTACTAAGTTTTTTTTTGTTGCTTCAAATATAATGGTAGACAATTATGCTTAACGTTCATCACAACGTGAAAATTATCCACTATAGAATTTTTTTTATGTAGTAATGTCATGGTCATGCCTGTATTAAAGCATGAAAAAAACTGTTAGTTTTATAAACATTTTAGAATATTACTACAATATTCATGGCTGATTCTATGAAGTGACAGCTTAAGTTTTTTAATGAATATTGGCTTGAGGATCTGTACTTTGCATTTGTTGTTTTCTTGATGTAAGATAGTTGTTGTCAATCATTATTTTTTTATGTTGTGAATGTAGACAGGAATGTTCTGTAGATGTCTTGAAATGGACAAATGGTCAGACGTGTACTGTAAGAAGTCTTGTTAATGTAGTTGTTGTAATGGATTTTATTAAAAATAAGCAAATATAGATACAAAATTACAAGTGAGTCAAAGCTAAGTGATGCAAAAAATATCAGTTGGCTGATATTTCAGTAGCACATTAATATTCGTGATCTATTATCTCCACAGGATGATGGTTTATTCAACTTGCACCTCGTTGAATTTGGACTGTCTCTTACAATATCTCCGGGAGAAGGCTATTTCAGCTGGTTCACATCAATTTATCACTAGTCCCCGTCTCACTGAATTTCGTTTTCCACCCCAGTTTCATTAAAAAGACATATACCAGGGTGTTGATGTTAGGTACCGTATTTCTATTTCCCCTCCCTATATATGACTTACTATCTTGACATGTAAGTAATATCATTTAAACATTTCAACTTCCAATGAAAGGGGAGAAAACTTACTCTCTGTTATTGTCTGCCTGTTCCTATCAGCTGTTCTGGTAATCAGTAAACAGGAATTCCTTAAGGCCATATTTTGATCTAAGGTTACATATCGTCAAAACCCATTGACAAATATTTTGACTAACTAGCTTTGATAAATTCTCTTACTTCTCCCAACAAATATAATTTTGCACTCATTGTATCTTGGAATCGGTATTTTCCACTTTTTATCACTTTAGCTACTTTTCCAGACAATAATTGTATTCTCCAATTTTAGAGAAATCTCTTCTTATATTGAAAACCACTTAAAAATAATACCAGCCATCTGAAAATAGGGTTACATCACTCCCAATGTCACCTATCATTTATGAATTAAATGACACTATAACAACTGGTTACACTATTTAACATGCATATTAAATTTTAGGCTCTACCCAAAAACAAAAAATTATTTCCATGCATTCATGCATTGAACACATCAGTTTTAAGCAATACTAACAAGAAAACAATTTCCATACATAATAGAAGTGTCTTTTTTTAATTCTATGCAAATGCAACGTTCTTTTTTTATTTTTGAATTTCATGCAATAATGTAAAAATGTTCGCTTCCTTTAAGTTCATGCAATAACATGCAGTTTTTTCTTCTCTTTTTTTTTTCAAGTGGCAACAGTCTATGTGTATAGGGTTCACACTTCTTTTGACAGGAATAACAACAAGTCCTTTTATCTTCTTTTTTTTCAGATATGTGTGTGGGTGTGGCTATGTATGGGCTTCTTTCTTTTTTGTTGCCAACTTCTTCTTTACAAGGGGAGGTTTCAATGACTTCTTGACAGGAGTCGGTTCTTCTTCAGCTCCTGCCATCAGGTTCAATTGGATCTCGTCCTCTCCTGCCAGTTCTGTTCTGTTCAGATATGGATTGCCAGGCAGTTTTCACTTCTTTGTCTGTTGTACACTCACCATGACCTCGTTTTCCTGTTTCTCTCTGTATTTCCTTATTTTTCACACTACCACTACCACCACAACAACAACTAATAAAGTACTGCTCCCTATTGACCAGTTTACCAAAATTACTTTATTATTCTTCCAATTCATGTCTTCTTTTTCCAAAATATTTAATTTGCCTTTTAACTGATCCATATTAATTTTATCTGTTGGCTTTAATATTTTATCTGTTGGCTGGTATTTGCTCTATCGTGACCTTAAGGTATTTATTTCTTACCGGCTCCCATAAGTGTGTGCAGTTATTTAAGATTTTGTCAACCAACTTTATTATTGAATCTTTTTCTTCAGCCTAGTAATATGAGGGTAGGGACATGGACCTGCTGACTACAGAATACCCCAGAGGTAATTTTATCAGGGTTAACAGTCGCTTCACCCTCAGCATCTTAATGGATTCTCCTTCACACACCCTGGAAAGATCAATGTGTTTTTGAGCAACTACTATTCAAACTCCCTCAGTTATACTGATTGCTTGTAGTAGCACAGTATCATTTAATATCTTAACCTGGCAATATTCTCTAACCCCCTTTCTATAATCATTAAATAATAGGGAGTATACATAGTTGGTGTTCACTAGTAACATAGATAGAACTCAGTGAAGTACATGTTCCCAAGACATCGTTTCTACACTTTCTAGTTTCTTCTATTGCTAACACCAGAAATTTTGTCTAGGCCACATTCATTGCTATATACCTTGTTTCAACTTGGTATCTGGCTATTGCCCCCAGTCCATCCTGTAGTCAGGGGTACGAAATAGGTAAATTTATAACCCAATATATCTCGAACAAACTGTCCCTGTCCAGTAACGGTATGGACTCTACAACCAGTAATTTGTTTTGCTCTAATAAAGTTATACAACCAAGGGCATTATAATACTTCCATAATTCCTTAATGGGATCCACTGGTAACTTTAAATGGTGAGGTAGCTTAGTTTGTATCCTGAATAACAACTCTCTTAAATGTCCAGGGGTCACTAAACTTGAGTACAAGTGACCCAAGGACAACATGTCCAGCTGAGTTCTCATGTAAAAGTAAAATTGTTAGGGACTGACTAGCCTGTCATATTTTGTTAAGAATAGATGACAATCAATAATACTGTTGTACAAACCTTTTAACCCCTGTACTGCGTTCATCAATGCCTCAGTAGTATTTGCTATCTCTTGTCTTAGCTTCTGTAAATTGGTAGTCAGCCAATTTATTTTCACACTATTCTTCATTAGCTCCAGCCTTGTTATATTCAATATTGAAATGCTATTCTGTGCCACGTTGGCTAGAACTGTTTGGTTTTTCTCTAACTCTCCCAGTCTTTGTTTTATGATTCTAACCTCATCTTCTGTTATGGTTTCAAATAAAACATCCAATGCTTTTCCTACAATAGGAACTATTGCTCTTTTCCTTCTAATTTGTAATAATTAAATTCCCTTCAGGTAATTTCTCATTTCCTTACATAGATCCTTCATCATAATTATGTCCCACTCTAAAGGGTACAACAAAAAAAGGTATCACATTACTGTGGGGTAATTCTCAGTGACTTTTGAACTGACAGATCCCAGTTCTTTTATTTCACTCTCCCATTTGTTTGTATGGGTTTAAATGCTGTGAAGTAGTTTTAGCACTGAAGGCTATAATTGTGCTATGTTGGTTGCTAATCGACTTAACATACCCAAAATGTTTGGAACTTGGTAATCTTCCACTGAAAGCTGACTCCTTAGTATTTTGCTAACTGCCGATTAATATCAACTGCCTAGTAGTTCTAGTGAACTCCAATAGAAGTCTTAACTCTTATTAATATAGGAGGGAGAGTCTATTATCTGAGGAATAAGTGTGTTTCCCCATAACACCCCCTCCTAAATTTTACTCTACAGTGGTAAAACTTTATTTTTTTACAGGCAATATGAATGAAGAAAAAAAAAAAATCTTCACTTTTTCAGCAAAAACGTAGTATATCTCTTATGTTTTGGATCCACTTGTAATTGATCCGTTTCATTCCTTTTTCTTTAGGATCAGCGTACTTCTGATAAAGTTGTTGCTGGTGTTGGTAGTTCGAATGTGTCATAAATTGCTTCCATCAGTGTTTTTTCCGTGGGACCACTGTCAACCACGTCCAAAGAGCGTCTTCTGATTTGGTTAATGTGCCTCTTGCACGTAAATTTTTCTCCTTTTACCAGGGACATTATGTTGCCGATCCGCTTGTCAATTATTCCAGTTTCCCAGAACAACTTGTTCTATCTGTAGACTTTGAAATAAATTTTTTCACCTGGGTTGTATTTTTTTATGTGAGTAAATCTTTCTCTGTCTGGCTTTGACTTTTTGGGCAATATCTTGTTGAATACAGATCTAACCCTACGTGCGAACAACACTTCAGCAGGCGATTGTGAAGCTGGTGTTCCATTATTTGGAGTAATCTTGTATACTTATAGGAATTTCTGTAGGGCTTCTTCTGCAGGTATCTGTCTAGCATTCTTTAAAACTCTTTTAAGAGTGTCAACGAATCTTTCTAACCCATTTGACCTTGGGTGATAGGGAGCTGTAGTAATGTGTTTACTCCTTGCAGAAATCCTTAAACTGTCTTGACGTAAACTGGTTTCCATTTTCCGTTACTATTCCGTCTGCAACACCAAACCTTGCAAACAATTCTAGTAGGAAATTTTTTGTACTTTGGGTTGTCAGTTGTCTAATTCTGTGTATTTCTGGCCATTTTGAGAAACTATCTACTACTATTATGTAATAGTATCCATTTAGTGGACCTGCAAAATCCATGTGTAACCTAGACCATGGTAGGTCTGTTTTTGGCCAGGGATTAAATTTTATCAGGGGTGCCTTTGCAGCTAAGGCACAGCCCTGACACTTTGCAACTGTATTCTCGATGTCCCTGTCCATGTTCAGCCAATAAACAAAGCTTCGCATTAGGCTTTTCATCCTAGTGCTACCCAGATGACCAGTGTGGAAATTTTTCAGTATCTGTTTTAGTAGTGTGTAAGGGATCACTACACGTTCTTTATATAATAATACTCAGTGTTTGTAAGATATAGTTGTTCCTGGTGGCTTCTTTTATTTTTTCCAGTGTTACCAAACTGCATTACATACAGTAATTTTTAGTTCCTCTTCAGACTTTAATGCCGCAATTATCATGTCTTCAAACGGTTCACTCATTTTTGGAATTAACCTGGACAGCCCATCAGTGTAGCCAAATTTGTTTGATGGTATGTACTCCATACTGAAGTCATAATTTAGTAGTATTGTACCCCATCTTCGTAGTCGGTTGGCTGTATGTGTTGGCAAACCCTTTTTCGATCCAAAAATCGATATTAGAGGCTTATGGTTCGTTTGTAGCTTAAAATGTTGACCGTGAATGAATCTGTGAAATTTCGCTATTGCAAATATAATACCTAGCGCCTCTTTCTCTATCTGAGTAATTCTTCTCAGCTGGAAGTAGTGCCCTAGAAGCATGCACAACTGGTTTAACTTGACCATCTGCCATTTTATGTAATGTGCATGTTCCAATCCCATAAATACTTGCATCACAGGCTACTATGATATCTAAATCCAAATTGTAATGGGTTAGAAAAGAGTTCCACAGTTAATGCTTCTTTTATCTTTTCAAATGCTTTCTGGCATTCATCACTCCACTTCCAGGGTTTTCCTTTTTTTTAGTAACTCATTTAAAGGTGCCTGCAGATCATACATCTTAAGGATATATACCTTATAATAATTGGCTAATCCCAAAAAACTTTGTAGCGTGTTAATATCCTTCGGAGCCAGAATGTCTTTTATAGCCGCTGCTCGCTCACTCTGGGTCTGGCCGTCTACCATTTTTATCGATGATCTGCCCCAGATATTTCATTTTGTCCATAAACAAAATTGCATTTGTTTTCCTTAAGTTTGAATCTGAATTCTTGAATTCTTGCAACTACTGAGTTTACATGTTTTATATGTTCAGCTATATTTGTGCTTCTCATTAGGATGTTGTCTAAATACATGACAGCAAAATCTAGACCACCCAATATCGAATCCATTACTTGCTGGAAAATGGCGGGCACAACCTTGACACCAAAAGGTAGTCTGTTAAACTTATACAGATCTCGATGCATGTTTATACATAAGAGCTTTGAAGTTTCTTTCTCTAACGGTATTTGCAAGTATGCGTCGCTGAGGTCTATTTTCGAAAATATTTTGCCTCCATTTAGCTTTGCAAAAATTTCTTCTGCTGTTGATAGGGGATAACTGTAATCCTTAAGTGCTGCATTTAAATTGGCCAACTTAAATTCTTTGCAATGCTTGTTAACATTTGCTGCATATTTATGTAATCTTGTTCGTCCTCCTTCATTAAATTCAAACATTTACACATTTTGTGGAACAGAGATGTTTTCTTACTGAAAAGTTCAGTTAATATATTTATTGCCTCGGTAAACTTTAAATCACAGGTTTTTTAGGTAAAATATAATTTATCCTTTTGCTATATTCAAATGTTCCTAACTTATTTAGAAGAAATTTCACCTTCTTTTTTTTTGACCATGAATAGCAGTCTATGGCATACATGCCTGTGTATTTTTTATAATAATTCTTGAAAGTTACTTCTTCGTCTGTATTGTATGTGAAAGTCTTGATCGAGTTCTTAACTGTATTCTCTGGAAAAGAATCTTGAATATTTTTCTCTTCCTTTTCTTAGTTACATCCAAAATTTTCTTTTGAAATTTCATTTACATCTGCACCATATTTTGTTGAAATTTTAACTGCTTGTCGAAAATTTCCTTCTGAATTTGCTTTTGGAATGTACTTTGCTGTTCTAGAATTTTTGCTTGCTGTTTGGCCTGGAATTTAAAAAATTCCTGGAATAAACCTTTAAATTCCTCCATTTTTATGCAAGAAATTTATACCACTTTTTTAACTACTTCACGCTTTTTTGAAGTCTTCTGAACAAAAATTTTGCTGCTTTGTGACTTTGAGATCTTGTTGTCAAAGTATTCATAACTTTGCAATTTTCTTCAGCCAACTGTCATGTTGGTAATCTTTATTTGTCAAATTTCTTTGGCGTGAGAGAAAAAATTTTCTCTCCTACTCTGCATGACCTCACAAAATTTCTGTCATCACCGATTTTGTTGTGGCAACTTTTGCCTTGAGAAAAAACAAGTTTTCTCTCCTCTTCTGAGTGAATTCATAGATCTTCGTTACCAATTATGTTGTGGAGTAGTTTTTGCACTGAATGTTATAATTATGCTATGTTGGTTGCTAATCGACTTAACGTACACAAAATGTTAGGAACTTGGTAATCTTCCATTGAAAGCTGACTCCTTAGTATTTGGCTAACTGCCAATTATTATCAACTGCCTAGTAGTTCTAGTGAACTCCAATAGAAGTCTAAAGAACTTCTATGAACTTCCCAAGAACTTCCTGTTATCTCTTATTAATATAAGAGGGAGAGTCCATTATCTGAGGAATAGGTGTGTTTCCCCATAACATTAAATCAATCACAAATGTGACTAGCCACTTTGATCCAGTTATTACTACTTCACTCATTTTCTCGAAAATCATGTTTTGGCTGTTCCAAGATGCTGTCATCACCATTATCTTCATTGTTTTTAGCATCAACCTTCTTGTGCTGGCCATACCTGCAAGGCAACAAGATATCCCAGTTTTTATTCTTTTAATCATCTATGTTCCTTTTGTTCACACTTACAAATTCCTTAATTTCTATTCCCATTTTCTAGTAGGCTAGTGGAATTTTAGACAGATGCACAGCCTTCCTGCTGCTCTGAAGGTCGGATGTCATTATCAATGCCAGACATGCATCTGGCCAGTATACTGCCAAAAAATGGAATTGACAGGTAAATTTCTCTGCCACTCATGACCTGTTAGTGACACCTTCTAGTCTCTAACAAGTAGCTCCTTTTGGGAATTAAAGGGTGGATAACGAAGAGCTCCAGCGTTGTTGCACACCAACATTTAACCCATCTACCTCAGTTTTCATTACCTTATCTTCTTACAGAGCTTGGGCTTCTTTGCCCCTTTTAGTCTTTGTTTCAGAGGTAATTCAGGTTGAACCTCTGACTTATTCTCTTCTTTGTTGTTTTCCCTTTCTTAACTTTTTCTCAGGGGGTACTTCTGTTTCAAGTCCTGACCTATTCTCTTCTTTCAGTCGGTCTTGAAGTGGAGAGAGAGGTAATTTGTCTTCTTTTTCCCTCTCCCCTGATTCTCCTCCACTCATGGGGAGTTTTTGACTACTGCCCCTGTTGTTTTAACTATGGTTAGTTTTTCTTTTAGTAGCTAGTTTTCCTTCCCCTCAGAGATGTTGGAGCAGAGTGTGGTCACTTTGCGGTGACACACAGGTCACTCATTCCAGCTGGCTATGTTGAGTCCCCACTTGCTGGTTCCTTATCTCTATGTTTTCTTCATCTCAAAAGAGTCTTCGTCTGTTTCCATATCCTCTGGTTCCACTAGGGTTGCTTTCCTCATTTTGGCCTTCCTTTTCTGAGGCTCATCTATTCTCCATTCAGCTGTTTCTTCTAATTTCAGATCATTGGCATGGGCCCTTCTCATATGTCCGGTCATTTGATCCCAGACCACAAATGATACCAGTTCAGTCTGATCCACTATTCTGTAATAGGGCCTCCATCTCTGATCTAGTTTCACTTTTCTTAATGAGACTCTGGTTTTCCTGCTCCTCTCAATCCTTTCTTGAGGAGTAGCTCTGGACATACACACGGTCTTCCAGTAGTGTTTGGAACTGAGAGGAAGATATTTCACATTCACTATTCAAGTCAGTTGACACTTTATCTTCTTTGCACTCACTTGATTCCTCTTGGGGAGTTTCAAACTACAACACCGTACTTCGTCACTTGAGCTTCTTTGCTTCTGGTTGAGTTAACTTTGGCTCAACCTCTGACCTATTCTCTTCCCTCAGTTGTTTCTGGAGTTGAAAGAGGGGTATTTCATCTTCCTCCTCCCACTCACTTGTCACATCTTCTATGGAGACCTTGTCTGTCTCTATCATCTTATTATTGGGCTTCCACCCCACCTTTCTTGCCTTATTCACCTTTAGAAGTTTAGCTTAATTCCTCAGTACTGGCCTGAATTTTTCTGATACCAATGGTAGTCTTCTGTCTTTTACTGTCAAGGCAGGGGGGTTCAACTCCATTCTGGCTTCATGATGATGAAGCCAATCCTGTCCCAAAATCACCTCTTCACACAAACCTGAGGCTACATGAAACTTCTGGACACTGCTCATTCCTTCTACTTTCACCAAGAGCTTCATCATCCCCTTTATCTTCATCATGGTCCCTTCCGCTGAGTAATTTCAATGTCAGCCTCATTCAAGTTCCCCTTATGTCTCAAGCGCTCATAATCTTTTTGATTCAGCATTGAGACCTGTGACCCTGTATCTATTACAGTTCTTACTACTGATCCTCCTACTAATATCTCACAATGAAGCCCTTCTCCTTCTACCAATGCATGAGACACAATCTTCTTTCGTGTTCTAATACCTTAGCTCTCACACCAACTGGCCATGGGTGCTGGCAGTAGCACATCTCTAAGGTCATTCACACAGGGATCCCACTTTGGCCCCTTCCATCTGGGTGACCAAAAGCAGACCCTACTCATCTCACTTGTCCTCCTTTACAAAGGACAGCATCTTTTCAAGTCACCTGATCTTTCACAATACCAGCATCTCCTCATGGGGCAATTGGCTGTAAAATGACCCTCACAGCCACATGCCCAGCACCTCATTCTAGTCATTCCGATACAGGCCACCCTCCCTTTTACTATGGGGACAAAACTTTACTTCTTCCCATTCTTCAGGTTCCTTTTTTATTCTAAATGGCAGAGCACCTCTGTCAAGCACACACCATCTATCTTTGTGTCCCTTTTCACACCTTTCACAGGTGTCGATATCATTAAAATCAGGGGTGAGGCATCCTCGCTCCATCGAACAATTCATCACCCTGTGGCCTTTGCAGCCACAGGTCCAGCAAACCAAGCCGTATTTACCTGGCATTGGTTCATAAAACCCATATCTTGTTTCAGAATCTTCTTTCCTAATCCTTTCACTCTCAAACAAAATCATTGAAAACCACTTTTATGACTAACTTTGCCTTGGATCTTTGTTCCCCACTTTCCACCAGATTCCAGTGCTATCTTTTGCTAGAGTTATTGCAGCCAATACATTCATAGGGCCTTCCTTTAATATAAAGTTTTTTCCTGAGTAACTCTATGTACAAATCAATGACCTGGATTTGCATTACTGCATTTGCTTGGGAAATGCTATTCTGGCCAGCTTCTCTCCCCTAGCTCCTGACTCTCTAGGGATTTCATTCTTCAACTGATTTAGTCTGAGTAGTTTCCTCATGGCTTCTATTGTCATACCTTAGTAGGCAAATTCCCTCATGATCCTCTCTTCTACCTCTTCCCAGGGTATCTGCGGATCCCCCAGTAGGAGCTGCCCTATAAACTCTGAGGCCTTCTCCGTTGCAGCATTCCATGCCATGTATATGGTCTCACTGTCTGAAAGTCCAAAAACAAACTGGGACTTGTGGACTGACAACAGCCAGTCACTTAATTCCTTCGGTTTCCCTCCAAACATGGGTATCTGCCCCCCCCCAATATCCCTCATATTCTGCATGTGTGTTTGTGTGTGTGTGTGTGCACACATTTTGTTAAAGATCAACAAAATAGAAAAAGAATGAAATGACAATAGAAACTGTCACATAAAAACATATTTGAAAAATAAAACTGACATAATTCTTTGATAATGGCATATGAAATTTGCAAGTACTCAGACATTGAGTAATTTATAATTAAATATGTACTGGAAACAAAGATAATGATTTGAAATATATTAAAACATGGTCTTTAACTAAAATTATAATCACTATATATATATATATATATATATTCCTGATCAAAAATTTAAGACCACTTAAAAATCTTTAAAAAGAAATTTTTTTTTATGGATAGATTTTAAACTCCTCCCACTTAAGTTTAACAATACTACAATCTAAAAGGTTATGGAAACAAAAAGCTACATTCCAAACATTTTATTTAGAAATTTACATTTTTATAAAATGAGGTGATGTACACATGATCAAAATTATAAGACCAGGGGTATAAATTGTTAGATCTATGGCAATTCCAATGTTTTTAGTTCAGTTAGAGATTAGCAATCACTGCGTAAAGGTGTTACCATGCCTAAAGCAAGCAAACTTACCAAAGTTGAGCATTCTTGAATTCTAGAATTCCATAAGCAAGGTTTGTCACAGCGGGCAATCACAGCTAAGGTAAATCACAGTAAAACTGTGATTTGCAACTTTCTAAAAAACAGTGAGAATTATGGAAAAGCAAAATACTCTGGTAGGCTCCAAAAAATTTCTCCTGCATTGAGTAGGAGAATAAGGTTGTTATGAAAGACGGGGGACTTTCTTCTAGTCAAATTAAGGCAGTCACAGATGTTGATTGCAGTCCCGTAACCATCAGACGACACTTAAGACAAAAAGGCATAGTAAATATAAAGTGTAAACAAATTCCTCGGCTGCTTCCACGTCACAAGTTGGGCCGCTTAAAGTCTGGTCGTGAATACCAAACATGGAACATTGAGAAGTGGAAGAAAGTCCTGTTTTCTGATGAGAAAAAATTCAATCTCGATGGTCCTGATGGCTTCCAACAATATTGGTATAACAAAAACATGCCTCCTGAAATTTTCTCCGCACGTCATAGTGGTGGAGGGTCCCTAATGGTATGGGGTGCCTTTTCTTACAGAGGGACGATGGAGCTCCAGGTGATGCAGGGTCGTCAGAGAGCGGCTGGTTGTGTTAACATGATGCAAAAAGCATCTTTGATGACGGAGGGCCATTGTTTGTGTGGGGATGGATGGTTATTCCAACAGGATAATGCTGCAATCCATGTTGCAAGACGGACCTTGACCTTTCTACAAGAAAATGGATCCATCTCTTGGGACATCCTACATGCTCACCGGACTTGAACCCAATTGAAAATGTTTGGGGATGGATGACAAGAGATGTTTATCAAAATGGCAAACAATATTCAACAAAAAATGAACTTTGTGAAGCCATCTTCAGAAGCTGGAGCAACATCCCCCGCACCTTAATGGAAATACTTATTTCTAGCATGCCCGACATAATTTTTGAAGTCATCAAAAGCAGTGGAGGTAGACTTCATTATTAAATTTGGTTGTTGAATATTTTCATACACTTTTTGTACAATTTCATAGAATTTTTGTCTCTGGTCTTATAATTTTGATCATGTGTACATCACCTCATTTTATAAAAATGTAAATTTCTAAATAAAATGTTTGGAATGTAGCTTTTTGTTTCCATAACCTTTTAGATTGTAGTATTGATAACTTTAGGAGTTTAAAATCTATCGGTAAAAAAAAATTTCTTTTTAAAGATTTTTAAGTGGTCTTAAATTTTTGATCGGGAGTGAATTTTTTCAATATTCATTTTTCAAATATGTTTTTATGTGACAGTTTGTATTGTTATTTCATTCTTTTTCTATTTTGGTTATCTTTAACCAAACATGTGTGTACACACACACATATACACACACATATTACAACTCTATTTGTTCCACAACCCGTGACATTGCATATGTAGCATGATGTACATGCTTTATTATTTACTGCTACTGTGACCCTATTTTTAAATGGCTGGTATTAATTTTAAGTGATTTTCAAGATGAGAAGAGATTTCTCTTAAATTGGAGAATACAATTATTTTTTATTATCTATATCTTCATATACATATGCATTTTTATTTGTTTAACATTATTATTTTTTAATGGATACTTGTATTTGAGTGTAAAGTTTGTTTATATATATATATATATATAATCAAACAGTACATTATAATTTTCATTGGCCTTAATCGTTTGAGAAATTTGAAAATCGAACCTGCATATCCCCACACGAGAGAGATGCTGTGTTAAGATGAATCGTGTCTTTACCAATCGACCAATGAAGGATTTCATGGTGAACAAATTTCAGTTTAGCCTCTATGTAGTCATTCTCTAGATTTTATTGAATGATTAGTACCTGCTCAGATTGGATCAAAATGTAAACAAACTTAACAGAAGACAACATTTTGAAATTATACAGAAATTTACAAAACTGATATTAACCAACAATTGGAATCTTTATTTGTTTAACATTATTATGATAACATTATTATTTTTTAATGGATATTCATATCTAAGTGGAAAATCTGTTTTTATATATATATATATATATATAGTTTAATAGTATATTATTATTTCCACTGGCCTTAATTGTTTGAGAAATCATTTGGAAACTATCTATCTTCCAACAGGAATCAAACCTGCATACTCCCACACCAGCATTTCTCCAGATTATATATATATATATATATATATATACACACACACACACACACATATATATATATATATATATTGTGTATATTTTGGCAGCATTTTTTCATTAATGCAGGTTTCATTGAATAATATAGACAAGTTTTGTCTATTAATTTTGTGTAGGATCCGTTCATACCGTCTGATATACTTGATGGTGATGTCGTTAAAAGACAACAAAAAATCACAGTATTTGTTGAATTTTTTATCAGGTCTAAGCTTTCGGCTCACATAAGCCATTATCAAAGAGTAAATAATAACACACAGTAAACATAGAACATTTAAGCTATTAACAATAAAGATAATTGAATTGAAAATATAAGTCCATCCCTACCGTGGCGGATGGCCGAAGACAGTGACAAAATAGTGGTGTTGTGGTCCCTGGTCTGATTACAGACATTTGAGTACGTTGTTGGAAATATCAAAATTGATTGTATTCAAACCAGGTTTAAACTGTTTAATGTAGAGTGCTTCGAGGATTTTTAGTTTCTGCTTATTATTTTCTTGTTTGAGTATGTACGTGTTATCAACAAGCGTTTGTCTCAGAAGTGTGCGTTGATAACCGTGTTGTTCTAAATGACGGAATATATTTGAATTTTTATTTAAGTGCAACGTCAGACGCCGTGAGAGCGAATTTGTGGTGTGGCCGATGTAGATATTATTAAGGTTGTTAGAGATACATTCTCTAAATGGACATATGAATTTATATACTACATTGGTCTTTTGCAAATCACTAACGGTGGGGGAAGAGTCGTTGCGGACAAATGAATTAGATGTAGTGGATTTAGTGTAATATATAATGAACTTAATTCTTTTGTTAGAGTCTGTCGGAGAAATATTAGTATTTATGAGTTTTTTTAGGATGTTTTCATCTAGTTGGTAGTTGGAGTGCATCTGGCTACGGTATAAGAGAGTGATATGTTTAGGATTGGTTGGGTTAGTATCATGTGTTGTTTTTTCCATGTTAAGCTTTTTAAGAAAGTAATGTATTTGTTCATCAACTATGTAGTTGGGAAAATTATTATTGATGAGTGTCTGTTTTATGTTTTTTAGTTCACTGTAGAAGATCTGATTTGTAGATGAATTGACTTTTGCACGGTATAATAGATTTTTTATGATGGTTGTTATCTTTGCTAAGTTCATAAGTAAATTTTAAAACTGAGTTATTTTGAAACTGTTTTTGAAGTTGTAAGATTTCATTAGTATTTTTAATTGATAGTAGGATATCATCAACATATCTTAGATATATTGATGGTTTTGTAAATTTTGCAAAGGTAGTATTTTCAAGGTTAGACATGTAGAAATTACTAAAAATCGGACCAAGCACTGAACCCATGGAGACTCCGTCACGTTGTATATATATAGTGTTGTTTGGATCAACAAAAGGCACTTCAGTAGTACAAGCTAGTAGAATTTTTCTTAGGATGTTGGGATTAATTTTGAGTGGGGGTAATGAAGGATTACTGTAAACATTTCTTATAATTATATCAATAGTTTCACTGACGGGTACATTAGTAAAAAGGTTTTCCACATCAAGTGAAGCTATGATTTCATTATTAGGATTTTCACTCTTGAGGATTTGGATTGCCTCTAGGGTTGACTTTATGCTGTATTTACTCGGAAGGTAGGGTGTGATAAGCTGGTTAATATGTTTAGTTAACTGGTATACAGGAGTAGGAATTTGGGATATGATAGGGCGGAGAGGATAGTTAGGTTTATGAGTTTTTATGGTTCCGTATATGTAACCAGGTTTATAGTCACCAATAATTTTAGGGAGTTTTAAGGAATTCTGATCAGCGTTGTTGGCACTAATGAGTTTATTAATTTTAGATTTTAGTTGGTGTGTCGGGTTTTTGTTAATTTTTTTAAATTTTGTGTGGTCATGGAGTATGTGGTTGAGTTTTGTGTTGTAATCTGATTTGTTAAGTACAACAAAGATGTTAGCCTTGTCAGCTTTTTTTACAATTATGTGAAGGTGGTTGCGTAGTTCGTGCGCAGCACTTTTTAGTTGTTTCGATAGAATTTTTGAGGAGCTTCTGCTTTTATCATGGCGATCTTTGATTGCCTCAGCCTTAAGTAGATCTTTCAGTTCGGGTTTAACAGTTATAAGTTTTTCATCTTGTAATTTAGTGATGCTTTGATAGAGCGTTTCTATTTCAATTTTTTTAGTAAGCTGGTTATACTTACGGTATATATGGCAGTTAGGTCCAAGGTTGAGTAATTCTTCTTGGTGCTTAGTTAGTTGGTGGTTGGAAAGATTTATGAATTTATCGAATTTTTTGGGAAGAGTGATCGTGCCATTGTATAGTGAATTAAGTTTTTTGACAATTTTAGCACGGTGTTCAACTTCAGATTTTGCAGTGATTTTGGATAGTCTGAGTATTATTTCTTCTAGTTGGTTTGAGGTAGTTATATCTTTCAGTTTGTTGTAGAGGTCATGTTTGTTCTTGTATAATGTGTCAAGATTTTCTTTCGCTATTTCAATTTGCCTTTTCACAAGGCTCCATTTATATTTCAAGGTGGTGATGGTGTGTTGGGCTGCTGGATCATGTAATTTAAATTGTGTATATTTTGGCAGCATTTTTTCATTAATGCAGGTTTCATTGAATAATATAGACAAGTTTTGTCTATTAATTTTGTGTAGGATCCGTTCATACCGTCTGATATACTTGATGGTGATGTCGTTAAAAGACAACAAAAAATCACAGTATTTGTTGAATTTTTTATCAGGTCTAAGCTTTCGGCTCACATAAGCCATTATCAAAGAGTAAATAATAACACACAGTAAACATAGAACATTTAAGCTATTAACAATAAAGATAATTGAATTGAAAATATAAGTCCATCCCTACCGTGGCGGATGGCCGAAGACAGTGACAAAATAGTGGTGTTGTGGTCCCTGGTCTGATTACAGACATTTGAGTACGTTGTTGGAAATATCAAAATTGATTGTATTCAAACCAGGTTTAAACTGTTTAATGTAGAGTGCTTCGAGGATTTTTAGTTTCTGCTTATTATTTTCTTGTTTGAGTATGTACGTGTTATCAACAAGCGTTTGTCTCAGAAGTGTGCGTTGATAACCGTGTTGTTCTAAATGACGGAATATATTTGAATTTTTATTTAAGTGCAACGTCAGACGCCGTGAGAGCGAATTTGTGGTGTGGCCGATGTAGATATTATTAAGGTTGTTAGAGATACATTCTCTAAATGGACATATGAATTTATATACTACATTGGTCTTTTGCAAATCACTAACGGTGGGGGAAGAGTCGTTGCGGACAAATGAATTAGATGTAGTGGATTTAGTGTAATATATAATGAACTTAATTCTTTTGTTAGAGTCTGTCGGAGAAATATTAGTATTTATGAGTTTTTTTAGGATGTTTTCATCTAGTTGGTAGTTGGAGTGCATCTGGCTACGGTATAAGAGAGTGATATGTTTAGGATTGGTTGGGTTAGTATCATGTGTTGTTTTTTCCATGTTAAGCTTTTTAAGAAAGTAATGTATTTGTTCATCAACTATGTAGTTGGGAAAATTATTATTGATGAGTGTCTGTTTTATGTTTTTTAGTTCACTGTAGAAGATCTGATTTGTAGATGAATTGACTTTTGCACGGTATAATAGATTTTTTATGATGGTTGTTATCTTTGCTAAGTTCATAAGTAAATTTTAAAACTGAGTTATTTTGAAACTGTTTTTGAAGTTGTAAGATTTCATTAGTATTTTTAATTGATAGTAGGATATCATCAACATATCTTAGATATATTGATGGTTTTGTAAATTTTGCAAAGGTAGTATTTTCAAGGTTAGACATGTAGAAATTACTAAAAATCGGACCAAGCACTGAACCCATGGAGACTCCGTCACGTTGTATATATATAGTGTTGTTTGGATCAACAAAAGGCACTTCAGTAGTACAAGCTAGTAGAATTTTTCTTAGGATGTTGGGATTAATTTTGAGTGGGGGTAATGAAGGATTACTGTAAACATTTCTTATAATTATATCAATAGTTTCACTGACGGGTACATTAGTAAAAAGGTTTTCCACATCAAGTGAAGCTATGATTTCATTATTAGGATTTTCACTCTTGAGGATTTGGATTGCCTCTAGGGTTGACTTTATGCTGTATTTACTCGGAAGGTAGGGTGTGATAAGCTGGTTAATATGTTTAGTTAACTGGTATACAGGAGTAGGAATTTGGGATATGATAGGGCGGAGAGGATAGTTAGGTTTATGAGTTTTTATGGTTCCGTATATGTAACCAGGTTTATAGTCACCAATAATTTTAGGGAGTTTTAAGGAATTCTGATCAGCGTTGTTGGCACTAATGAGTTTATTAATTTTAGATTTTAGTTGGTGTGTCGGGTTTTTGTTAATTTTTTTAAATTTTGTGTGGTCATGGAGTATGTGGTTGAGTTTTGTGTTGTAATCTGATTTGTTAAGTACAACAAAGATGTTAGCCTTGTCAGCTTTTTTTACAATTATGTGAAGGTGGTTGCGTAGTTCGTGCGCAGCACTTTTTAGTTGTTTCGATAGAATTTTTGAGGAGCTTCTGCTTTTATCATGGCGATCTTTGATTGCCTCAGCCTTAAGTAGATCTTTCAGTTCGGGTTTAACAGTTATAAGTTTTTCATCTTGTAATTTAGTGATGCTTTGATAGAGCGTTTCTATTTCAATTTTTTTAGTAAGCTGGTTATACTTACGGTATATATGGCAGTTAGGTCCAAGGTTGAGTAATTCTTCTTGGTGCTTAGTTAGTTGGTGGTTGGAAAGATTTATGAATTTATCGAATTTTTTGGGAAGAGTGATCGTGCCATTGTATAGTGAATTAAGTTTTTTGACAATTTTAGCACGGTGTTCAACTTCAGATTTTGCAGTGATTTTGGATAGTCTGAGTATTATTTCTTCTAGTTGGTTTGAGGTAGTTATATCTTTCAGTTTGTTGTAGAGGTCATGTTTGTTCTTGTATAATGTGTCAAGATTTTCTTTCGCTATTTCAATTTGCCTTTTCACAAGGCTCCATTTATATTTCAAGGTGGTGATGGTGTGTTGGGCTGCTGGATCATGTAATTTAAATTGTGTATATTTTGGCAGCATTTTTTCATTAATGCAGGTTTCATTGAATAATATAGACAAGTTTTGTCTATTAATTTTGTGTAGGATCCGTTCATACCGTCTGATATACTTGATGGTGATGTCGTTAAAAGACAACAAAAAATCACAGTATTTGTTGAATTTTTTATCAGGTCTAAGCTTTCGGCTCACATAAGCCATTATCAAAGAGTAAATAATAACACACAGTAAACATAGAACATTTAAGCTATTAACAATAAAGATAATTGAATTGAAAATATAAGTCCATCCCTACCGTGGCGGATGGCCGAAGACAGTGACAAAATAGTGGTGTTGTGGTCCCTGGTCTGATTACAGACATTTGAGTACGTTGTTGGAAATATCAAAATTGATTGTATTCAAACCAGGTTTAAACTGTTTAATGTAGAGTGCTTCGAGGATTTTTAGTTTCTGCTTATTATTTTCTTGTTTGAGTATGTACGTGTTATCAACAAGCGTTTGTCTCAGAAGTGTGCGTTGATAACCGTGTTGTTCTAAATGACGGAATATATTTGAATTTTTATTTAAGTGCAACGTCAGACGCCGTGAGAGCGAATTTGTGGTGTGGCCGATGTAGATATTATTAAGGTTGTTAGAGATACATTCTCTAAATGGACATATGAATTTATATACTACATTGGTCTTTTGCAAATCACTAACGGTGGGGGAAGAGTCGTTGCGGACAAATGAATTAGATGTAGTGGATTTAGTGTAATATATAATGAACTTAATTCTTTTGTTAGAGTCTGTCGGAGAAATATTAGTATTTATGAGTTTTTTTAGGATGTTTTCATCTAGTTGGTAGTTGGAGTGCATCTGGCTACGGTATAAGAGAGTGATATGTTTAGGATTGGTTGGGTTAGTATCATGTGTTGTTTTTTCCATGTTAAGCTTTTTAAGAAAGTAATGTATTTGTTCATCAACTATGTAGTTGGGAAAATTATTATTGATGAGTGTCTGTTTTATGTTTTTTAGTTCACTGTAGAAGATCTGATTTGTAGATGAATTGACTTTTGCACGGTATAATAGATTTTTTATGATGGTTGTTATCTTTGCTAAGTTCATAAGTAAATTTTAAAACTGAGTTATTTTGAAACTGTTTTTGAAGTTGTAAGATTTCATTAGTATTTTTAATTGATAGTAGGATATCATCAACATATCTTAGATATATTGATGGTTTTGTAAATTTTGCAAAGGTAGTATTTTCAAGGTTAGACATGTAGAAATTACTAAAAATCGGACCAAGCACTGAACCCATGGAGACTCCGTCACGTTGTATATATATAGTGTTGTTTGGATCAACAAAAGGCAAAAAACTCAGTTTTAAAATTTACTTATGAACTTAGCAAAGATAACAACCATCATAAAAAATCTATTATACCGTGCAAAAGTCAATTCATCTACAAATCAGATCTTCTACAGTGAACTAAAAAACATAAAACAGACACTCATCAATAATAATTTTCCCAACTACATAGTTGATGAACAAATACATTACTTTCTTAAAAAGCTTAACATGGAAAAAACAACACATGATACTAACCCAACCAATCCTAAACATATCACTCTCTTATACCGTAGCCAGATGCACTCCAACTACCAACTAGATGAAAACATCCTAAAAAAACTCATAAATACTAATATTTCTCCGACAGACTCTAACAAAAGAATTAAGTTCATTATATATTACACTAAATCCACTACATCTAATTCATTTGTCCGCAACGACTCTTCCCCCACCGTTAGTGATTTGCAAAAGACCAATGTAGTATATAAATTCATATGTCCATTTAGAGAATGTATCTCTAACAACCTTAATAATATCTACATCGGCCACACCACAAATTCGCTCTCACGGCGTCTGACGTTGCACTTAAATAAAAATTCAAATATATTCCGTCATTTAGAACAACACGGTTATCAACGCACACTTCTGAGACAAACGCTTGTTGATAACACGTACATACTCAAACAAGAAAATAATAAGCAGAAACTAAAAATCCTCGAAGCACTCTACATTAAACAGTTTAAACCTGGTTTGAATACAATCAATTTTGATATTTCCAACAACGTACTCAAATGTCTGTAATCAGACCAGGGACCACAACACCACTATTTTGTCACTGTCTTCGGCCATCCGCCACGGTAGGGATGGACTTATATTTTCAATTCAATTATCTTTATTGTTAATAGCTTAAATGTTCTATGTTTACTGTGTGTTATTATTTACTCTTTGATAATGGCTTATGTGAGCCGAAAGCTTAGACCTGATAAAAAATTCAACAAATACTGTGATTTTTTGTTGTCTTTTAACGACATCACCATCAAGTATATCAGACGGTATGAACGGATCCTACACAAAATTAATAGACAAAACTTGTCTATATTATTCAATGAAACCTGCATTAATATATATATATATATATATATATATATATATATGTGTGTGTGTGAGTTGAATATATGGATCAAAATTTGACAAGATGAATAAAATAAGTAAAGAACAACAAGGAAAAAAAGTGTCTTTAATCTAACATGTTACTTTAACAAGCTTCTTCAGAGATTTATTAAAGATGAATGATTTAAAAATCCAAGAAACAGTATGTTGATTGAGGTATAGTTTCATTGGTCAGATACGTGTCAGGTGTGATGAAGTAATGGATGAATATTAAATGTAGAAGAAAAAACTTGTCTGTTTAAGTGTGTATGCCAACACGTAATAAAAACATTAAATGTTTATTATGAATGTTAAGTATATGTAAGCGAAAATAATGTGTGTTAAGCGAATCCAAATCATAAATGAACTAAGTGTGTGTATATGTTGATAACATTAGTATGTGTGAATGACAGTGACAAAATACATTTCTGTTCAAAATATGTAACAAGTATTGTATATGCATGTCAAGTGATGGGCTGAATTTTCTTTTTAAATAAAATGAGAGAATCAGTTATGACTGTATGTGTTGAAAGAAATTATGTGTGCATTTATGAGTTAGTAAAATTCATGTGAAATGAGATATACACGTGTCAAATGATGGAACGATTTTCTATTCTAAATAACGTGAGAGAATCATGTATGAATGTATGTGTATGAAAGAATCCTGTATGAATGTGTGCGTATATAAGTATGAATCATAAACAAAATATATTTCTGTTTAAAATTCTGAAATAGCATACAAAAGTATTAAGCAAACGTTTTTTTATAAAAAAAAGTATTTTTTTGAAAAATAATGTTAACAGAATCTTTCAATGATATAATAAAATACTAAATATCTATGTATTAAAATTATTACAATAACATAATTAAGTAATAATGTATAAGAAACATACATATGAATTATCATACTAAATCGTTACAATATTACAATTAATCAGAATAAATGATATACCATAATGAATCATAGTAAATAATAAAACAAAATAAAATAAAAATATAAAAAATATAAAAATAATATTAATAAAAATAATGGTGATAATAATAATAAGCAGAAGAAGAAGAAAAAGAAAAAGAAAGATAATAAACACCTATAAAATATATAATAGTAAGTAAGATAAAATAGGTAATCAATAGGGGAAATAGGAAAAATAGTGAGAAAACATAATTAAATTAATTATGGAATCTGCTTCATAAGGGGGGAAAAACAATATTACATTGTTAAGAATACAAGGAACTATCATTAACTTATTTAATAATATCTATTGGTATTTTGGATTCATGAATTATATATTTGTGAAAAAAGTTGGAAATAATATAATGTTTTAATCATGTGTTTATGGTTGGTAGTAATGTTATTAATGTTTTCAAATTACTTCCTCCTTAAAGGGTTATGTTTTTTTTTTTAATTAAACTGGCATTTAAGAAATCAAAATTGTGTCCTGCGTTATTTCAATGTAATAATGAGAGTTGGAACGTATGTCCAAATGTAATTATCTTTTATGTTCGTAGATCCACATTTTTAGATTTCGTGATGTTTCTCCTATGTATATGTTATTGCACTGTAGACACTGTATTTTGTAAATCCCAGCATTCAAATTGATATTTGGAGTCTTTTTTAATCTGACAATATCACCAATAGTTTAGGAGGTAGTGGTAACAATTCTCGTGTTTGGGATAGTTAATTTGAGTTCATATAAGAAGTTGTTGGAAGGTAATGTTATGAAATTTGTGTGATTTGGGGTGGTATTTGTTTTTTTGTTTTTACATATTTTATAAGCATGTTTTTTGGCGTTGAGGATGAAATAGTGTGGGTAGTGGAGAAGTTTAAATGTTTGTTCAATATATTTCTCTTCTTCAGATAAATATACAGACACATACATTCATACATAGAAAATCTCAAATAGTGAACACAAGAGTGTTCAATATTTGAGATAAAAATGTGTGTGTGTATGCATACGTTTAGGATAAAAACATCTTCCATGAAACTTATGTGTGTTTTATATGATTTTTATTAATGCTTTCATATTTATTGACAATATACTTATAAGTTTATTTTGATATTCAAAAAATAAATATAAATGTTAACAAATTATACAAAAAGTTGCTCACCACAACCAAGAAGGGATTCCCCCAATATCTGATGCTTGGTCATTTAGTCAGATTTTGCAAAGTGGCCATGCTGAGGACATTTTAACACCCACATCATAAGCACACTCACACAACCATTGACAAAAATGATGGAATCACCATGTAGAAGATATTCTCCCAGTTTCTTTCTTTCATAGCAAATAAACAAATCACAGATATGACAGAAAACAATTTTTGCTTACTAGCTAAAAATCCTGGCTTCATGAAATATGCCTGAATGAAATTAGTTTTAATTACTCAAATGAATGGTATTTTTCAAGCTCAATTAAAGAAAAAATTATGGAAAAATCATAAAAAAATGTCCCAAAATCTAAATTGGTACTTTATTGCTTCTTATTGGGCTTTTACAAAAGCCTCGGTTCTTTGATGTATGGGCTTCACTAATGAAAATAAAAAAAAATGAATAAATATTCTGTAACAAACTTGTTCCTAATTTTTTAATCGTGGTTGACAGAACAGCTTTGCAGGATGAACTCTTGTCATGAACCATCATCTTTTTTACTTTTGTTTTTAATTTTTACCATAAATTTTCATTTTAACTGTAAGAAATTGGTTGAATGAAATGCAATTTACATTGTGCTGGCTTTCATTTAGCATTTCTCTAACAACTAAAGAGAAGAAAACAAAGTTATATATGATGTGCTTATAAAATTATTTTTTAGTTTTTGTTTTTGATTTGCCCAGTAGATGTAAAATATTATTGAAAAGCTTAAATCATTTAACATTATAAATAAACATGCTTGTCTGTATTATAAAAGAGCTTATTCTCTGTCAACTACTGCCTGGGTGTGACTTTGCATGTGTATGTAATGGATTTGTGTATACCTGTATTGTGTATAAGTGAATTATATGTGTTTGTGACTTTTAATACATACACAAGTATGTGTGTATATATATATATATATATATATATACACACACACACACACACACAAGTTTGAAATAAGACCTGGGAATAACACATTCTTCCTTCAATTCAGTTTGGATAACCCATACTCTGAGCTGAGCAAATAAAGTTGGAGACAGAAAAAAAAAAAAAAGAAAATTAATTTATTGAACTCTGAAAAATAAGATAACTGTAAATTTTTATAGAACTTTTCTGAAATTATCCAGTAATAAATAGAATTATTTTTTAAATCTAATTAAAGTCTATCATTGAATTAATATATATATGCATACATGCAAATGTACATATGCACAATTTAAATCAAACTGAAATGGACAACTGTGTAATGAGGACTAATTTCCTTTTTTATCTGACAATAATTCCTGAGTAATTGGAAAAGCGTATAAACCCTTTAAAGTCATTTTAATGAGTCCTTTTTTATTTAAATTTAATATATTTTATAATAAATGTATTTTAAATGGACAAACAGTTTAGATTTAAAATTTAATCATCTTGCCATCAACAAATTGGCAGGCACTGAACTACTTCTTAATAAAATGAACCAGTAATAAAAAGTCTACAAATCCAGTAAAGTCAAAAAACGACCACTTCTGCTACCAAATGTGACAAACATGAACCAAGAAAGAAAAACAATCTAGGCATTAGATTTTGTGCTTCAAACTGAAAATAATTATATTTATTTAAGTACACTTAAATTAGTTAAAATTATGAAATAAACAATTTCATAAAGTATGCCATTTCAGAATATCAGTCCTAAGATATATTTTTGACTTTTATTCTTATTTAATTGAAGAAAATTTGTGGATAGAGTTTTTAAATTTTAAAGTCTGTTGAAATTTGAAAATTTATTTATTACTTCTTTATTTATATCTTTTTGTTGTTCATATGTTATTTATTTTTTGTAAATTTTTAGCTTTTGATAATACTTTCTCATTTTTCTTTAGTGGGAGGGGGGTTCTGTTTGTTTGTAGATGTTTTGTTAGCTTTTGACAGCTGTTTGTTTGCAGTTTTATTTTATTTACTCATAGCAGCTGAAATATGGTAAATTATTTTAGTGTCAAGAATTTAAATTTTAGAAATTTTTATGGGATTAACTTTGTACAACTTATTAAAGCTTACATCATTTTTATTTTGTTTTTCTATATAGATTTCACCAGAAAACTTAAAAAAAAAAATAGAAAAGTTGCTGAAGGAAAAAAATTGAAATTGACCTGCACATCATCACATCGTAATGCCAAATTCCGATGGCTGAGGAATGGGAAAGTTATACGAAAGTCTTCAGAAATGTCTTTTAAGAAAAAGTGAGTATTGTTTTTTATCTTTCATTTTGATTCTTTTTTTCTATTTCTTCAGAGATTTTTTCTTTCTATTCACTTCATACTACTACAGATTTTCTTAATCCTTGATCAGATATTCCCAAACTATTTGTTATAGCACATTAGTACTCCAAGAAATATAGCCATGTGCACCACAAAAAAGTATACAAAGAGAAAAAAAAAATCAACACTTTTATAATTCTCTCTCTCTCTCTCTCTCTCTATATATATATATATATATATATATATATATAAAGGAAAACTTAACATGTCATTTAAATTGGTTATGAATTATAATTCATTTCAATGAGCTCATTTCATCAGACTGCACAATATTCGTTCTATTTGGTACAAAAATTTTTGCAGAACATAACATCCATTGAGCTCTCTATTTAGTGTATCAAGGCAGCAAATAATTTTCTAAACATATACTGTTAAATATAAGAGACAATGAATGTCTATTATGTTTAATCATGAGCCGTTCTCAACATCGTATTTTGGCTTTAATTTCAGTTGAAAATAAAGACAAAAATTCTCCAACATTTGGATAATTTTTTTTTATTAATTTGGTTCTAAGCTTTCGGCTTACATCTTCAGAGGGGTTATTAAGACGGTAATACAATAACATCCACCATCACCGACGATTTTATTTTGTGTTGACATGAAACTCCGCTAGGCAACGGCAATAGTTACCAAAAACCAACGCAGTTTGCAAATTTGCAATGCAGTTCTATGACGTCACACCGTGTGATAGCGCGAAATGACAACAGAACCATGTATTTAAATGCAATGTAATGTGTTATGACCAGATTTAAAAATGATTTTATTAAGTGTGGGTTGTTTGGATTTAATGTACATGGCCTCCAATATCTGAAGGTTTTTTTTTACTGTGTGTATGAGTAAGGATTATTGTATTATTGACTAAAATCTGTCTGATATTACCTACATGTTTATGTTTTTCTGAGAAATGTTGTTTAATTGTACTCTGATCAAGTACAAGTACAATTGTGTCACCCCAAGCAAGGCGGTAACGCCACTGATGTGCAGGGGGCTACGTAATAGTGAAAAGATTTGAAAAGAGAAAGCCGGAAACCACATCCTAAACAGGGAACAAGGGATGAGCCTCTTAACCTGTTCAATAGACATGGGTGGAGTGTGAACTGGGCGATAGATAGATCTATCTACTCTAATTAAAAAAAAAACGTGGTCGTAAAAATCCAGACAAGAGATTTCTGCTAAAATCAAAAAAAAATTAAAGAAAACCAATTAAACATGAAAAGCTTCAAATTTAAAATTAAGCATGTGTGAATCCTACTCATAGTACAATAGATGCCAAAAAGTTCTTGACCAAACCTGTTTCCAAAGATCTGACCAAATGTTCAAACATCAGAATTTTTTTTAATTACTTCTCAATCAGGATGAGAAATTTTCACTACCCCTTTATATGGAGATCAAAAAGATTTTCTTTCTCCCTCTTTGTCCTTCAGGACATGGGCAATTGTGACTCACCAAAACTGTCTTTCTTTTGTTGCTGTCACCAATACTTTATGGCCTCTTTTCTACTTTAATATTCCTGTTACTTGCTGTCTTTCTCTGCTGTTCTTGTTTTCCCTGTGCAGGTTAAAATCTCCTGGCCTTCTTTCCTCATTATTTATTCCTATAATTTCAGCTATATTTCTGATTGTTATGAGTAGTGCCTGTGTAGTTGTCATTATTCATTTTTCACATGCTCTTAGCACTGCACTTTCAATTCATCACTGTTGCTTCAAGTCTTTTTTTCATGAGTAACAAAGTTATCTAGCTTTCACTTTTATATAGGAAAGAAGAAAGTATGTAACAATCCCACATGATTTTCTTAATTTCAGATGTTACTTATTTTATTCCTTCATACTTTGCTTTGTTTTCGGAAATGGGTTTTGGCTATTCTTATACACTTTTGAATTTGTGTCATACTTTTATTCATCAGTTATTACACTGTCCTGTATCGTTGAATTTTCATATTAGTTTCATTTTTGTTATTACCAATGCAAAACTCACATATTGGATTGTTCATTTAGTTTTTATTCTTTTTAGAATGTAGATGATCATGGTTCTCTACAGATTCTTTTTCTTTATTATCTGTAAATTAGAATAACAATAAGAAAAATAGTAGAGTCCATTGCCTTCTCTATGGTATTCAGAACACACTTTCTCTTAGACTGACTACCATTCAAGGCTAGAGAGCCCAATCTACCCTGCTATTTTATCTATAACTAGTAGGGGAAAAATGGGTTCATGCCTTTCCCAAAAACAACAGTGAAATAATATTGTTTTGCAGTTTAAATTATTTTCTATAAGCTAAAATGTATAAATACATTTTTGTAAATACAATTTTGATTCTTCAGCTGAAGTGTGCTTTAAGCAAGAAAAATTTGAAAATGCCTGTCCTAAACTCTTGTAAAATTTTATAATTTTCATTAACATTTTAAAGATTAAATTTTATGGTCTACAGTTACACCAATAGCAATCTTGAGATCTCAAATGTATGCAAGAAAAACTTTTCATTGTATGTTCACTCATTCACTTCTAAAGTAATACAAAAGATCAAATTTTTTCTCAGTGATAACATGAGAAATATCTATTTGCCTTAAAAATCTACATTTAGAATCTTGTAATAGTCAACAATATGAATTACTCAGATGTTTTATATGCCTAAAAAGAAGCTAGTTTGTCAGAGAACAAACTAGTCAAAACCTTCTGCTGAGAACAACAAATATGATGAGAATAATCCAATTCATGGGGGAACATTCTAAGGAGATCAAAATGTAGCTTACGATAATAATTTTCCCCTCAAACCTTTGAGAGAGAAAATCTTAGTTTGTATTAAGCAAGTGTGAAGGTGTTTTAATTTAATTTCAAAGTTGCATATTCTCACTGATGTTCATTGACTGAGCAAAAGATTCTTTATGAATTTTTTAGATAAAGGTTTTTCAGTCATATTTTATTACTAATTTTACTCCGTCTTATTATTTTTTGGGGGAGTGAAAAACAGATTTCCAAAGTTTGAGATAAAAATTGAAGTGTTTTCTTTACTTCCAATTTTGTTTACTCTAACAGGTGGAGAATGTATCAACCTAGACAAAAAGAAGATGGAATACAACTGGTTACAAAATAATAATTCCATTTTTTTTGTTTCATAATATATGTTACTTGAAAATATGGATTAAATTTGACAATGATTAAATAAGGAACAAGTATTTAATAATTTAGATTCTTCAAAAATTTTAGGAGTGGATTTTGTTTTTGTTGGTTAGGTGGACATCACATGTATACTTTGTGGCTGCTGTATGTTTAATTTTTCATATGTTATTGTGGCTTAAATGTGTCTTAAAATTGGATATATTATTATATATTAAAAATATGATAAATACTGGAAGTTAATATATAATACTAAATTACAACATGTGCAAATGTATATGTATTATTGAAATTTTCAAGATGTTTCCTTATTGATTTACAAATTATTTAAATTAACATCCTAATTTTTGTTGTTTTTATCATGCTTCTTTTCAATATTGAAAATTAACAATCAGAGAAAAGTATTTAAGAAGTTTTCTAATTAGTTATAGTCAGTTATAGTGGATGTGCGTTGTGGTACAGTGGATATCGACTCGGAACGACAAATCAAGGAGCCAAGTTCAAATTCCATTTGAATTCATGGCATTCACTTATGCATAAATATCCTTGGGAAAGGTATTAATTTGTCTCTTCCCTCCAATTATGGGTTAAATAATAGGACAGATTGGCTTCTATAGCCTTGGCTGGCAACCAGTCTACCGCAGAAAGCAATAGCAAACTACTGTGGGATAATCTTCTGCCCAGTCAGTCATGTCTCTTTCCAGACAAGATCACCCGAAGCATGTATCATGTATGGCACTCAACTGACTGACTGAATAGTCAGTTCTGGCTGACAACAGTTATTTGGGTAATGCATATACATATTTTATAATTATCTTAAAGGGCCCCTTTCCAATAAGACATAGAACAAAAAACAAAAAATGTTTGGTGAATCTCTTTTTCATTACAACCAATATAATAATTTCTGGCTGTCAGCCAATAACTTACTCTTGCATCAGTTAGTTTCTGATTCTGCTGAGCGCCTACTATCTTGTAAATAAAAAAAAACATGGTTCGTGTGAGAGTGACTAAAATGTCATGCTTCTACTGATATTTTTTATTATTACCTATAT
This sequence comes from Ascarosepion bandense, assembly GCA_037127315.1. Lineage (NCBI taxonomy): Eukaryota > Metazoa > Mollusca > Cephalopoda > Sepiida > Sepiidae > Ascarosepion > Ascarosepion bandense. Next base: position 1,957,552 of record JBBBDQ010000897.1, on the reverse strand, counting down.
AAAAAGTATATATTTTCATGACCCATATAAAATTTATATTTTTTTTATTACCCCATGGAAATTTTATACTTTTTTTATCACTTAAATAATTTTTTTTCATTGCCTATATAAAATTCATATTTTTTCATTTGTGTGTGCAGACTACTGAACTCATTCTTTTACTTTTACCGTGTTTCACCCAGTCTATTCTACAGCCTTCTTCTGGTGTATTATAAATAAAAAAAAAACTTAGGAAATGGTGGAACAGCTCATTCCCAGTAATGCAAGCTATACAGGTGATTCCATTCTCATCAGCCAGCTTAACACAAGTGATCCCATTTTTAATATTTTATGCGATAATGCTGCAAAATAACTATCCATACTTCTCAGAAGTTCTTACTGATCTAACTTATCAGCATATCTGCTATTATTTTTCTGAAAAAAAAAAAAAAAAAGACCCCCACCCCATTTTTCATACAAATTGTACACCTTAAGAAGGCCATAGAATGAATTGGCTCCATATCTACAACTTGGAACTTATACCAGAAGTGATAGTATGATCTCTTCTCCCTCCAATGATAAGATCAAGGGGTGTGGGTGAAAGAGATCCCTTTCTTCCATAGAAATTATAAATGTGAAAAAAACCCAAGAATGGATCAGGCAAAACATTGTGGTAACAAAAAGAATGAGGTTAATAGTCAAAGCAATTTTAATAGATGCAAATATTTACTGTTATTATATTTCTTAAAACCTATAAAAATATAATTTTAGGAATCAAAGCAAAGCCAATCCAAAGTCTGTTTTGCGGATAAGACAATTACGACAGAACCATACAGGAGTTTACACATGTACCATTGACGTGGGAGGAAAAAAATATTCAAAAGACTTTAATATAACTGTCATAGGTAAGTTCAAATTATCCTTATATTTTTTATATAAACATAATTATATATATAGTAGCCCTATTCTTTTCATAATGAATGAATTAATTCCTGACCACTGACAAAACCTTTCTTCCTGATTTTCTGGGCATTTTGCAGGAAAAACAATAGCAATGCATTTACATTATAAATATAATAGACTAGCAATATTTTTCAAATAATTACTGATTTAATTTCTGATCACTGGCAATCCTCACATTATAAAAATAATCACTGTATTCTTTCATTAAAGCTTGCCTTAATTCCTTAACTCAGAAATGACTTTCTCTCTGATTTTCAATACATTTTTATAGGACAATCATTAGCAATGCATTAACATTATAACTATAATTAATCTATTCTCTCAGTAATGTGTGCATTCATTCCTAACCACTGACAATTACTTTAATCTAGATTTTCAATGCATTTTTAAAAGAAAAATATCAATGCAGTCACATTACACACATATAATAGGCCTAATCTTTGATTAATGCTTGCCTTAATTCCTGACCACTGACAGTCCTCTTCTTGATTTTTCAGTGCACAATATATAGATATTGAGTAGATTTTAGGTGAAAAGCCACAAATTGAGCTTTTTAATTGCCAAAAGATCTAGTTTATTAGTGCAGAAAATAACTAAATCTAAGGAGAGCAGTAGTAAAATCAGGGACATTGATAAGAAAGTCTAAAACTGTGTTTATATATATTGGATTAAATGCAATCAGCAAAAAAACCTAAAATAATAATGATTTTTAATTTTCCCCCACTGCTTCCCTAGTACCAGAATGTCATGTTTGAGTAGATATCTGTTTATTTACAGTGAAATTAATGTTCCCCAACCTACATAGTTTTATTATTTTGAAAATTAATGGTAGTAATGAGTTTATACAAATAATAAAGCATTGTTCAATAGAGTTTTCTGTTTTCACTGATAAGTGAGGGGGTTAAAGCTCCCCCAGACCTCTTACACATTTTCAGATTATGGTGCATTTAGTGTATAAGTATTTTCCCATGGTACCCTAAGTCAGAAAATACAGAATAATTGCATATACATTCCAAAGTCCAAATAACTTTTGTCATATTTTTTATATTTCTGCTTCTTCCCATATCAGACACATCTGTATTGTAGCCTCACTTTCATGTTTTTAATGTTTAACAAAGAACTTCTTTCATTTCTACAAAAACAAGAACTATAGCTTAAAAAATTACTTAATTTAAGTACCATTATTATTTGTGTATGCTACAAACTAATGTATAATATGCTATTTTATTTAGGCTATCAAATTCTGGGGAAAAAACATCTTTTATATATAATCTGAACTTAAGTTTAGTTATTACAAATTATGAAAATTAACCTAAATTTAAAATCTGTTAATGCTTTTATCTGGTTCCTATCAATTAAAATCTTTAGTAGTCCAACACTTATCAGTAAGGGAAGGGAACACATCAACTTAAGTTCAAGTTCAAGTTCTAGCCTAGTCTATTGCATTCACTTTCATACTAATGTCCGTTTCCTAAGGCATGACTCCATCTCTTTCTCTAACTATAAAGTTAGAGAACAGGGCAGACCGGTCTCTCTAATCTTGGGTGGCAGCCTGTATAAGAGAAGGGCTACAATGAATTCAAGACTGTGAAGAAAGCAATGTGAAACTACTCTCTTTTCTTTCCTAAGAAGTCATAACAATTCACATATAATAATGAAAATTAATTTGTGAGGAACGATGATCACTAATTAGAAAATATCAACTAAAAATAACTTTTATAGTTTTTGTGTTTGAAACAAAATTTATACAACATTTAGAACCAATGTACAAATCAGTAACTCTAATAGACAAGATTTGTTGAATAGAGATTTCTGTTATATATACATTGGTATTGGAAGTCTGAAAACACTGATGTAGTCATTAAAAAATAAATTATTTCATGGTGCTCTAAGTAAGAAAATATTGAACAATTACATTTACATTCCAAAATTCAAATAACTATCATCATATTTCTGATATTTCCACTTCTTACCATTTATGTCTCTTGTTTGTGTTATATCTTCACTTTCACAATATTTGTTGATATATATTTAAATAAACTACTTTAATTCATATTAACTTATCAGTATACTCTAATTTATTCAAACTATTTTTCTTATCTAGTGTATAAATGTTATTAGAGACACAATGTTTCACTCATGCATCATCCAGCCATCTTCAGGTATCCATTGTTTTTGGATGATCTGGAATAACTGTTGATTATTGTGTTATTTTATCCCTATAATTCTAGTTCTTGTTCATTCCTGTTGAACTAGTGTATATTATTTGACTACATGATTCATGGATTAAACTCACAACCATTTGATAACAAACATGTTTAACCAACTTCCATATCCACTATGCCACTATCCATCAGTGGTGTATCATTGGATCCTTTATATAAAATCTCAGGTGGTTTCAACATTTTCAGGTTTATATTGCTTTAGATAATTTTGTATCAAATTGTCAATAGATGTGGAATTGTCATTGATTTATAAATTAAAGTATACTGACAATTGCTCATTTCAAAAATGAAATACAAAATTAGCTTACATGTATTCAGTAAAATTATTTTAATATAAATACTTATTTTAAGTTAAAACTATTCAGTAGATACAATTTTCAAGGAGGCTGTGAAGTATTTGTAAACTTTTCTCATGTACCAAGAATTTTCAATAGAGTTCCAGAACAATCCAGAATGTCTTTCCACTAAGAGCCATCTGGTGTTGAAACAGTGAAGTTCAGCACTGGAGGATCAGAGTGAATTACAATTGTCTGATATTATAAAAATTTCTGAATATTTCAGAGTCCTAGAAAGCTGTGACTTTTGGAATTGCTGGCATATGAAATTGAGCTCAGTTTTAATAACTAAACCAACCAATAAACACAACCATAATTTCTTTATTACCTTTTCATTTCTTTTCTTTCACTCCTTTCAAGGAACTTGTTGTAATTGGATCTGCTACCATGATAACATTTCTATAGAAAATTAAGTGATGTAACAAATATAGGACATAAAATGCAATGCAACTGTCAGATTGAGTTTAGATTCCAGTTAAAGAAGTTCCACTCATTTTATAAATGATATTAATGTCTGATAAGAATACAAAAATATATTTCCACACATAAAATAACTGTTTATTTACTCCTGGGAACAAATTAATGTCGGCTGAATGGAGGGTATATGATTTTGGGTTTTTATTTAAACATTTGATCTTCTTCTTATAAAGGTGTGAGGGATTTTCTTTTTCCCCTCGTAAGGTAGGTATTTATATAACTTCAGCTGGGTTCACTTCCAGTTCATGTCCATGCATCTACCAACACACTCTGAGGCTCAATTCCACATTTGTTGACCACCTTCTAGGTTAACTCTTAGGGTTCCTAAGTTTTTATTGAATTTCTGAGTTGACATAAAGATCAAAATTTACTTTGGGATTTCTTAGGGTGAAATTAGGGTCACCATACATCAATTTCTTTGATCAAGGTTCCTTATGATCATTTAATTCAATTCAGATTTTAAGTATTCATGGTGTGAATTGTAAACTAAACTACAATTTTGCAAAAAATGCAATTGTGAAAGGCATGAATCCATTTCTTCTCTTTCTCAGCTATGGGTAAAATAGTATAGTGGAGTTAGCTTTCCAGTCTTAGAAGAGCAACAATTTTAACTATGAGGATAACTTTGAATTCAACACTGTGGTGAAAGTAAAGGGAAACTACTCCATTGTCTTTAGCAAGAATGATCATGACAATTTAAAGTTTAGACATACACTCCTGATCAAAAATTTAAGACCACTTAAAAATCTTTAAAAAGAAATTTTTTTTTATGGATAGATTTTAAACTCCTCCCACTTAAGGTTACCAATACTACAATCTAAAAGGTTATGGAAACAAAAAGCTACATTCCAAACATTTTATTTAGAAATTTACATTTTTATAAAATGAGGTGATGTACACATGATCAAAATTATAAGACCAGGGGTATAAATTGTTAGATCTATGGCAATTCCAATGTTTTTAGTTCAGTTAGAGATTAGCAATCACTGCGTAAAGGTGTTACCATGCCTAAAGCAAGCAAACTTACCAAAGTTGAGCATTCTTGAATTCTAGAATTCCATAAGCAAGGTTTGTCACAGCGGGCAATCACAGCTAAGGTAAATCACAGTAAAACTGTGATTTGCAACTTTCTAAAAAACAGTGAGAATTATGGAAAAGCAAAATACTCTGGTAGGCTCCAAAAAATTTCTCCTGCATTGAGTAGGAGAATAAGGTTGTTATGAAAGACGGGGGACTTTCTTCTAGTCAAATTAAGGCAGTCACAGATGTTGATTGCAGTCCCGTAACCATCAGACGACACTTAAGACAAAAAGGCATAGTAAATATAAAGTGTAAACAAATTCCTCGGCTGCTTCCACGTCACAAGTTGGGCCGCTTAAAGTCTGGTCGTGAATACCAAACATGGGACATTGAGAAGTGGAAGAAAGTCCTGTTTTCTGATGAGAAAAAATTCAATCTCGATGGTCCTGATGGCTTCCAACAATATTGGTATAACAAAAACATGCCTCCTGAAATTTTCTCCACACATCATAGAGGTGGAGGGTCCCTAATGGTATGGGGTGCCTTTTCTTACAGAGGGACGATGGAGCTCCAGGTGATGCAGGGTCGTCAGAGAGCGGCTGGTTGTGTTAACATGATGCAAAAAGCATCTTTGATGACGGAGGGCCATCGTTTGTGTGGGGATTGATGGTTATTCCGACAGGATAATGCTGCAATCCATGAAAATGAACTTTGTGAAGCCATCTTCAGAAGCTGGAGCAACATCCCCCGCACCTTAATGGAAATACTTATTTCTAGCATGCCCGACAGAATTTTTGAAGTCATCAAAAGCAGTGGAGGTAGACTTCATTATTAAATTTGGTTGTTGAATATTTTCATACACTTTTTGTACAATTTCATAGAATTTTTGTCTCTGGTCTTATAATTTTGATCATGTGTACATCACCTCATTTTATAAAAATGTAAATTTCTAAATAAAATGTTTGGAATGTCGCTTTTTGTTTCCATAACCTTTTAGATTGTAGTATTGGTAACCTTAAGTGGAAGAAGTTTAAAATCTATCTGTAAAAAAAAATTTATTTTTAAAGATTTTTAAGTGGTCTTAAATTTTTGATCAGGAGTGTATTAAAGAAAATATTCATGACATGTGAAACCAGAATCTTTTCAATTTTATTGCAATTTAGAATCTATATGAACTAATCTGTTTATTCCTGGAAAAGCATTAGGCCACAACTACACCAGTGCTTAAGGAAATGGAGAAATTATTAATGAGTCTATTCATTACAAGACAGACATGAAACTAAACTTTCATCTGATATCCCATAATAGTTTCATATAATCAAAAACAAGACAAAAACAAAGAAATGATATTTTTTAACTAAATCAACTTTATCAAATTTGTAAGCATATAGTGAGATAGGAAACTAACTAAATGCGTCTTGCAAGACTAAACTGCTAACCATCACATATCAGTAGAATAAGGAGTTATTCTAAAAGTTAGATTAATAAGGAAGCTGAGATCTACTTATCAACTCTATAACATAGCAACTAAAATTTAATTCTGAGAACTCATCTATAATAGAATTTTAAAATTAAAACAAAAGCATCTGACACTGGCTATAGAATATGTCCAGCATTTGGTAAAAAGGAACCTAGTGATAATACAAAAAAAATAAATGGTGGTTTTGGAAGTATTCAATAGAAAATATGAAAATAATAATAATAACAAGTCACATGTACTACACAAGTTTCTGAGAAAAGAATTACTTGTAAAGCTCAAATGCTGGGATTAAACTGAGAGAATCCTTGCCATCCCTCTTCTTTTTTTTTTTTTTTTTTTTTTTTTTTTGCGAGGGTCAGTTTTCAGGTTTATCTACCTGAAAAGATTTCAGACCTGTGGAATTGATCAGCAAAATGCCGTTAAGAATAAATAACAAAAAGAATGAATTCAATAATCATAATATTTCAGCCTTTATATTTTATAGGTTTTTTTCTTCTAATTCTCTCCAAGAAATAATTATTTTGTCTTAATTTGTCTGATTTTCTATACTTGTAAAGACTTGACATTCTGAAATTCCTGCTTCTGTGACATGTCCAAGTCCTGTTAAATTTGATTTCTATCCACTTTTGATTATATTTAGTCCAGGAATGGTTTTATCTAGTTAGATAGTGCAGTTTGTAATTGATCTTTTCATGATACACCAATGCAGTCGATTAAAAAACAACCACACAGACTTTGAATTTCATCTTTTTTTTCTTCCTTAATAATGATTGAAGCTAACTGAATGCTAGGAACCTTCACAAGAGCTAACATGAACTGTGGACAGTTACTTTACACTTTCAACACCAAAATATGGAAACTAATCTGCCAACAAGAAAAACTATAAAAACATAACATGTCTATTGTTTTTAATAAAAATTCACTGAACAAACATTTCTTGCCTTGATACATTAGATTTGTTAATTATTAGTAATAGAATAAGTAGATCACTTAACTTTTATGAATTTGTACTTGGAGTTTCGTGGATTTTTTCACATCATGTCCTTAACAGTTGTCTTAATTTACTTAGTTTATTTAGATACTGATCATTGACTTAACTTATATGAATAAAAGTATGGATTCATATGTAAGTTGAGTGAACTATTTTTTATATTACTAATAGTTATTATTGTTCTATTTCTTGATATTGAGCCCTGTATTTCCAAAGACTGCTTGCCTTGGATGCTAATCATATTTTTAGTAGCGCTAAAGTTTTTCTTATTCTTGAGATATCTCACTCACTCACACACACACTATATATATATATATATATATATATATATAAGGTTTATAACTTTTTAAATTATTCCTGTATCATAATTCAAGGAAATTTAGTCTAAAAACAATGAAATAGACCTTTCTTTCAATATCTTTTTAGAAAATATTTTTAAATCCAAAATCTGTTTTTTCCTTATGTTTAATATGCATATAACATAATACAAACAACTGTATAGCTGACAAATATCATAATAGTTGAGTATCACTACTTACTACTTAGAATAAATTGGAGTTGCAGTTTATCTTTGTTTTGCAGATAACATACAATTCCTGCATCCCTTTCACATATTCTGCACACTGATTGCTTCTGGATATCTTTAGTACAGATTGCTTCTGCTTCCAGTGATTCTACAATGTTTAATGCTTTATCTGTAAGGTTTCAGTATTTCTGACAAGTTGTTTTTATTGTACATTTAATTATTAAACCAATACATTGCTCAGTTTTATGAATTCAATCTGTATACTTTCTCCAATGTCTTCTTGTTGTAGGTACAAGAATAAATGTAATGATAGCAAGAATGGGGCTTGATTTCCACCATCTAATGTTTTAAATTTTCTGAAATTCATCCAAAAGAAAATGACCTTTTTCTTCAAACAATCTAAACACTCACATTACAAAAATTTCATCTCTCCATCCTAATTTATTGTGGATTTGTTCCATTAACAAAATTTGCCTTCAGTTTTTAAGTTCTTCATAATTCTTAACACAAATGGATATTCAATAGTTATGTAGGTAAATAGGGATGGCAGCTACTTGCTGCTCATAATCTATAATGGGTAGAGAATAGTAAAACCTTCTATTGGAAAACTAACAGTCATCAGTCAACAGTTGGTAAAAAGTGTTACTACATATTAGTGGTAATTTTAAATTTATGCAGAGTTATGTTTTTTCATTTTGTTTAAGGATGGCCTTTTTTCAGAATTGAGAGAAATTAGGACCATTTTTCTTGTTTTCAAGCAAAAGTTAATCGATTTACAATACAGAAATTATATTTTAGAAAAAAGGCAAAGGTTATAACTTATATATATATATATATATAATGGTGGATGTGCACTGTGGTGCAGTGGATATCAACTCAGGATGAAAAATCGGAAAGCCAAGTTTAAATTCCAATTGAATTCTTTGCATTCACTTATGCACAAATACCCTTGGGAAAAGTATTAATCTGTCTCTTTCCACCAGTTAGGGGTTAAATAACAGGACAGATTGGGTTCTATAGCCTTCGCTGACAACCAGTCTGAAAGTAATGGCAACCTACTGTGGGATAATCTTCTGCCCAGTCAGTCATGTCTCTTTCAAGACATCATCGCCCAAGATTGTATCACATGGCACTTAACTGACTGACTGACAGTACTAGCAGAAAAAAAATTACTGACTGACTGACATCTATATGATGGCTGTAACTTGATTTCAAGTAATGTTATGACAGTATAAATAAAGACAATATGGATATGCCATTTTAGTTCTGCTATGAACTTACATTCTGTTACTTAAATGTGGCAACATTGTGCACCTCTTCTAGTAGATATTGCAGTAGTATTTTGGTGAACTTTCATGATATTTTAGTCTACCAACTAAAACACATTCTTTCCACTGAAAGCAGAAATGCTGGATAATATGTAATGAATAACTTGTTCTCCATATGTGGCATTTTTGATGATTTTTTTAAGGCCTGCCAGATGTGACCACATTCATTACAAATTAGATCAAACTTTGTGCCAACATCCACAAGGAAATTAACATCATGATGATCCTTACAAACATTTCTCTTGAATTTTTCATGTGCAATGCAATTCTGTTCAGACTCTCTATACCATCGTACACTGCTTTCCCCCAGAATGAATAATCTAGAGCTAGGTTTTCTCAGTCATTTTGCAAGATGTTGGCCAGTGTGCTCTTGATGCAATCATTATACTTCAAGTTTAGGGATTCTATCATCATTCATCCTGACTATATGACTACTCTATCATAACTGGTGCTTAAGTACCAGAGTCTATACTAGTAGACTGACTATGTACAGGGACACCAGTATCATTCATATTTGCCAGTAAATACTGAGTATATGGCAGTGACATTGGTGGTGAAATCATTCCAGCCGTTTCATGTTTCTATGGTAAGCTAGGTCTAACATGCATACAACAATGAAAACAAAGCTCAAGTATTGTAAACCTTCAAATTTATCTCAATTGAAATTCTATGCTGAGACCAAAAACATGCACCCAGTTTTCCAAATGCATTACTGGCCTTCTTAGGAAGATTTTATCATCAAGAGTATTTATCATATTTACAGTACTGCAAGTTTTGGCCATATGCATAAAAGCTTGACTCAAGAAATGCTTTATCTGGAGCAGGTTGCCACATTACAGTAGTTTTTAGTTTTTTTCAAACTTATCATTAGGCTCAATATCTTATTTTTCATATTATTCTTTATTAATAATTATCATGATGGTAAAGTTATTTTTTCTATTTTTATTGTACTTTATAGTTTTAATTGCATAACTGTTTACACTTATTTTAATTATCATCCAATATATTAAGCAATATATAAAAAATGATGCTATGTACAAGAGAGAAAAGACTTTTAGGAATATTTTGTGGCCCTAAAAAGACTGCTTTTATTTCTTACAGTTCTATCAAGGCTTTTAAATTAAAAGAAAATGAGGAAACTAGGAATGAAAAAATAAAACTTTAAATTTTGAAGAGAGAATTTGCAAAGCCTGTTGAGTGTTGAAACATATACACAAAACCCAGAAGTGAAATGAAAGAAACTTACACTGCTGAAAAACTTATATAAGGGTTTTTTTTCCTGTTATGATGTTGATAGGTGCTCATTGAACTTAATCTCATCTGATCTGTCAGTTATCTCAGATATGTCACATGTATATAGGAGTATGGCTATGCTAGCCAATCCCACTACATTTCCTGTAAGGGAAACAACATAACCTTCTGAAACACATAACCTTTTAATAAGCCACTTAAACAAATTCAATTATTTTAAAAATCTTGGTGCATGAAGATTTGTATTAACCTTTTAAATTTTTGATTAGTAAATATAGTCTTCACTTATTAACCTAATGCAGACAGGGATTGAAAGAAATTTTAAAAGATTTTTGAAACTTTATAAATTATTGTAATTAAAAAATAAAAATGACAATTCTTATAAAAATTCATTATAGATTTAAAAAAATTTTTCTCTTCAGACTATGATATTCATAATATATATTTTTATAAAAGCAGTTAAAAAATTATCTAATTAAAAATTGGCATAGTTTTATTATATTTTCTTTTTTCATTATTTGGAGCAGATTTTCTAAAAAGTAGCAACTGTTTAAAATAAAATATAAATGTAAATAAAATTTACATTCATCAAGGAGTCCTGCATTTAATTAAAAACAAAATTTGTAGACAATAGTCAGTTTCTAGAAATTTCAGGAAATTAATTGGAGGTGGGGGTAACAGATGTAAAAAATTTAAAAAATTGCTAAGATTTTCAATGATGATTTCAAATATAATTTCAGTCATTTGTGAATAAGTCCTGAAAGTTTCATCATAACCCAGCCATTATTTGATTTTTGAAAGAATTTTCAAATTAATGTGTTTTTTCACCAACAAAAATATGACCTTCATAATATTATGTTTATCATAGTAAAATCTGGTAAAAATCTGGTCACCCATTGATGAAAAACAAAAAAGATTTTTAACCAAAATTTAGAATGAGTTAGAAAGGATTAAAAAATTTTTTAAGATAATTAAAAAATATTTTGATCTTTCCTCTTAATAATAACAAACATTTTGACGATAAAACTTTGTTTTTGTTAAGTTTGGAGCCTTTTAGCATCTTGCTATGGTGTTTTTTCAGTGAATGGGTGGAGGTACCTATTATAATATGTCTTCCTCATCAGACCAGCATGCTCACTTTAGATCTTATACTCATATTTGAGATGTTCTACTCTCTAGCCATATTCAGGTGTTTATCTTCTGTAACCTTGTTGGAATTTCAAAGTGAACCTTTTATTCAATACATAGAAGTAGATTTATAGGGAATTTTTCATATCTGTTAATACTCACCAGTCTTATTCACATTTGTGTCACTTGTCTTTTTCAATGAATCAAATATTTTTCAATGAATCAAAAGTTTTTCAACACTACCAAACACTGGGATTGAACTCACAAATGACAGGGAATCAGAGCTGTTTTTAATTAGTGCATTAATCCACTAGACCAACAAAGATTAGCATGCTGGTCCAAATAACAAAAGATATAATAAAACACCTAGAGGATGATGAGGTGTAACAGCCAAAATGTTTTGAGTATAGAAACAAAAATTAGCATGCTAGTCTGAATAGTAAAATATATAATAATGAATTTTTATGGTGTTGATTAAGATTAAAGCAATACAGTCATCAAATTCCTTCTATCAAGAATAATGACTTGAGGAACAACACAGCATTTTCTTTTCCTTTATTTCTCTCCTTTTCAGAGAAACAAACATGTTTTTCATTACTTGATGGCTAGAAGAATTTTTCCTGAAGTAGTCAAATTCAGAATTTGATATCTAAGCTTTATCCCAATCTTTACTTATAAGTATGAGTCTCACAATAATCAACAAAAGTATCTTTTTATCAGGATTGTGAGAATATAGCTGAAAAGTTCTTGACTTGAATAAGAAATGCTTTAAAAAAAATTTAATGTTTGGTCATTTGGCCAGATTTAAACTAGTGGATTTGACTATAATCTTTTCAGCTATACCTCCTACTAGAGTACTGATTTTGTTCTAATATTAGGAATATACTTTGGTCATTTGGAATAATATAAGGTTTTGTTCTCATGTACTTCAGGAGTCCCTTTAGACACATGTAAGCATGGACTTTCATCACATGAATAAGGAAATTTATCTCGATATTTACTTTGAACTGAGTTGGCAAATAGCAGATACTCCCTGTAAAGAAATGAATTTTTCATTATATTTTAAGTAAAAAGTAATAGTTTTTAAAATTCAGTTAAGTATTTATTAACAACTTTAATTAAATTTTATATTTCCTACTGTATTTTTTGGTAAATAAAACATACTTTTTTACCCTAAATTACCCTGTTTCCCATTGTTCCTCTAGTCTTCAATGTCATGTGTATGATAAATTTTCCAAGTTTTCTTTTCTCATTGTGTCCTAGAAATAGTACAAGTGTCCTTTTAGCTTCCATTTTCCTTAAAACTTCTCCATTACTTACTTGCTCTGTCCATGGTATTCTCAGCATCCTTATATAAAAATACCTCTATTGCCTCAAGTCTTCTCTTCACCTGTGAGAAAAATATCTAGCATTCACTGCTATATAGAATGATTGATATTACATAGAACTTCAATATTCTCTGCATTTCTAACACAAATTTTTCTGCTTATTAATACTGTGGAACCTGGTATAGGCAACCCCTGTCTCAGCAACCACATAAAATTAACAACCTTGTTTTCTATGCATGAACGATTTGCTAATGTTAATTGACCCCCAGTGAGCGACCTCTTCCAAAACAGGATCACCCCACTGACCAGCATGGAAAAATAAAAATCACTGGTCAAGTGACCACTTTAACAAAAATTCATTTTGGCAGTACACTCCTAACTTCTAAATTAGGAGAATTTAAGTTAGTAATCTATTTCATTTTCCTTTAATCTAAGCCAGAAACACTTTCTCATTTTGTTATTGTAATGAAGTGTCAAATTTTTAGCTTTCTTGTATTAACATGTACTTATTACATTTGACAAGTTCAAGAGATTTGTTGGTTTCTGTACCAATTTGGATGAATTCCTGCATAGGAGAAAAAAATCACATCTATGTGAAATTTAAATTTTCAATGTTTATTTCTTTCATTATCTTTATTTTTTCTCAATTGTTTTACCCTCTCTCTCTCTCTCTCTCTCTCTCTCTCTCTCTCTCTCTCTCTCCTCTGATGGTGTCATTTTTTTCTTGTAGGTTTGTTAATTTTTCCATATATTATGAAGATTCTCTTTTACTATCACTCACTTCTAATAAAAACATCACAAACTTTTCCAACATACATATTTTATAAGAAATAAGTGCCAACATCAATTAGAATCGAAGTGGTCACATTACAAAAGAAAAACACCACACAGACTGCAATAACTGATTTTTTAAGCCTACACCAGTGTGAATAAATAAATTTTATTTCTTTTGTTAACCGTTGTAAATATGTTTTAACAAAAAAAGTAATTATGCTAAATAAATTTTTTCAAAGTTAGACCATCTTATACTCTCATTTATTTATTACCAGATTACATAGTAAAATACTAAAATATGTACATTCTGGAGAGTGAAATATACGATCATGGTAAGGACAGGTCACAAGTATTTAGTGAGCAACCACCTGCCGTATGCACCAGTTTTGATGGCAGTAGGGGTGGTTGTATACAACAGGTTCCACTGTACTTTGTTTCGTTTTTGGAAGGTATTTTTTTCCTTTTCCAGTACAGCTTCAGATTTTGGTGTCACATTTTCCATGATTTGTTAAAACATTTCCTAGATATTTAAACTTTTGTACTTGCTTGATTTTGACATCTCTGATTTGTAGCTTGTATCTTGGGCTGTTTCTCTTGCTGACATTCAGTATAATCTATCTTTTTTCCCCACTTTTCTTTACTTCCTTGTTTAGAAATTCGTGCAGTTTTTTTTATGTTCCTGCCATCTATGCTGTGACATGCATATATGTTATTCAGATTCTGCTCCTTGATAACAAATTGAGGTAGAGCTCTTACTGTTTCTTTGTTTGTGTACTTTCTCAATTAATGTTCTATATATATATATATACAAGCATTTTATTTACAGTATAAGTTCTGGATTATTCTAATATCTTAATCAAGGTTTCCTAGCAGCAAATTGCATAATGAAGGTTGTCTTGAACAAGCATACCTCCACATCCTACCATGCGAATGCTGGTATCCCCCAGGAATCTATCCTAGGCTCAATGCTCTTTCTGATCTTCATAAATGATCTCCCTGACATGATCAAATCCCAATTAGGCATCTACACTGATGACACCACCATTTACTCCCACATCAGTAAGAAATCTGGTAAGACAGACAAACATAACCCCACTGCTGAACTTGAGAAGGACCCCCAATCTGTGGTAAGAAATGGCTTGTAAATTTCAATGCTTCTAAAACAAAGCTGCTATCTATCAATCATCACAGGCAGTCTCTTCTGCCCTCTATAAGCATGGACCAATCAAATCTCCCTGAAAGCAATATACTGCGCCTCCTTGGCCTCACCCTCTCTTCCAATCTCAAGTGGAACCATTACATTGAATCAATAGCTAAATCCATTGCTAGAAAGGTTGGGTCACTGTGTCGGGCCAGGAAGTTTATTCTGCCTGAGTCCATCTTGCACATATACAAATCGACCACCTGACCATGCATAGAATTCTGTTGTTATATCTGGTCAGGTGCCCCTGCTGTTCATCTCAGGGTTCTCAACAGGCTCCAAAGGAGAATCTGTAATGTGATCACACCAGAACTGGCAGCTCGACTCCAGCCACTTTCTCACTAGGGGGTGTGGCTTTCCTGTCTCATCTACAAATATTTTTATGGCTTCTGCTCTGATGAGCTTAGCTCACTGGTGCCTCCTCCACAAGAATTTAGAGTAACCAGACTGGCAACAATTTCCCACCCTTTTACAGTTAAATCTACCAAATGCAGCCGACAATTCTACTCTAGCAGCTTCTTTTCATGCACTTCCCACCTGTAGAACTCCCTTCTGTATACTTGCTTTCCTGATGGCTACAATCTCCATGAATTTCAATGCAATGTCTATTCCTATCTCTTATTAACTTGACTCCAGTCCTTCCCTCATCTTTTCTACATCACCCCATTGAATCTTGTTCTTTTCCTTTCTCATTCTACCTTCACAACTGTCATCACACCTGTATTCCCATCCTTCTCTTTCCCTTTCTCCAACACCCCCTGTAACTGGTTCATCTTTCTCTTTGCTTTCTTTCTGCTTAAATTTTTACTCTTATGTAGACCCCTGTGCATCAGCGATGGTACCGCCTTGCTTGGTGTGAAACGATTAAAAAAAAAGATATTTGTGCTATACCTTATCAAAATGCTTTTGAATTATTAGTGTCTATACTCTTGTGTTATAAATATTAATGTTATAATTATATTGTATTATTGCATTTTAACAGAACACTGACAATATAGATGCATGAATTTCTCAACAGCTAAAACTAACTTTAAAATTGACAGTTGAGGTTAGCCTCTCCAACAGCTTTATTCTTATTGATGCTTGTGCTCACTTATTTGGATATTTCCAATATATTGCCACTAAATGCCTCATGCAAAAGCAGCCAGCAAGTTCTTCTAATTGAAAACTTCTGGTCACTTTGAAGAGAATCACTTGTAAAAGTGTTGTAATATACATCTTACTGTTAGGCTTACTCCTGTTGAAAGCTGCTGGTAAAATGTTCTTAAAAAATATCAGTGTTATGATTCCATACTATTACGAGCATGGAGAGAAGACAGTTTGTGGGCAAAAAGCCATTTCAAAGAATCCGCAGGAATTGAGAAAGTGAATG
The DNA here is from genome assembly GCA_037127315.1 of Ascarosepion bandense. Taxonomy (NCBI): domain Eukaryota; kingdom Metazoa; phylum Mollusca; class Cephalopoda; order Sepiida; family Sepiidae; genus Ascarosepion; species Ascarosepion bandense. The sequence continues at coordinate 1,941,174 of JBBBDQ010000897.1, read as the reverse complement.
ACTGCACTCTTTGAAATTGTTTAATTTCAAGCCTGATAAAAGATGCCTAATAAAAAGAACTGGTTTTTAAAAAAAAAAACTGGACAAACATTTTCTGATTTATAAACAGACTCTTCCCAGTAAATAGGCAAGAGAATATGACTAAAATATTGTTGACAAGGTTGAGAAACCTAAAAAAAGTAATAAAAAAAATAAAATAAAAAGATAATTGTCAAACCATTCTTAAGTAATTTTATTTTTAACATTAAATCTCTTATGCTCTGAAGTAGTAATCAATGAAAATTTCAATCTAATAATTTTTTTATATTTGTTCTTTTTTTAATTTAAGAATTGTTACCTATCTAATTCTATAAAAATTTCTAAGAAAAAATCATGTTATATTCTTTGATTCTTTCAGGCCAGTTTCCTTGTTTTTATATTTGTTACAACTTTTCTGCCACTCTATTCTCCAGTCTTCCTTCCCTCTATATTTTTTGAACATGTTATTACTATTATATTATAACCCAATCAAAGTGGGGTGCAGAGGATTTACATGACAGTCATAGTACAAGACTCTATCAAAAATATGAAATAGTGAGATTCACAAAGAGAAGTGAAGCAAATAAAAGAAACAACTTCTAAATAGATATAGTTAAAAAGAGCAGTTCCATGAAATAATGTTTGTCTTTTTTTTTCAAAAATAATAAACAAGCAGGTCAAATAGATTAATTTTTATGATGTCAAAATGTTCTGTTAATTTTTCCATCATTTTTTCTTCCAGTCAACAAGGCTGAACATCAAGTAGAAATTAAGACAACTTATTTATATGTGTATGTGAGAGGGGGAGTATCAGTATTAATGGAAAATTTGACAGTCAAATTGAGGTTAGATGAGTGTGTCTTATGAAGTGAGTACACCAGACATTATTTTAATTGACCAATGCAATATGGCATAACTGTTCAAATTAACTATCACATTGGGCATGTTATGGTGTTGCAACCAAGGGAAGGGTCTGTTAATTTTTATAAGCAGGTCAAGTTACAGGTGGATTGAGTATGATGTGCAAAACTGAAAACTCAAAATGAAATCAAAGCACATCACTGAAAACTTATTTCAACACATCTCTGTTATCAATTTAACAATTTGATTATATATTGATTCTTACAGACCAGTTTCTTCATATTTTTTCTAACACTATTTCAGATGATGTACCTTTCATTCATTTTTTTTGTCTGAATTTCTGAGATGAATTCTTGTGAAATTATATATTGATTTTCTAAAAATCATATTATTGTCAAGACATTATTCATCATAACTCCAGGTGTGCACTAGTAATTTGAGAATAATCTTTAGCAGACCATAAATAGATGACTTAATCTAATATTATACAATATGCATAAAATTTTAACATTCATATTTCTTTTTGAGATGTATCAAGTGAATTAGCATAGCAACTTTCAAATTGACACAGGAAATAAAAAGACATACCAGGCTCATGGAACTCACTACCAACTATAGGATCTTGAAGATAATCAGCTTTTTGACAGTGGCTCTGTACAAACTTCCTGTGCTAGTAGGAATATCTAATAACATTCTTATAGCCAATATACTTAATGTGATGCATTCAGCTAGAAAATTCCTTTTTTGAAATGTAAATCATCTAGAAAGCAGAAACATACAATGTGTCACCAAGTGATAGTCAATATACTGAAAAGATCCAAATCAAGCATTGAAAAGCAATTGTATCAAATTGATTATGTTAGTCACTTTGATGTATGGCTTCCATAGTGATAAAGATCAAATTCACATCATCAGTGATAGGGTTTGTGAGCAATGAAGGCTTTATCATACTACCTCACTGTTTTCCACTTGATCTCAGGGTCAATGTGACTATCTTCATTGTGGGTAACCAATAAGATTTTGCTCAATCCAACATAGCCCAGGGGATCCAGGAGTAGCAAGCCATGAATTTTCAAAATCATATCACCACTAACATGTGGCCACCTAAATATCTTGATTTGAATCATCTAAACTACTACTATGCCTGGAGTGTCATTTAGACCAACCAGTAAACTTGCAATATCAAGGATTCATGGAAGGCAACATAATAGATGTGATGGCTAACATGAGTAAAAACTATTTGATTTAAGCTTGCAGTCACTTTCTAAGGCTGTAAACAAAGTTGGAGTTATTTTATTGAATAACCTTTTTCAGGTTTTCTGCATTATTATGAGAAAAAAATTCAGCCTGATTAACTTCCCCAAATCTAAACAAGATTTTTTTTTTTGAGATCTTCATGAGTGGGCCAAAAGATTTTCAAAACTCAGTCATATTTATATAATATAATATACATATTATATATGTAATTATTCAAATATATATTTAAGCCATTATCTATGATATACGCTAGAGAAGAAAACATTGTATTATGAAAATATTAGGGTTATCAAATATTATTTTTAAAAATATGTTGTTTTTTTTTCAATTGGATAACTTTGTTTTTGTTTATATAATTTATTCTCAGTTACTTGCACACCTTGCATTATTTTATTATTAGTTTTACTTCAACTTATAGTTGCTTTTTTATCATACAATTCTTGGAACAGAAGCAGTAAAAACAACTTAAAGAAGGTGATGTTAATTGCTATACTGCTCAAAAGAGGTTCATGAAGTTTTCTTTTGCAAATGGACACTTCAAGATGCACCTCATAAAAGATACCCAGTAATCACTGATGATATTGAAGTCTTAAATTAATCCCCTTCAAACCCCCTCAGTTCTTTATTCAACACAAATTATGAATTTACAGATGTACCACATTGGAAAAAATATGCATTGAAGAAATAGATACCTCATGGACATAATTGAAAAAAAAAACAAATAAAATGCATAAACATCTTTATCTACTTAATATTTATTGTCAACTTATATTCTTCTATTCTTTGTTATACTCACTGTTTCAGCCACTGTACACCCCAGGTCTTTCTTAAGTGCTGTTAATATTACACATTAATTGTTATTGTGTACTTGCATTAGTAATATGTGAAATCCCCACAGTAGCCAAAAAGTTGATTCTGAATTTAAATATACATGAATTCAAACTTGGAACAGAAGCAGCAGAAACAGCTTGAATAGAATATGCAGTGTTTAGTGAAGATGAAGTGAGTGACAGTACTAATCAAAAGTAGGATCTCTTAACAAAAAGCCCATTAACATTAGTGATGACCAGCTGAGGATTTGTGCTAAATCTAATTTGCATAGGTAACTGAAGAACTCAGGGAATAAAACAAATGGCACCAATACAATATGCTTGTAACTTCCCTGATAGACAAATGAACCATTTTTTTAATCTGCCATAAGGAGCTATGACAATCAAAAGTGATTATAAATTTTCATATCTACAAAAGAAACTCGACTAAAAAATTATCTATAAAATATAATGTGGTTCTTATGGAATAGAACTGATACTGTGTATCACAAGTTTCATTAAACATTTGTGAGAAATGTATTGTCAGTGATCAAGAATAATTGCAAGCTTAACTGAAAAATATGGCTTATTTATTTGTATAATGTAAACATATTGCTAATGGTTTTACTACAGAAATTCATTAAAAATCAAGAAAAAAAGATTGTCATTGGTCAGGAAATAAAGTAAATATTACAGACATAAATATACTGTTAATATTTTATCATAAAAATGTGTTAAAAACAAAAGGTATTTTCAGTGGTTGGGAATTAAAGCAATATTTATTAATATAATGGAGCTATCATATTTCATATGTAAATGTCTTGATAATGATTTTATTATAGATGAGCATTGCAAATCAGGAAGAAAGGATAAACAAATCAGGTTTTTAATGAATTGTTATAAATTGATATGATTATTCTTATTTCCTTAATTATTGATCAAATGTAACTGTAAAAATGCTCTAAGCTACAAACTTTGTCTGTCATCAGGGCCATCAGAGGTACAGTGTGCTGACCAGAAATATTGTTTAAATCAAGGTGAATGCTGGCAGAAATTACCACCTTTAGATGAAAAATATTGCAAGTGAGTATACATATATATATATATATATGTATATGTGTGTGTATAGATATATATATATATATATATTTTAATGATTAAATATTTATTTTCGAATTCCTCTTCCTCCTCAACTTTTTGTAAATAAGGAATTTGAAGATTTTAGTTCCAAAAAATGTGAATATTGGTTGCTTTGTAGTGTAATGGTGAGCAAGCTGGGATAGAAGGGAGATCAATCCTTATCAGATGTTTCACTACTGTAGGATTGTCCTTGACTAAACTAAGCAAATATCTACATAAGGCACCTGTTATTGAGCAATGGTTGCAGATGCTACTGTAGAGAGTTCATTTTTCACTTGTGCTCTAAAATTATAACTTTGTGTAAAATAGAGATGAACTTATTCCAAGTATTGGTTGGATTACTGATCTCATTATTACTGTTTTGAATAATCCATTCTGTAAACCACAAGTATACAATCCACATACTTTTTTTATTCAAAATTTTACAAAATGTATGTTATTTTATTTTTTAGAGGAATGCAGACCAAAATATAAAAGTATTTATTCCTCCCCACCCTGCAAAGGCAAAGTAAAAATGAAAATGTATAGTTTTTACAAAAATGTGGGATTAATCTGTATACCCATGCAATACAATTCATAGTAAGTTAGACTAGTTTCTTTGGAATTATGGTAAATTAGGTTGTATTCCTGATGCACTTAATACAATGAGGATGAGTGTATATATATATAAATAAACATTTACTAGAATTTCTCACAAAAAAATTGAGCTTGTCATGGATAGTGGATAACCGAATGGCAAATATCCCTAAGTTGAGTGTTTGGCCCTTGAAGAACTTCTTTGGACTGATAATAATTTTATCAATGAAGTTTTATTATTAGTCTGAAGAAGTCTTTTCAAGGGATATAACATAGAAGTTTTTTTTCCTATTTTGTCATACAATTAACCAATATTTGTTTGATATATATATTTGTATATTGTATCTTCCATATGTTATAAACACACACACACACACACATATATATATATATATATATATATATATATATATATGAATAAAGACAAAAGGAAAACTTATATTTGTTAACATGTTTCCTCCACTGATAGACTTTATCAAGCCAACTGCCTTCATAAAATCCATAAGATGAAAAAAATTTCAGAAACTATATTTACTGAGGAAGAGTGCTCAATTTATAATGCTAAAAAATGTGAACATAGGAATCTACATAATGACTGTCTGTTTCAGACATCAATAAAATCTTCTGATCAAGTGTCACTATTCATTTAGCAGGTTGTAGATGTTAGTGAAAATCAGCAATCTAGGGATCATGACTTTAAATAACCATCAGCATATTCCCTAAACAAAAACTTTTGAAATGGCCAGTTTTCTCTTTTCCAGTTTTTGTAATCCCCAAATGACCTATATACACATCCTACTATATATACAGCCTGCTGAAGGAGTAACGGCACTTGGTCTGAAGATAACACTGAAGTATGAAACTGAAAGTCATCATGCAGTGTTGATTCTTATGCCCACACTGTCTTTATCTATAAAACTTCTCTGTATAAATATAGTCAATTTAAAATATTATATATAAATAAGGGTCACAGTTCATAGTGGGTTTTCCAGAAAAGTCAAGTTTCTTTCAGATATGAAAATAAATCAGGTTTTACTTCTGATCCTACCTCACTTAGTACAGTTTAGAGAAAATCATTGGTTACCAGGTCTCTGTTCTGTGTTTTGCCTTCCTCAGACATGTTCAATTGTTTGTAATAAATGCTAATGAAAAACCAGAAAGTGATAGTTGAGTAAAGAAATAGGGAAGGACAAGCATACAACTCATTCACAACAATGTTTGTAATGAGTGATTTCATGTTTTGCACACAGTGCATAGCATTGTTTTTTAATCTTTTCTTTTCTAAGCCAAGAAAGTCACACCATACTTATAGCTTCTCTAGATTTTCTTACTCACCATTAATAAGCCTTACCTATTTCATGCAAATACGCTTGGGAAAGGTATTAATCTGTCTCTTCCTTCCAGTTATGGGTTAAATAGCAGGACAGATTGGGTTCTATAGCCTTGGTCGGCAACCAGTCTACCACAGAAAGCAATGGCAACCTACTGCGGGATAATCTTCTGCCCAGTCAGTCATGTCTCGCAAGAGACATGATCGCCCAAGCGTGTATCACGTATGGCACTTAACTGACTGACTGATGCATTTCGACTTATAGATATGGTCTGTCTGCTATCCAAGATTTTATACATCACCTTTAAGTCAATAATCTAAACAATTCTTGGAATGATAATGACTCATCTCAAAATTACAGTAAATGAGCTAAACTTTGTAGCAATTTACAAAATTTACTCTAGAATGATAGGTTAGAAAACAAGTTTCAAACTTTTACTTATCTGTGTCACTGGATACCTCAATACTCTAGCTCTATGCTAGATCCAACTAAGCTTAGTAAAAAGTTTCAGTTGTCACTTGGGAAACTTAATATTTACACAGGTACCTGCTATAGAGCAATGATTACCAAGCTCATCTCACTGACAATCACAAGTGAGTTTAATTTTCAATGAGTGCTTCACCATTTTCACATTATTAAATTTATTATGAGTTGCAATTTTACATGCAAAAGTTTTCATTTTTCTTTTGCTTTCTTTTTCTTGCTGGCTTGTTGTTTATGGAAAGGAAAACATCAGGCTGTTTTTAAAAATAAAATTTCATTTTTAATGATTAAATTTTTATGAACCTTTCACTCTGTTTCTTTCCTAAAAATAAGTGCTCTATATATAGTATTTTACTGGCTAAACTAGCATAGATATCAGCTCTGAGATTCTCTTCAAGTTGTATGCATTCCTTTATCATGTTTTAAAATGTTTCTGTAGTATTGTATGTAAATGGAGACCAATATTTAGAGTACTTAGAGAAGTAAGACAGAAAATAGCCTGTCATCACACGGCTGTGCTATGACTAATGCTACTCAAATTGATATGCAAAACATAACAATGGCATTGCTAATAGGATCCATGATTTCACTGAACAATCCAGAACATATAGAAACATGGATGAGAACTTTTGCAGAATTTGCAAGAGTAAAGAACTTAAAAGATTCAAAGACCAATAGACAAGAAAATTAGATAACCGATTTATTTCTTGCTACAGTGGGATGTGAAGCTGTGAATAAAATTTTGACAATGTGTTATCAAAATGAGTTAGAAGAAATGAGATTTGAGTAAATCATGAAAGTCGTAAAAAAAGAAGATAAGACCAAAAAAAACAATTGGTAATAGCAGAAAGAACCAAGTTTTTGGAAACTAGACAAGCACCACAGGAATCAGTTATGCAATTCTTACATCGATTGAAAGAATGAGTAAAGTATTGTGAATTTGAAAAATTGGGAGCACAGGAAATGACTACAGAAGATAAATTAATTCTTCTTAGATTAATTGAAAGCTTACAAGACCAAAACACAAGCACAAAATACTAGAATTTCTGTAGAGTAGCAGAATGTGTTTGGAAGCTAGCATCAAGTTTTTGCAACAATTAGAGTTGATTAGAAAATTTAATCAGCCAAAAGAAGAATTCTAGACATATAGGACACAGACTACCAAATACATAATTAAATGTAAATATTGTGGAAAAAGTCATAAGAAAGACAAGTATAAATGTCCAGCTTTGGTAAAAATATGCTCAAATTGCAAAAAAAAAAAAAATCATTTCCAGAACGTATACAAATGCAAAAAGCAACTAAGAAAAGTAAAAACTGTTCAAACTCCTGAAGAAGAAGTTGGAGTATTTACAATGAATACACAAAACAGAGGTAGAGAAAAATAAAGATAAATGGCCAAGTATTTGACATGCAGGTCAATACAGGCAGTGAAATTATGCTGATATCAAAAAATTTCTGAATAAATTAGGATGACCGAAATTAAGAAAAAGTAGTTTACAACTAAAACAATTTGATGGAATGACCATGAAAATAATGAGCACATTTCAAGGCAATTTTGAAATCAACAAGCATTTTGAAATAATTCCCATTACAGTTGTAGCATGCAAAAAAGATCACGGATTATTAGGGATTGATCACCTAAAGTATACAGAGGCAAGAAAAGTTCCAGTTCATAACCTACCTTTGGCAGTAGCCAAATTTAACAAAAGGATACAACAAAGCAAACTAGAAAAAGTAACTGAACGCGGTAGTAATTGAGCATCACTGATAGTAGCAATAATGGAAGCTGATGGAGATTTAAGGATATGTTATGATTATAAGAGAGGAGTGAATCACCAGATATGTTCAGACTTGTTTCCATTGTCAAATATTGAAACTGCAAGCCAAGCATTAGCAAAAAAGGAGTACTTTGCAAAACTTGATCTCAAGTCAGCATACAGTCAAAAAGAAATTGACGAGAAATTCAAGGAAATAACCACGATAAACATCACTATAGGATTATTAAGATGGATACAGCTACTGTTTGGAATAAAAACTTCCAGCCATATTTTTCAAAAAGTAATTGAAAGAGTCTTAATGGAAAAAATTAAAAATATGGTAATATACCAGGATGATATAAGTGTAGGAGCAAGAACTAAAGAAGAGTTAAAATATAAACAGAGCAAATTTTGATGAGATTAAAAAGGCAGGCTTCACCATAAACAAAGAGAAATGTAATTTTGACTGTAAGAAGGTATCATATTTAGGATATCACATATCAAAAGAAGGCATATCACCTGATGATAGACTAACAAAGAAAATAACAGAAATAGCTGCTCCAACAGAAAAAAAAAAGAATTAGAATCTTTTTTTCAGGCTGATAAATTTTTATAGTAAATATATACCAAGATACAGCAACATCATAAAACCATTTGCAAAATTACACACAAAACAGAAATGAATTTGAGTAGACACAGAAGCAAAACCAACACTTTTGAAACTTTAAAGAATATTTTGAAGAGCAAACTTATAATGAAAGTTTTTGATCCCTAAAAAGAAATAACATTAATCACAGATGCAAGTGAAAAGGCAATTGCTGCTGTTCTATCACAAGAAGAACACCCAGTCATGTACATATCAAGAAGATTAACATCAACAGAAACTAACTACTCAAATATAAAAAAAATAGCACTAACAATAGTATGGAGCATGGAGAGAGCATGAAATTTTTTATAGGAAAAAATTCTTATTAAAATCAGACCACAAACCATTAGAATTCATATTTAACCCAAGAAAAGAACTGCTAAAAGTTGCATCATCAAGGATTTTAAGATGGGCAATCAAAATCATGGCATTTGATTTTGACATAGCGTACGTAAAAGGGAACACTATTCCTCATGTAGACACTTTATCAAGATTGCAGTTCAAGAATGAATGACAAGAAAATGCTGAAGAGAAAATAATACACTGGGTGGAAACAGCCATTCTTCCTCTAAATGTACTCATAATAGAAACAAAGCAAAACCCAGTATTAAGCAGAAAAATAGAGAGAATAAAAAATAATATATGGAGTAATTGTTTGATGGCAGTGTGATCCTTTAAGGAAACAAAGCACAAAATAGAAAATGGCATTATATGCAATGTAGATGTAAAAGTAGCTCCACAAATACTGAGAAGGGACATACTAAAAGGAGTACATGCTGATGTACATTGTGGCATAACAGTAACACAACGAAGACTAAAGTTGCAAATGTGGTGGCCAGGATATTTTAAAAATGCAAAGGAATACATTAAGAGATGCCCAAAATGTGTGAAAATAGAGAACTTCAAGCAAGCAAAAATTTACTCATGGCTTAAAAATCCAGAAGCAAATTTCCTGATGCAAAAAGGTGACAACATGGCTATATTGGAATAAGAAGGGACAAAATATACTACACATGCAGATCAATTTAGAAGCAGATACAAGCCAGAAGATGTGGAAATGGAAGGTCAAGAACAAGAAGAGGCAAAAACATATAAAAGTGGAATAGAGCAGAAAATGGAAGGTGAGAATGAGATGAACAAAGAGGAGGAGGAGGAAAATGAAGTTAGACTGAGATAACTATTAAAGAGAAAATATGAGAGACAAGAGAAAGGACAAAACAAAACTAATTAGGAGCAATAAGAGAAAAAACAAGGGTGTACAACCTCTCTAGATCAGGGAGGTGTAGTATTGTATGAAGAGACCAGTATATATAGAGAGTCCTTGGAGAAGTAGGACAGAAAAATAGCCTTTCATTGTTGAACTTTTCAGTCTTTGTATTTTTGTTTAAATTCCTATATCTTAAAGGAAAATGTTCACATTTTGACATTTTTTTTGTTTCTATTTAATTATTTTAATAATATTCACATTGCTAGTTCATTTATTATATATATATATATATATATATATATATATATATATATATATATATATAAAAACATTTAGCTTTTAAATGAATTCAGCATTTGTAATACTCACTTCTGGGGGAAAAATTCAATTGAGTAATTTTTTTTCTAATTTCTTAATGCTAGAAAGAGTACTTTAAAGTTTTTAGGGTCTCTCCTAAATAAAACTGTTTTTTTAACAGCACCAATTAACATACTTTCAGTTGTTAATTGTTTTTTGAACAGGAGCCTTAAAATATCCAGTTCAGTTTCACACAAAGGGAGGAATTTTTTGAACATCTGTTGTGTAGTATGTAATTCATGCTAGGAATACACCAATATATACTGGGTTCAACCTAAGAAATATCAAACTAATTTTTGTACTCTATATTAATGCAAAAAGTAAAATATCCTAGGAGTCTCAAGAGTTGGCATAAAAGGTGACTGCAAATTCACTAAGTGCAGAATTGAGCCTTGAATGATGTCAGTGTGTATACCAACATAAACAAGGAAATGAACCCAGCTGAACTTAGGATATTCATATAAAACAACCAGATAACAATAAGTTTATAAATTATATAAATGTCCGTCCTAAAAAGTCAAGAGTATCTCACACATCCTTGCAAGAACAAGATCAAACATTCAAAGGACTTAAAACTGCATACCCTTGATCTGGCCAATATTAATTTGACTGAGTCCAGAAGTGAAAAAACAATTATTTTACAAATTAAAAATTTAGACTTATATTCTTTCCAAAAGTTACTAATATTATAGTTTCTTGTCTTTTAAGTCACTCAAATTTCTCCAGTCACCCACATCAAATACTATCAAGGACACAGCTTTGCTATGGGAAATTCTTAAGTGGATATTTTCATGATGTCTACAAGATTATCAGAACTGAGCTCATATGAATTTCTGGACACCTACCAAATCCATTTTGAAGTCTAAGCTGATTTTTTAAAGTGTAAGTGGATATTTTCATGATGACCCCAAAATTATCAGATTGATGTCATGAAATTCTTGACACCAATCAAATCTATTTTTTAAGTTGAAGCAGATATTTTCATGACTCCGAAAGTGTTAGAACTGAGGTCATATGAAATTCTGGTCACCTATCAAATTTTTCAAGTCTGTGTGCATTGTTCTGAACATGATACATGCAATCCATGTTTTTACCAAATGACACAAAGAAAAATCAAATATGGCTAGCTTGTTATGCATATCTTGTAAAGAGTTACAAAATCCAAGAAGGCCATTTACATTAATGTTAATACTGCTGAATTTCATCACTAGCTGCTTTATAAACTATATATCCAGCCACAAAATGTTAATTTTATTATGAGACACCCTTATGGTTGATGTAAAACTTCACAGAACTATATTTTACACTATGTTAGGAAAATCTTAGAAGTGTTTTTCAAGTTGACACAGCTCCTTGTTAGTTATACAATCAGTAAATTGGAATGTGTCGTTTACAAGTTTTCTGAAAAATTCAGAAACTAAGAGATGGGTCTTAACATGAACTTAAAGAGACAATCTTATTCAATATTTAAAAACTTGTGCTTCTCTCCTACATAGATGCATAAAATTATTTTCATTCAAAATAGTAACTGGTCATGGTAAAAAAATATATTTAAACAAAAACAAAGAAAACCATGACAAGTTTAAAGATTGTCTTCATCTTTTTCAAGATAGTCATTGTCAATGAAAAATGGATTTCATGATTAGTTCCAGGATAACCTTCATCATCACTATCTAAATTAACTCAACTGGGTATAGAGTATTCATTCTCTGTGTTTAGTATAATTCAAAGAGATTTCTTTGTTATAAATTGCTGGAACATTGATTGTGCAATTCTACAGTGATCAATAGGTTATTTGAATGACAATTGAACAGAAAAGTCCATTTTCTAGGCCAGGAAGTTGTTTGGTGAATTTGTTGCATGCTAATGCTTATTCTCATCTGGCAAATGTGATGAAACACACAATCATGGGTTTGATATAGGAAGTTCCTTTACATAATATATATTTTACATATTTGTCACCTTTAAACTTTCTCTTGTTTTGCACCATACAATATTCCTGATCTGATCAATGTTTCCAACAAGTTGAAGATAATGAAATGTTTCAAAGAATTCATTCAATCCAAACCAGAATCTTTCTTTTGACAGAATAGCTAAAAAGTAATACAAGATCAAAGAAAATTAGGGAAAATAATTTAATGTTTGAATAAAGATATTTTGTCAAACACATAGACACTTTTGCATCAAGACAATTATTCTTTTCTTTGAAACATTTTCTTACAATAACCTTAAAACAGTTCAATGCTAACACGTAAAATAGCAGATTAGGTATTTTGATCATTATTCCTCAATTCAAAGTTTGCATACATTTCTTTTTCTACATGTTTGATTTAATTATGTCTTCTTGTATATATTTTCTCTCTTGTCAATGTTTTCAGATTTCCCCTGCATCAGACTTCAGTAGGTTTTGTCTCTTTTGTTTTTGACTTAAAAAAAAACTGCTGAAATCTTAAAATTTTTATGTAATTGACCAATTCAAATCAGCACTTACTTTTTTTTACATGTTTTTTCTTTGAGTTATAGTAAATTTTATTTAAGAATTTTTCAGATATTCAGTAAAGTTGAGTGTAATTCAAGTTTACATCTCAATACAATACATACAGATGCACATATGTTTCTCCACTTAAAATTACATTTGCCATATTTACATGCACACACAAATATATATAAGAAAGGAAATCACTGCAAGAAATGCATCTTGAAGTAAAGGACTTGAAATTTGTGATCACTTACAAACCAACTAAAATTCAAATAGAACCATATATATATATATATATATATATATATATATATATATATATATATATATATATACCCTAAGGGTGAAAAAGCATTTAATTTATACAAGAATATGTTTCAACATTTTCTTCCTGTCGATGAATTTAATTTAAAGTTTCCCATTAATCAAAGTGAGCAAACATTATATAATGAAAATCTCAAATCAAAATTCAATTAATCAGCATACTTACCTACCTAAGTATTTATCAAGATTGAAATAAAAAGTACTTAGAGAGATATAATAAATACTTGAAAAATTAAAATAAATAAGAATTGTTAATGAAAAAAAAGTTAGGTGAGTGAGCACTCTCACAAACAATACTCTTACAACTAATTCACATGTCCAGGCAGAAAGAAATGCTGTCAGTCAGTGGAAATCTGAATGCAAGTTTGTCACTTAGCTGATTGATGTTATTTTCAGCACTTCTATATTTTTTAATTACTGCTTAAAGCAGTAATTAAAAAAAAATAATTATTTAAACAACAAATAAACACAAAAAACAGAATACACCTATATTTTGAAAACACCACAATATTCTGGAATATAAGCTTAATTTTAAGTCATTTCTGACCCCAAAAATAACTTTGTTACATTATCTTTTGACTCTGAGAACTGAAAGCTAAAGAAAGAAAAAGAATAATGAGAGAGTAAAAAAAGATAATTATGAAAAGAAGAAATAAGCACTGCATCCTACACATGTGCACATAAACAAACATACAGGCACACATACACATGCATGCAAAGAAGAAAAATCAACCTAACATCAATAAAAATGCATATAAATTATTTTTTAACTTAATATACAAATAACAAAAACAAGAAAATTGCTGATATCTCCTTATGAGTAGACCAAAAAAAAAAAGTGAGAAGATTGGAAAAGAGAAAACCGGAAACCACATCCTAAATAGGAAACAAAGGATGAGCCTCTTCACCTGTTCAATAGACGTGGGTTCAATATACCTCATAAACTTACACAGCACAATCAAAATAGTTGAAAATCATTAAAAGATTAGCTGAGAGTATTCAGAATGAAAAACTATTTGAACAATTTCTACACACTAAGCCTAAGGAAGAAATCACACATCATATACATGTGTGTGAATGGATGCATGCACACACACACATGCATGTGTTCATACAGATGCATGCAGATATATATGTGACACTATCTCTCGCGGAAATACTTTCTCTTCTCCCGCAGGGATACTTTCCTTTGGTTGGTTTAAAACAACGGAGAGAGAAATCTATACTGGCAATGTTATTAATGTTTTATGGCGTGACACAATGTGAGCTTAGGAAAAAAACAATGATCTTAGTACCATCAAGTACTTTCTAAAATCCTGGAAATATAAAAATCTAATTATTTTGGGAAATAATACATTTCTTGTCTTTCATGTTTGTATAAATTTTGCTTCTTTCATATTTTTATATAAATTTCTCTTCTTTTGGAGTTGAAATGTCGATTCTGCTAATCTGAAAATGCATAGACAAAACAAGTGTGAAAGGTATGAATCCATCTCTTCTCCCTCCAGCTATGGGTTGAATAGCCGGACAGATTGGGTTCTCTAGCCTTGGTTGTATTGTGGAGAGAAATGGGAACTTACTACAGGAAAATCTTTTGCCTAGTCAGTCATGAATTAAGAGAGACATGATCGTCCAAGTATGTATCATATATGGCACTTAACTGACTGAATAATTTTGCGAAGTCTTAACAGAGGATGTAAAGTGTGACACTGAAATCCGAAGAAACATCAAGATAGCAAAAAATGCCTTCCAAAAACTAAAAGTATTAACAGGAAAATTTCATTAGAAACAAAGAAAAGACTACTGAATTGTTAAGTCATATCAGTCTTCCTATATGGCAATGAATACTGTACAATCTTCTTACAGATGAAGGGACTTGAAACAACAGAAATGTGATTCTACATCAGGATGCTGAGAATACTATGTACTGAACAGGTGGGCAATGATGTTTTAACGACAGCGACATTAAAAAGAACATTTATGTTTAACATAAGGAAGAGAGTGGCAATTTCTGGGGAATATCATGAGAAAAGAAAGCTTGGCCTTACAGGCCATGTTGAAAATGAGAAGGATAGAAGAAAACAATGCATAACCTACCAAGGGAGCTTGGAGTAAATGCAGAGTGAAAAAAGTTTTAGGAGACAACAAAAGGCAACATTTATTAAGAGTTACAAAAGACAGGAAATGAGAGAGCCATGAATGCCAACATCCTGAAGAAACAGAACATATAGAAGAATCATCCCTAAAAAAGAGCACAGAAGCATGTCATTTTAAAAAGCTCACCTGACCCGAATGTACAAAGGTGAAGAGGCTCATCCCTTGTTTCCTGTTTAGGATGCGGTTTCCAGTTTTCTCTTTTCCAATCTTCTCACTTTTCCTTATTTTTTTTTCAATTGGAGTAGATAGACTAAACTATCGCCCGGTTCACACTCCACCCACGTCTATTGAACAGGTGAAGAGGCTCATCCCTTCTTCCCTGTTTAGGATGTGGTTTCCGGCTTTCTCTTTTCCAATCTTTTCACTCCTTTGTAGCCCCCTGCACATCAGTGGCGTTACTGCCTTGCTCAGGGTGATATGATTTTTAAAAAAAAAAAAGACCAAACAATTACACAAAGGTTCATCTACAAAACTCCCAAGTAGAAGTGCTGAATATAATATCAGTCAGCTAAGTGACAAATTTTTTATTTGTATTAATCCTATATATATATATATATATATATAAATTTTGTCATTTGTTGCTTTTTTTTTGTATTAGCTCTATATATATATATATATATATATATATGGGATTAATATAAATATAAAATTTGACACTTAGCTGATTGATGTTATGTTCAGTACCTAATGAGAACATACGAACTAACACAGCATGGTGACTTGCCTTCACACCTTTGTTCAATTTTCATACTATATTAATGGCCTTAATGGTCAACTGAGCCTTGAAACTGCATAGTGACTGTCAGTTTCACACTTCAATGTAATCTTCCAACCATGCACAAAATTAACAGTTAACATATTTATTCTGATGTCTACATACTTTACATCACTACATCTTCTCTATTATGTTCTCGTCCCCTGTAAATATAACAAATTTTAAGCAATAACCATTTTAAATATATATATATATAGAGAGAGAGAGAGAGAGGGGCATTTGGAATTAGAAGGTAATTTTCACTCAAAATAAAAGCAAGAAAATCATATTTAAAGTTTATCAACTTTCAAAATGCCATCACTTTTGATCTATTTGAGATAAACTATTCAATTTTTTTAAAGTTAAAATAATCTACTTTAACATACAACCACTTAAACTTACACTTAACTGATTTTCACATACATGGTAGAAAATAACTTCTTGTACTGAAGACCTCATATATCTCAGTGGTAGAATCGGCAACTGATGTCAATTCGGTCAGGTTTCAATCCTGGCTAAAAGCAATTGAATGTCTGACAGTACTGATGAGATGTGATACAGCGAAACAGATCTGTCTGTGGATGACTATATATATATATATATATATATATATATATATATGTAAAGAATTATAATTTTAAGGGGTGCTATATTTATAGGATAAAGTGCTCAATAATAGAGATAGAACGTACATAAATATAAAAGTGAACATTGAAGTCAACACTCAGAGGCAATAGACTGTTTCATGCTAGGTGCAATTATCAGGCCACATGTGTTGGGTTTTTCCTCAGGTATTATGAAAAGAAAAAATAGCTAAGGAAAAACCAAACACATGTGGTTTGATAATTGTGCCTAGCATGAAACAGTCTGTCTCTCCTGAGTGTTGACTTCAATGTTCACTTATATATATATATATATATATATAGGCATAAGTTTATAACACATAAGCTGAATTTTGATCTGAAATATACATGATATAATGTTCAATTAATGTGATAATTCACCACTTAATTCAGTGGTGAATACTAAGACAAGGAAGAACATTATATTGAAAAATAAAGATTGTTTTCTATTTATTATTAGGCAAAATACTTATTGATGTGTCTATGTTATTGTCATGTAAAAGAAAATATTTAGAAAATGTACACCAGCTGTGATCTGAACAAAATTTTCCATTAGTAAACCTTCATTTTCTGCTTATGTTTGCATTAAAAAATAACAAAAATTATTCCACTGTTGTCTACTAAGGGGGAAAGCTCAATAAAATTAGCTCCATCATTTGTTGATTTTCTTTATTTATTCTATTCTTGGCTCAGAGAGAGAGAGAGAGAGAGACTGGAATTATGAGTAACTACCTTTCTATTTTTTCTCTACAAAGTCATTTGTAAAAAATAAATTAAACCAACTTTTTTGACTAAGGTGCTTTTGCTGGTATATTTTTTAAGTATGTCATGTTGATTTCTTTCTCATACTTCAAAAAGGGGTTTGATAAGCAAAACAACCTACCATATCACTGCTTCCATGTACATTATATGGTTGATGATCAGAGAATGGCTGATTTTCTGATATATATAAGCCATCCTCTCAGTCAAATGCAACCTTACACTACCACACTGATTTATGCCATATAAGCAGGAAGTCTGAATTCAAAATTGTCTTGGTTGCCTTACAAAGGCAACAGAATCCCTTCTGTCTTACTATAAAACAATAGCTGAACAAGAAGAGATGGATTCGTGTTTTTCCCAAAAGCTCTAACATCAAGTAAATGCAACAGCTTCAGCCAACATTTGAACTTGGCCTGATAGTTCCAATTTTCATGCCAATAACTATTAGACCTCACATGCAAGGTAAATTTTTAAGGCCAGAAGTCATTGCAATTATAACTTTTAAAAAATATGACTGCTTGAAAATAAATTCAATTTTACAATCAAATCTTTATAAAACTCAGAGTAGAGACAAAATAAGTGAATATTTTAATCTTATTCATTACTATATATATATGTGTGTGTGTGTATGTATGAATGTGTATTCATGAAATTAATATTTGCAATTTAAATATTAATAACAGATGCATCCCATGATTTTTTTAATAGTGTTTAATATCAGAATATAGAACCACTACAAAGTTACATATAGGCCAATAATTAAACTCACCTTTAAAAATCTTTAAAATTTTGGTTTACTATCAGTTTTACAATAAAATCAATCTTCAGGTATGAAAGGTTTTGAAAGGTAATTAAAAAAATTAATCAAAACCTGACAGACATACACGATACACACACACACACAAACAAACACACGCAATTGCAAGTTAGTGTACTGATTACTTGCATAGAAAACAATCTTGAGTTAAAATTTTGACTGAGAGTGCTTATGTTTACTTAAGACTAATAATGTTGAAAAAAATACATGAATCTATATCCCTGTACTTTCATTATCAAATAGTTTAAAAGAAAAAAGTTTTGTTTCTGGCATGCCATTATGGTTGGCTACAAGAGTGTGCTGTTGACCATTTGATCAAACACCTCACCTCACACTACCACCCAAGCAGGAATAACTGCTAAATGCTATTTTACCTAGTTTTAACCTCAACTGAAGACACCACACAATATATATATATATATATATATATATATATATATATAGATAGATAGATAGATTCCCGAAAATTATGATCTTCAGCCCTTTGTTCAGAGTTTGGGAAGTAGATTGTACTGAGAACTTTTCAGCATGTCTTCATACATATCAGTCAGTTAAGTGCCAGACGTGATACACGCTTGGGCGATCATGTCTTGAAAGAGACATGAAAGAGACATGACTGAGTGGGCAGAAGATTATCCCGCAGTAGGTTGCCATTGCTTTCTGCGGTAGACTGGTTGCTGACCAAGGCTATAGAACCCAATCTGTCCTGCTATTTAACCCATAATTGGAAGGAAGAGACGGATTAATACCTTTCCCAAGGGTATTTGCGCGTAAGTGAATACAATGGATTCAACTGGAATTCGAACTCGGCTCCCCGGCTTCTCATTCCGAGCCGATATCCACTGTACCACAACGCACATCATACATATATGTATGATTAAATAAAGAACAAGTAAAAAAAAAAAATGCTTATGAACTTAAAATATTTTCCTATTAATCTTCATCATAAATTTTTAGATGTCAAATAATGAAAACTTACAATTTTATGCACTTCCAAACTTTTCTAATGCTGAACATGTTAAATTTATATATTTTCCTGCTTAATGAAAAAGAGTTGAAAATTTCTTCGACCAACTCACTTCCTAAATGGCCAGAGATTTTGTAAATCATGTCTTGTTGAACAAAGAACTTTTCAGTTATCTCTAATATGTGTGCATATATATATATATATATATAGAGAGAGAGAGAGATATTAGTCATCCATATACAGACCTGTTTTATTGTATCACAGCTCATCAGTGTGGCTAGACACATCCACTTGTTTCTGGCCGGGATTGAAACTCAACCGATTTGGTGTCAGTTGGAGTCACTACCCACTAAGCCATAGGCACATGGAATCAGAAGGGAAATTTTAGCATGTTATATATAAGCAGTGAATACACATGCCAGTCATTGAAATATGAGAGAGAAAGAGAGAGTGATAAGGAGATATATAATATATAACATTTACTAAATGATATAGATTTTAGATTGGTATAACTAATAACTATAATTGTTATTATTCTATTAGTTTTAGCTATTGATGTTTGAAAACATTCTCATAATTGTTTGAGAACAGATAAAACAATTTTCAAAGCAGGCAGACAGACAGATCATCCCAATTAGGAAATTAATGCAATACAATCTTCCTACTTTCACTCTACTTCTGCAGTTATTACATTAAGCTGTAAAGAACTTTGACTTCTGATATTTCAAGAAAACAGACCCTCCCCAGTTGGAAGATTTATATAAAAATATTCTGAAAACTTCACATTCTTTCCCCTTCCAGTGTTAAACTGAGAAATCAGTTTTTTTATTCCAATCAGCTGTTACTGACTTTTTGACTTTCATTTATTGTACATTTTTTTTTAATTGTGGACCCTTAAATTTTATTCTGTCATTTTCTTCTATTTTTTAACAAAATATTTTTTCTTTTGGTGTTGTTTTTAATTTTGATACTTGTAAGAATTTATCTGAAAAAATGAAAATCAATGTTTCAAAGAAATGTCCCTTATTTATTCGTTTATTTTTCCTGTTCTTAATAGATAAAAATGGTTTTGGGGAAATTATTTTAAGTTTAGTATTCTTTTTAAATGGTGGGGGGAATCGTTGAGGTAGAGAAAATACTTTGATTGGTGTTAGTGTTAAGAGGTAACCACCTTTTATGATTTTGGCACTCCGCCCAATATTCCAGATGCCCTTATCAACCTGTTGATGGCGGATCTCGTTGTGCTATCATGGACAGTCATCAAGTGGTCGATGGTACAGACATACGTCTTTATCCTTCTGCATTCTGAGTTGTGTTGGTGATCTGGCATGGCATGCATTTGGGAAAGTCAGTTAAGCTCAAGTTTCAAATATTGATTGCATGTAGGAAGAGTGAAAATGGCAGAATTTTGGTTAAAATCAAACTGTCAAAAGTTGATCATTTTAGTAAATTTTTTTGCATGGTATTCATATAGATTCAAGAGAAAGAAAAAAGTGTTCTGTTCAATTACAAGTTGATATATTATTAATGTCGCCATCAGTGTTCTACTAACAATGTTGGTAGAATCAATTTGGCTCTAATTGTTGTTACTGCATGGGACCAAAATTGAACACCATGGGATAACAATTAACAACTGCCATTTTGTTCTGATCAATTTCACCCATTTTTTTTTTTTGTTTTTGTTTCTTTCTTTTTTTTGACAAGCACTGACAGGTTTAAAGATCAGAATACCCTTTCAAAGTTAACTGTTGTCCTTTGGGCTCTTTATTTATTTCTTTATTTATTTCTTTATTAATATCAATTCATTAGCTGTGTTTGCTTGCTTAAATAAGGTCTGCCAACCTATATAGCCACTTGAGATTTTTTTTTAAATATAAGGTGCAGCTGATACCAACTGGTTATAGACAACTCTCAACTATACAACTATTGCTCTTGCCAGGAAGTTCGGTATGTGATTGTGGTTTGCTTTTTATTCAGATCACTTGGTGCTCATCATGGAAATGGCACTTCTTGGAACGTTATGGAATGCTCATAGACAAGTATTAATTGTTAAGAATCTTGGACACTAATAATACAATGTTTTAGCTTATTGACTTTGCTAAATTCTCGTTTAGTGAATTCTGATTTTTTAAAATTATTTTCAATCTTTATTTTCCTTTTTGTATTCAGTGTTTACTAAAATTTTCTATCAATTTTGTTTGTTCTAATTTTCTTTTTTGTTTCTTTTTGAATTGTTTTTATATTCAAAATTTAAATACTTCATAAAATTTGTGACTTTTAGATTACAGTTTCATAATACACTGAACTCAAACTCATACCGACATATTAGTTTATGTTTTGGTAATTTTATACATCATTATTTTTTCTTAATTCTTACTTTATAAAAAAATACTTGAAAATATAAAATATAAATCTGATATTTTAAATTTATTTTATTTTTTATAAATATTGCATTTGAAAAAATAAAAGAAATATATTTAACAAGGTTACACCTGTCATATTCAAGAAAAAATGTTCTGCATATTTAAAAGTGGGCTTACTTTTAACTTAATTTCACCACATTTTTATTTTTTCATTTTTAAAAACAAAACTAAAAGAAATATTCTTTCTCACATTTTATTTTTTATCAACTGTTTACCAGTTTGCTTTATTTTTTATTTTTCAGTTCTTTTTTTTTTAATATTTTCCTTATACAAATTTATTGAAGTCTGTTTGATTGAAAAATATGCAAAAATAAATTGTATCATCTGCTTACTTCCTAGAAATGCTGCTACTATTTGCCCTGTCATTATATATGTAATCATTAGAGTGACTCAAAATGTTGATGTATTTGTTCAATAAATTCTGCCCATAATATTTCAGGTTGCATATACAACTCATTAAAATAATTTTCAATACATATCATAAGTGAAATAATTTGTAATGCATTTCATTGGAGAAAGAATTTGCAAAGAATTTTCTTTATGAAATAGTTTGCAATGCATTTCTATGGTGAAATATACAAATACAAGAAAAATATGTTTATGAAGAACAAAACTGTTAGATTATAAACCTATATATATCATCATTCATTTCTGGTAAAGCTTGGGTATATATATATTGTCTACATATATCATAGTTTTATTATGAACACAATTGATTATAATGCTGTGTGTATTATTGATATTTTGTTTATTTCACCATCATGTCAGACAAAAATTAAAAAATATTAAAAATGAAATTCAAATTACATTTTTATTGAGCATATCCCATCTAGTTATTTATGTTTATTTCTCTCCTAAAATTTTGCTGGTAGATTTATATTCATAACTTGTTTCTTAATTTTAATTTACAGAATTAATAATTTTGAATAATAATTTTTTTTAATGTTCTTATTTTCTGTATTTAAGATGCACCATTCTTGTTTTTTCATAGTCTTTCTCTAAAAAGAGAATATACACTTTTGATTATTATACTAATTATTTACTAAAATATATTTTTATATAATTTTTCTCATTCCTAAAGTGCCTTCATTATAATAAAAAAGTATTTCTTATTTTCATTACTGCTAAGACACTTTAGAAATGAGAAAAATTAATTTCACAGACAAAAAAAAATTCAACTTCCAAATCATTTAAAAAATAAATTAAAAACGTTATTCCATTTGCACTTTATTTAATTATCAGGCTTCTGTTGTCAAAGTAATTAAGGTGAAATGTACAAAAGACACATTCCTAAGCTATAGGATGATAGTCCTCTGGCAGAAGTTACTTTATCTGAAATTTTCACACTATTTCCTTCAACAATCACAGTGTATTTCAAACAAGAGTTATGATAAAAAGCAATAATAAGATAAAATAAAACTGCTAATAAAAAAATAGTAATACTGAAGATTGTATTCATCCAGAATGTTGTGATAAATAGCAAGAACAATAAGATGGATTGAACCTAGTAATGAAATAAAAATATTAATGGCAGTCTCCTTCTTTATATGCCATGTCCCTTCAGGACATAGGTGATCATGGCTCTCCACAATTTCCTGTTCTTTGTAACTCTTAACAAATTTTGTCTTTTTGTTATTTCTCCTAAACTTTATTTTACAATCTATTTGTTAAAGTTCATTAAATATATTATGCATTGTTTTCTTCTGTCCCTCTTGTGCTCAATCTATCCTATTAGAATCAGATTTTCCAAACTCTTCTTCCTCATTATGTACCCCAGAAATTTCAACTGTCTCTTCCTGATATTAAGTATTAGTTTCTTTTTTTTGTTTCCATCATTTCATCTAAAAAGTAATTTAAAAATAATTACTCCATGGATCTCCTTCTTTCACTCTTGTTATCACATTTTAAGAGTGTTGGTGAATGAGACATAAGTGAACATTTCTACTCTAATCATCTTACCTGCCCAAGCAGCACTCGCTGTAAACTGTTATTATGACTGTCAACCTTGACAGGACCCTATCAGTTTCATGGATCAAACATTATTTTGTTCATTATATATATTTTTTTGCTTAAATGCTATGTCACTTCAGAATGTAGGAAATCATGCATGGCTCTCTACAGATGTCTTTATCATTGAATTGCCAGTGATACTTTATTATCATTAAGTTTTGAGGAGAAAGATAGTAGAATGGTTTATCATTGCTTTCTACACTTTGTCTTTCTCCTAGAAAGCCCAATAGACAACATTACTTGCATATTCTATTATAAAATTTACAACAATGCTTTCTGTAATATGTTATAATCTTAAGTTAAAAAGTATATCTCAGTAAATAATTACACAATAACAAACAAAAAGGCTGTAAAAAACACATTGGCTGAAACATTCTCAAAAATTTCTTTAAAAAAATGATAAACAACAATCTCAAACAATAGAACAAAATGCAGAAAAATACAAATTAAACCTCAAAACAAAGAACTTGGAAGATTAGAACTTTTTAGATCTACATTAGATCTATTATCTGATCAAAAAAAAACAAGGAGTGCCATGAGGAAGTATATTGTCAGTCGCTCTGTTCAGTAGTAAAATAACATTGCAAAAGAACTCACTCAAAATATAAATTGATCTTTGAGTATCGATAATTTATTTGAAGTTACCAATCCAAAAATATGCTTACCATAGAAAGAAATCTGCAGCAATGCATAACTAAAATCACCAGATGAGCAATAAATAATGGTGTTAGATTCTCAAAAACCAAAACAAAATTTATGCATTTTTGTAATACAAAGGAACTGCATAATGATCCAAGATTGCAACAGAAATCCTAATTGTAGACAAACAAAAGTTCTTGGGAATAATTCTCAACAAGAAACTAACATTCATACCAGATCATAAATATTTCAGAACAAAATGCAATAAAACAGTACAATTTTTGAGAGTGGTGGCCCAAAAAATTAGAGAGTAGACCAGCAAACACTGTTCAAATTATACAAAACTAAGTTGAACTATGGAAACTTCATTTACCAATCAAAAAGTAAATCATATCTCAAAATACTTAACCCAACCTACCATGAAGGTTTGAGATTGTCACTTAGAGCATTTATAACATCTTCTGTATAAAGTTTGTATGTAGAAGCAAACAAACCTCAACACTTAAACAAGACAAACTAGCCGCACAATAAAACAAAAATAAGCTCCCACTAATCCTGCATACAATATTACATTCAATCCAAAATACAAACACCTCTTCTAACAAAAAGAGAAAGCCCTAAAATCTTTGGATTCCAGATGGAACCCATCATTCAATAAGCAGAAACACCTCTATCTAGAATCCATGATACGATTATACTAAATATACCACCTTGGACCATAAGAATACTGAAAATAAATCTGTAAATATCATAAAACAAGTACACAGTCACAAGAGAAATTTTTAAAAAATCAAAATCAAGTATTCCACACACTCATACATCTTCACAGATGGATCAAAATACAAAAATGAAATAGGATGTGCAGCAGTATATAACAAGAAAATAAAAAGAAACATCTGCCAAAAGAAACTTCAATTTTTAATGCATAAATTTCTGTAAAAGGCCTAGTACTCTACTTCATCTTTACAAACAAAAATAAAAATAATTTTCTGGCTCCCTATCAGTAATGACAGCAATAAAAAAAATAAAAATCCTGACAATCCATTGCTGATGAAATTGCTATGCAGGCTAGATATATTATCCAATAGTAAAAAAATAGTGTGATACTGGATCTCTAGACACATAGAATTTAAACTCATCTGCAAAGTCTGTCCAAAATGAAACCCTTGATAATAGTTTTAAGATCCCTTATGCAGTCCTGAAAAATGTTATAGATAGTTTGATTAAACAGAAATGGTAGAAAAGCTGAACTGACAATGAAAATAACAAGCTCCATACAATCAAACTGGTCCTGGGAGAATGGAGGCCTATATCTAGAAGAGAAACTGAAGTAATGTTGTCTCAGCTGCACATAGACCACACATACCTCACCAATTCATACTTGCTGAAGAATGAAGATCAGCCAATATGTAAAACATGCCAAGCAACACTTAGGGTGAAACACATTTTAATTGAATGTACTTACTTAGCACCCATAAACCATAAATATTACAAGGAAACCAACATGAGAAAACTATTTGGAAATACTGAAATTGTCAATGTGTCCTTTGTTCAAGAAACAGATTTATACAAGCACATATAACACCTACATGAGTACAAACTATATATTTATAAAACAAATGTTTACTCTGAAAGTAAAAAATTATGTACAAAATATCTGTAGTTGAAGTTATACAACAGCGTTCAAAACAGATTTAGTTGAAAACATAAAACTGTGTTCTAATTATTTAGAACAACCAAATCTAAAAGCCCCAGCAATAATTACAAAGTAAGGATATTATGAACTTATTTTCAAGTTCCTAAATTATACTGATGCTTTCTGAATATGAAAAGATTTTCAAATCCTATTAAAAAAAAAAAAATTACTGTATCCGAGACATTTGATAACATTTTTTGTACCTTTTTTTTTTAGATATTTTATTTACAAGATGATGATAACATTTCTGCAACATCATTTGCTAAGAAAGTTACCAAGATAAAATAAATAAGTTAACAGCAAAATGTCCTACTGCCACAAACCAATTAAGGTAGTTACATTTAATAAAAAAAAAATAATTTGCACATACACACAATTTTGGTGAAAGGGTACAAAAATAGGAATAGAGCATCATGAAGTATTGATTTACTGGGACTAGATTTGTTGTCTTAGTCATTATCACCATGTTTCAGCTGTTGACTCGTCTGGTTTTCTTCAGATGCCTGTCATACATGGTAATGTTACAAGAATTTCAAATCTAACCCTTTATGCAATTCATAGAGATAGACTGTTTTTATTCCACTCTCCATGCTAGAAGATATCTAATTCATGTTTCTTCTTTCTCTTGTTATTTTTTTTTGTTGTTTTTTTTTGTTGTTGGTTAGTCTGATCATAGTTTTAAATGCCCCAACTCTTATTGAAACAGTATTTTAACTTTCATTGCATTCTATCATTAAATAACATTGTCATTCAT
Organism: Ascarosepion bandense; assembly: GCA_037127315.1. Taxonomy (NCBI): domain Eukaryota; kingdom Metazoa; phylum Mollusca; class Cephalopoda; order Sepiida; family Sepiidae; genus Ascarosepion; species Ascarosepion bandense. Next base: position 1,914,324 of record JBBBDQ010000897.1, on the reverse strand, counting down.
CTGTGTTCCATTGCTTCTTGGTTACAATTTTGGAATTGAGCATGTATTTATGTCTACACTCCAATAGGCATATTACACGTATATTTGTACCTGTACTTCAGCAGGTATAAAACACTTGACTGAAGCTGTTTAAGAAGCAAATGAGTTATGAATTCTCTAAAGGCTGTCCAGATTAACCTGACAAAGGCTGAAGGGTACAACCTCCAAAACTTGATAACAAAAATAAGCATAAGAACATAAGTTTGAATAAAAGGCAGGACATTGTCAAGAGCTATGGCTGCCCATGTCTTGAAGGGACATGGCACATAAAAGAATATATATATATATATATAGTATATCGAGGCAGCAAGTAATTTTCTAGACATATGCTATTAAATATAAGAGACAATGAATGTTTATTATGTTTAATCATGAGCCGTTCTAAACGTCGTATTTTTGCTTTAATTTCAGTTGAAAATAAAGACAAAAATTCTCCAACATTTGGAAAATTATTTATTGGTTTTCTTCTAAGCTTTCGGCTCACATGAGCCATCTTCAGAGAGGTAGTTTAAACTGAAATATTATAAAATTCACCATCACCGACGATTTTATTTTGTGTTGACATAAAACTCCGCTTGGCAACGTTGCCAAGCGGAGTTTTATGTCAACACAAAATAAAATCGTCGGTGATGGTGGATTTTATAATATTTCAGTTTAAACTACCTCTCTGAAGATGGCTCATGTGAGCCGAAAGCTTAGAAGAAAACCAATAAATAATTTTCCAAATGTTGGAGAATTTTTGTCTTTATTTTCAACTGAAATTAAAGCAAAAATACGACGTTTAGAACGGCTCATGATTAAACATAATAGACATTCATTGTCTCTTATATTTAATAGCATATGTCTAGAAAATATATATATATATAGGGATAAACTATGAGAAAGTGAAAAAGCTTTCATGTGACATGTTTCAGTCTTTAGGAATTCATCAGATTAAAGTGATGTATATGTGCACAAAAAGGGGAAATGCTGAAAATTTTTTTTTATGTATTTTGAGTATATAGTCAAGCCAATTTCATTGAGGTTATTTTTTCACATTTCTATCACTTTTGTTATTTAATAGATCTGCCAAGAAAAGTGAAATATAAAAACTTAGACATATATTTAATGTTAATGATCTGGCTATTAAAGAACTTTCTATACATTTTTATCTTAGTAAATTACTTTCTCTTTTAATTAAAGTAACATTTTTTAAATCAAAGTCATGGTCAGACTCATTACAGTAAGCACTAATGCAGTGAGTGCTTTTCGTAAAAGTTCCTACTATCGCCCAGTCTCACACTCCACCCCCTTCTTTTGAATGAGTTTACAGGTGATCGCCTTGTTTCTTGTTTAGGAAGGGGTTCCCGGTTCATCCCCCTTCTCCGGTCTTAGTGTTAGTTCAGCTGGAAGCTCTTTGCAGTTATGGAGTATGGTGGCAACGTCTTTACATTCTGAGGGTACTGGGTTGGCAGTTTCCTGGTTGCTGCTTCCGACTGGTAGTTAGGAGCCCGAACTCTTGCGTAGCATCTTGAGAGGCTGCTCTTATCAACAGTTGAATAATACCAGGGTTCTTGTAGTGCCATACCGCGCATGGACAGGCGTCCCTGCATGAACGTTCGGTGGGCAACCCCGAGGCCACATTATGTTGTATGCCGCACCAGTCTCCATCCTTCACAAGTTGCAAACGATTGACCGACTGATTCTATTCTGAGACCTCTCCTTAACTGAATCACTATGGAAAAAAGCAAACATAATAGCAAAACTAAACCAGCTCATTTGAAAACGCCCAAACCTGTCTGCATCTCTTTCACTAACATACGCTGCATCCGCACCAACTTCCTCAGCATAGATTCATTCCTCCATAATAACTCACCTGATATATTAGCCCTATGTGAAACTAATCTTAACCCTTCTATCCCCTCATCTGAGTTCTACGTTCCTGGCTACCTTCCCCTCTTCAGGAAGGACTCCAATGTTCATATGCACGGGCTTGGTGATTATGTCAACGAACACCTTTCCTTAGCTAGGGTGTCATCTTTTGAATCCCCAGATCATTCTTTCATGTGCTTCCGCCTCTCACTTCTCAGCTCGATTAGCTATCTCTTCTTTCTCTACCGCTCTCCTTCCTCCCCTGACTGTTCGTTACTTGACATCATTTCTGACAATATCAACAAAGCCATTTCTTCCCATCCCTCTGCCCATGTATTCGTGTTTGGTGACTTTAACGCCCACCACACCAAGTGGCTGAAGAACGCTGTCACCGACCCTGCTGGTGTCCACACCATGAACTTTTCAATCACCCAATCCCTTACACAAGTAGTGAACTTCCCCACGCATTTCTCCGACAATCCTAACGGGAGGGACTCACTTCTAGACCTCTGCTTCACTTCCATCCCAGACTCTTGCACTACCAGACAACTCTGCCCACTCGGAAACTCTACCACACTGTAGTGTCCATCAATATTTCATTCCACTCCCGCCCGACCCATGATACCCAGACAAGTAGAATATCCTACTGCTATCAAAGAGCAGACTGGGATTCATTCCGAGACTTCCTCTGTGACATCCCTTGGAACAAAGTTTTTAGTCTTCCCATCGAAGAATGTGCATCCGAGGTCTCGTCCTGGGTTAAGGCTGGCATCGATGCCTTCATCCCTGCTAGAAAATTCCAGCTTAAATCTCATTCGTCTCCATGGTTCTCACCCACTTGCTCGGCTGCCATTGCCCACCGGAATCATTTCTTCTGACTCTATCGTAACTACGCGTCGGACCAAAACAGGCACCTTTTCACTTCAGCTCGTAATAAGTGTAAAAGGATACTTAACGAAGCTAAGATGTTGTTTGCTGCCAGAATGAAGCAACGCATAGCATGCTCTAAATTCGGCTCTAAAGACTACTGGTGACTCTGTAAAAGAGTACTTAACCAGAGCAAGTCCATAATACCCCCGCTAATCAACAAATTTGAGGTCCTCACCTCCCCAGCAGATAAAGCCGAATGCTTTCCCCGCAGATTCTCGAACAATTCGAGTCTGGACTCATCTGGAGTTTTTACGCCTGACTTCTCACCTAGAACCGAGGCACAACTGAATGATGTCCACATTACACCTTCGCTTGTCTCTAAGATAATCTTAAAACTTGACCCTCACAAAGCAAGCGGTGGTGACGGAATCCCAACCATAGTCTTAAAGAAATGTGCCCCTGAACTCTCCTCTGTCCTTTCTAAGCTCTACAACCTCTGCCTATCTGCTTCCTGCTTTCCTGCCTGTTGGAAATCTTCCTCTGTAGTTCCTATATTTAAAAACACTGGAGAACCCTCTGACCCTGCAAATTACCGCCCTATCAGCCTTCTTCCGATCTTTGGCAAAGTGTTCGAAGCCATTATCAACGCTGAGGTGGTTCAGCATCTCACAGCACACAGGCTCCTCTCGGACAAGCAATATGGTTTCTGCTTCACCAGGTCTACTGCTGATATGCTAACGACCATCACTGAGTTCATATACCAGGCACTCGACAGGAATTGGCGAAGCCTGAACCGTTGCATTAGATATATCTAAGGCGTTCGACAGGGTTTGGCATGCTGGCCTTCTACGTAAACTGCGGAGCTATGGTATAACTGGACATTTGTTTGAACTAATCCAGTCATTCCTTTCTAACCGCACAATGAAGGTGGTATTAAACAGACATGCCTCCCAGAACTACCATACAAATGCAGGTGTCCCCCAAGGCTCCATCTTAGGTCCTACACTCTTCCTGATATACATTAATGATCGCCCTGATTCCATAAGAGCCCAAGTAGATTTGTACGCCGATGACACCACAGTTTACTCTCGCCTCCTACAAAAATCTGGTGTAGGCGTCAAAGCTAACCTTGCAGCCGAGATTGAAAAAGACCTCCAATCCATATTGGACTGGGGTAAGAAATGGCTAGTAAATTTTAATGCTTCTAAAACGAAGCTACTCTCAATTAACCATCATCAACAATCTCACCTATCTCCCATTAGCATGGACCAGGCTTGCCTCCCAGAGAGTAATACACTACGCCTCCTTGGTCTCACACTTTCAGCGGACCTCAAATGGAATGACTATATCGAATCCATTGCTAAATCTGCTGCTATGAAAGTCAGTTCTCTGTGTAGGACCCGGAAGTTTTTTCCATCTAAATTTATCCTGCACATATATAAATCTACCATCAGGCCGTGCATTGAATACTGCTGCCATATCTGGTCGGGTGCCCCTGCTATTCTCCTCGGGCTTCTCGAGAAGGTTCAGAGGAGGGTCTGTAATGTGATAGATACCGACTTGGCAGACCGCCTGCAGTCTCTCTCCCACCGGCGCGACGTGGCTTCCCTGCGTCTCTTCTATAAATACTTTCACGGCTTCTGCTCCGATGAATTTAGATCACTGGTGCCCCCTAAATACGAATTTGCACGAGATACTAGATTGGCAACTAGATCCCACCCTTTTACAGTGAAACCGATAAAATGCAATTGCAACTTCTACTCCAACAGTTTCTTTCCTCGCACTTCCCGACTGTGGAATTCCCTTCCACACGATTGCTTCCCCGACGGATACAATCTCCAGGAGTTTAAATGTAAGGTCAATAGACACCTCCTAACACACTAACCTGCTCCCATTCCTCCTGACATTCCCTATGTCTAACCACTCCCTCTCTTTACCTTCCCCTATGTAGCCCCATGCGCAATAGTGGCAGTGGAATGCCTTGCTTGGGGTGAGATGATTAAAAGAAAAACAAAAATCCCCTTTGTGTTCATATGATCTTTTGTTCAAATTTCTTTAGGTTTCTATGTATTCTTTGTGGTAATTATTACAAATGATAATTCCTCCCTTTAGTTTTAGCTTATTGATTTCTTTTGTATTAAGTTTTTTATCTTTTTAGAAACCACTTTAACGAATTTTGTGTTAAGCTTAGATAAATTGATTTCAAATGTAGTTGTGATAGACTTGGTGGGTAAGAACAGTATATTTTGATTCTTTTGTCAGAAAGGTCCACTTTTCTATTTTTAAATATTTTATAAGCCTTTTATTTTGCTTTGAATATGAAATAATTAGAGAAATGGAGGAGCTTAATTTTTAATGCATTTCTCTTCTTCATGTAAATATTGGAAATTACAAATTCTGAGTGCTCTTAAACAAAATCAAATGGTTATTTAACTTTGTATAGTTTACCTACAAGAGATATATTAATAGAGCACCATCAATATATTGAAAATATGTTGAGTGTTTAGGTAAAATATTTTGGGAAGGACTAGATTCAAGAAATTCTAAGAAAATGCATGCCAATACAACACTCAGAGGCAACCTCATTAGTAACCAAAATTTTTGTTTATAACAATTTTTGTTAAATGTGAAATACAGTTGATTGGTGATAAGACAGCAGATTTTTATTATTTTAGCTACTGGAGGAGGGATTATTTTTTATTGTTTTAGATGCATTTTTAAAAGATTTAAAAGCATTTTTTAACAGGAACATTGATGTAAAGGGATTTAACATATCTAAACATTTCATGGGCTTGTTAGTCATATTTATTTCCCTTAGTTTTTCAACAAGTTGTCTGAATTTTTAAATTTCTATTCTAAACATATCAAATTAAAATCTGGAACAATCATTGGATTCTGCCTTTAAATACTGTGGGCTACAAATCTAAATTCCAGCATCCCCTCTCACCAAAATAAACACAACTTTACATCAATGAAGAATAAACCTGTCACATGAAAAAAAATGTTCAGTCATAAACTTTTTAAAAATTGTTTATATATATATATATATATATATATATATATATATATATAGGGTCCAGCTACAAACTCTGGAGTTAGGATGCTGACAGTAACAGCAATCAGTTAAGTGACAAACTTTATATCTGTATTAATTTTATATATATATATATATATATATATATATATATATATATATATAATGATTACTAATGGAAGTACATGCCACAGTTAGATATTTACTTTTTAAAAATAAATAAAAATAAATAAATAAAAAACATAAGAAGAGGTCAGCCAATGAGATGAATTAAATGGGATGAGAGGTTATAACATTTTAAAGAATGGTGTGTGTATGACTCATAGATAGTAGTGTTTCAATGTTTTGCAACTAAAATTAAAAAAATAAAAAATCAAATATTAAAATATAAATGAAGATAAAATCTTATTTATTCATAAGTACAAATAAAAGAATAATAGTAATAAAAACATTACCAGTTCAATGCTTCCTTTGCTCACAAGAAAAAATCTATATAATAAAATTCTCAAAAACTGACTTATTGAACCAACACAATGAAATCATTAATTTTTGCAACCATAGAATCTTTCATACCCTTAAATATATCTGAAATTATCTCAAATATATCTCAATATTTTTACTATTTGCTCATTTTATAACTTTAAAAAAATGTAACTTATTGAACTAGTAATTTTTTTAATTACTATTTATATGAATAAATCCCATTAAGAATTTATCTTTATTTATATTTTAATATCTGATTTTTATTTTTTATCATTATTATCTTTCATGTTGGTTTTGATTTTATTTCCTTATATTTACTTTATTTTAGTTTATCTTTTATAACATTTTAATTTTTTCTTTGCTAGACTTTACCTTTTTACCTCTTCTATCTTGTCTCCTTTTCTTTTTTCTTTTATTTTTTCTACATTATCTTTTTCTTTTTCTGGTTTAAAATTTTTGACATGTCTGGCTTTTTGTAGTAAAACATTAAAACATAACTATGTATGAGTTGTACATACACCATTCTTGAAAATATTATAACCTCCTGCCTCACTCAATTCCTCTTATTGGCTGACCTCTTTATTCTTATTTATTTTTTATTTATTTCATATTTTTTTTAAATCTTTTTATCTGTATATATTACAAAATAAATTAACCACATTTTACTCCTTGATGATGGTGTTTTAACATCAAAACTTTATAGCTATTAAATTGCAGAATGCTATTATTATTACAATAATTACCATATATATATATATATATATAAATTGTCCAAAATTTTGATTGTCCCAAAACAAAACAAAGATAAATAAATTACTATGTAACAATCAAAATGTGAGGAAATATAACACCAGAGACAAAAACACCCTTGAAAATGCCTTTTAAAATGGCCAAAAGCACTTGGATGATAAACATTATGAATAATTTTTCTATTCCTTAACTCCAACAAAACAGAAAACTGTTTGAATGCTAAAAATCTTTTTTTTTAAATTGAATTAAATCTTTCTTGTCAGCCATATTTAAGAAAAGATGTTTGATAGAAAGGTTACTGCCCAAATATATATATAACAGATTAAATAATTGCAAACATTGTTTGCTTGTTTTTAATAAAATCATATAAAAACTACAGTATTTATAGCTGATACTATTAATTGATGGCTTAAGTTTTTTAATGAATATTGCCTTGAGGATCTGTAAAAACAACAAAAGAAAACTTACAGATCCTCAAGGCAATGTTCATTAAAAAACTTAAGCTGTCAATAGAATCAGCTATGAATACTGTAGTAATGTTCTAAAATGTTTATAAAAAGAAGTTTTTCATGCTTTTAATGCATGCATGACCATAGCATTACAACATAAAAAAATTTCATTTTGGATAATTTTCACGTTCTAATGAATGCTAAGCAATTTGTCAAACGATATATTTGAAGCAAGAAGAAAATTTACAGTAATTTTTAGCAACACAGTTTTGCAGTTATTTTTTGTTACCACAACTCACACCCCTAAAAATGATCTCAGAAGGAGATTGAAAGTATTTGGGAATATTGAGAAATGAATAATACAATCAGCTGTCAAAGTTACAGCTCATTTCTTACATCTTTCAATTATAATATGTGAAAGATTATCTGTGAGTATGAACGGATTTTATTAAAAATAAGCAGATACAAAGATTACAATTTATTTTATTTGACATGTCTAAAAGAAAATTTGCTGCCTAAATACACAAATATATATATATGAAAAATAATTAACAATATAAACAATATTAATTTCAATAATAGCAGGAGTACTAGTAGTAATAATATACTATTCCACATCAGTTTAAATGCATTAACCTCCAGTAATCTACTGGCTGATATGTTTTGTTAGGCATAAACTATCTTTGTTATTATTACTTATTAATATATTTGCTAATCTGCCAGAAACTGATTTTTTTTCTTAATTTTGTTTTGTTTTTTCTCTTGGTCAGTATTGACAAAACCCTTTTTTGGTTAATTCTGGAATTTGTACATTAATATTTAAAGTATTGTTTTTCTTCAGAAGTCTGTTCCTGCTGAATATTAAGCAGCCATAAAATTGTGTGTGATTTTCTTTCTTTTTTTTTCTTTTGCTTGTTAATCAATGGCCATTTGCTAATTACCACTCCCTAGGTGCCACATGAACTTCTCTGGACTACGATGCGAATCCGTCAGCATCAACTCTTCCCTATTGCGTAATTTGCAAAGTATGTACCTTTCACTTATTAAGCATGACACACTTGTCCTTTTTTTTTTTTTAAACTTTTCACAATTATTTAGAGAAGTCCTCTATACGGATGCCTACCATCAAAAATGTGGTTATTACTGCATTTACTTTACTGTTGATTATTTAGAGATAATTCTAACCATTTATTAATATCTGTGTATCTGTCCCTTTCTCTTCTATTTCAAATTCATTACAGTATTTTCTGAGTTTTTCTTTTGCCCCACCAAATAATAATAATAATAAACAGTAATAATAATAATAATAATAATAATAACCTTTCCAAACATCTTTGATATTTGGAAAAATTGTTAACCATGCCTCCATACTTCATAAACCTGCCCTGTTTAACCCAGTTGAACATTTACCTATTAATATGACTGTCTCATTATTATAAACTTTATGTAGTTTCATAACCTGGGACTGAGTGAGTTGCCATGCTGAAAAGGAGATTACTTGGTAGTGCCCAACTCCTCTCCAAGTAGCAATAGACAGCTTGTACTAAATTAATAAATCACTAGCAACAGAGAAGACTAACTGACCTGACTGCACTTCTTTCAGTTTCTCCAACAAGAGGTATTACTTGGCAATGCCCCACCACCAAGTATCACGGGACAAGTCATTTTAGATTACTTCATACAAACAGTTAGGAAGAATAACTAACTAAACTGTGCTTTCTACACTCTAAACCATTGTGGTATACTACTACTAAATCAGAACACAGGGAGGGGTGGATTTATGCATTTCCTAAGCATATTAGTAAAAAGTGTACATGATTAGCATAAGCCAAAATTCAAACTGAATAGTAATAACTTAGGGTTGGGGTTAACTTAGAAAAATATGAGAATTTAAATTATTCCTTAAATAAATTTCTTACTTTTCTCCTTTTTCTAGTTTTACTCCATCTTCTTATTGTTACTTTTTAGCACAACACTCTTAGTGCATTCTTCATTATTGCTATTATTTTATTGCAACAGTAATAAAATAAATAGTAATAATGAAGAGTGTATAGACCATAGTTATAATAAAAGCAACAATAAGATGGATTAAAATTAGAAATAAAAAATGAAAAAGCTTTCTCTAAAATAATTTCAGAACACAATTCTATTTTTCAAATTTCTTGTTTTCTTTTTCCAAATTGCATTAGGTCTCAAAAAGAATCTTCATTCCTATTTTTGATGAAGAACATTAAATGTAAAATTGTAACTGGCATTTGTTTTTCTTCTTCCCATATATATATATATGACTGACTCCATTGATAAAACCATTATTAGTCTGAAGAAGTTCCTTCTAGAGATGAAACTTTGTGTAAGATTTTTTTCATTTTCTTATTCAATTATTCTCTATTATAGATTTGTATATTTTATCTTCCACACACACACACACACACACACATATATATATATATATATATATATAAAATACTACCTTTTTTAACTGTGTACAAGTATATTAACCTTTCTAAAACTTTTTGAATTTCATAAAGATAAAGCAAGTATACTTTTGTAAAATGATTTAATATAAACCCATACAAATAGTAAATATAAACATTTTTGATCAAACTATAGCCTGGTTAAAAGAATATCAAATGACTACAGAAGTAACAAGATTTATACCTGTATGCAAGGTGGCACTTCTTTTATCTGCACAGGAAACAGTGTTATCAAATTCCAGTTAAGATTTGGGTTCATTTCTTAATTGAATTCATATGGATTCATGCTTCACCTCAAGGCATGAATCCACAGGAAACCTTTGCCATGTCACTATCTATATTGACAGAGATCTCAACATTGGCATGTCACAGGAGTTCATGAAGAAAAAAGCTCAGTCCAGGAATATTTTCATGTTACTGATACCTTGTAACCCAAGTCACATGACACTTAGAGAACAGATTGCTAAGTAATCCCACCTTGCCTGAAGAGTGCAAAAAGGAGAATATAATTATGTAAGGGAATTTTCTCCTTTATTGGTAGTATATAACCTATTATAGCCCATCTTATATTACTTGGAGAAAAGTTGGACAATGCCAAGACATGCTCTTTTGCCCAAAAGATAAAGATGAGTGTAGTCAGATCAGGGATTTTCACCACTTTTGGTAGCATGTAACTTAGTACAATCCATTTTATATTACTTGGAGATGAGATGGATAATTTTTGTTTTGTGTCACAAAAGGAAAAAGTTCCACATTTTAGCATCTTCCATATTAGTAGATCAGCCAACTCAATAGCAATCTTATACTAGCTGAATATAGTACCTGTTATATTGTTTTTGTTAACCAGCTGGTCATTTTAAATTTCTTTACTTGAACTTTGGGCACAAAAGCCTTTACTTCTCTATTTTAGATTTTCTGTTTTGTCAAAATGCATGTATTTGTGTTTAGCTTTGTAATGCACCAGTACTTGTGTAGTATACTAGTATCTCAAAAGACAACCTTTCCTATTTTCATCCATGCTTTGCAGCAACTGATCCCACTATCTACCCCCACATCTTTTTAGTGTTTATTTTTGCATATTTAGTAGAAAATATTTCTTAAGCTTTTCCTAGAACTTTCTTCTTCTGCAACTTACACTTGCGTTAACACTAATTTTCACTTCTAACTTCCTGCTTTGAGCATACTCTAAAATAATGTGACTCCCACCTAACAAAATGCATTTCAGTGCAGTTGAACTATTTTATTTTCTTTAAATTGTATTTCTATTAACTTAATTGCCTCTCCTTTCTTCACTCTTTTTCAAGACTTGGCTGCTTTTGAATGTTATAGATATTTAAGTTTAGATTCTGAAGCTGTTTAATTCCCACTTAATATATATAAACTACAACTTTTCAGTACCATGGATTAATACACAAACAAAAATAAGTGTGAGTAAAAGCTTTTAGTCATATTAAAAGTAAACAGAACTACAGGACTTGTATTTGTAGAATAATGGTAAAAACTCTAAACAAATAATAAACATAAATAAAACATTTTGATTTGAAGTTGATTAAAATAAAAGATACTCAGACTAAAAGATTTATATCTGCACCATTACTAAATATAACAAAATATTAAAAAGAAAATTATTAAATATAAATAAACATACATTAGGAATCAACAAAAACAAATGGAAAGAGCAATTCTCAGGATGAAGAAGTAGAAATAAGTCCACATGAATCAAAGAACAGACCATAAGAGATAAGATAAGAGATATCACAAGACATTAAGCAACAAAAATTGAAATGAGCAAAACACATAGCAAGAAGAAAAGATAACAAGTTGAGTAAAAGGTTAGTTGGTCACTGCCCCATAGATAGGAAATACAGTAAGAAAATAGATAGATTGGGAGACAAGATGGTTTGCTTGTAAGACATGACCTCTGTCACAGCCGTCAAGAAAGCATTTAGGAAAAGCCTTTGTTTTACAACAGACATAAAATAGTTGATAACAGATTATGGTGATGATGATAATGAAGTGGTATTTGCCATATCATATAATTAAATTTTAACCCATTAATATGCAGTCCTATTTTTGGCATGGTGGGCATTAATGGTAGAAAGTAATACTGGCTTTTTATAAACCTATAATTGATACTGGATTTCTAGCTTTGTAATTAATACTAGATTTTCTGGTGGACATTAATGGGTTAAGTTATGTGTTTCCACCATAGCAATTACTTTTTATGATAAGGATGATGATAAAAAGGCAATAATTAAACAACGAAAATTTTTGCATAGATCTTTTTATCTACGAAACAGGAATTATTTGCCCTAAACACTTCACAGATTAAGCATTGTATGGATACACTGTCTCTATGCATCTAGAAAGTTTTAAGGGAATGAAAAGAATACTTATACTTAAAATCAGATAAACACAATTGAAATTCCTGAGACATGTAATGAGAAAAAAAGACTTGGAGAATTTGACACACAAAACATTTTGAAGGTAAGAGGGGCAGAGAGAAACTGAGTAACTTATCAAATGAGCTTGTGCAAATGGATAGCAGAACATGAACTGAGGTGGATGGTGAAAGGACAAACACTGCCTAGAGTAACAGAAGATAAGAAGTTGTGGAGAGTCATGATTGTACATATCCTAAAGGAAAATGGCACATAAAAGAAGATTCATCATCATGACCTACAAAGTATTTTAGTTATTCTAGAAGCAAGCAGTTTTCAAATATCTCTTATAAGTCCAGAAAAGAAAGAGAAAGTTTTTCTTAATTGTACAGCAACTTGAGTTTTTCACATCAGTATATCTTTGTGAGTAGTGTAATGTTTATTAACACTAAAAGTGAAATCTGTGAGGCAAGATCAGATTCTGGCCTAGTCTGTTGGGTTCACTTTGGAACAAATTTCCTTGGGAAAGGTCATAGTTTCTTCCTCTCTCACCTAGTATTGAAGGAAAACTCTGGTTTCAAAACCCATGGAGAAGGCAATAGGAAACCATTCTTTTATCCATCTCAAAAAGTCATGGCAATTCACAGATATTAAAAAGTAAAAGAAATCTTAGGAGAGTCATGATCAACTATGTTCTGAAGGGATATGGCATTAAAGAAAAATGATCTGCTGGCTTTAATTGGAGTTCAAGTGACAAAACAGACTTCTTCACACTCCATTTAGATTTCTTTTAGTATTTTTTGCTGATTTCATCACATATGAGTAAAGAAATTTAAAAACAGTGCAATATGTCTTATATATTACAAAGTTACATATAGTAGCTTTAATATAAATCAGCAAGAGCTTAGTGTTCAGAGAATTGCCACCCAGGAGTTCATTACCATCCATCCATACTGTAGTTTAATTTATTTACTGTTGGCCCAAGTAGCAAAGCTTTTTTGTTCTTTAATTAAACTAAAACTACTTTGCTAAATATATTTAAAAGAAGCAAAATATAAACAACAAAACAAAAGAGATATAATGTAAATCTCTTTATAAATTTTTTTTAATTAATCAGTTTAAATAGCTTAAAATCCATCAAAGTGTGTTATGAAATTGTTAATTTGAGCGTTTCCTTTTAACTTAAATTTGTAGGTAGGACAACATAAGCTGAAAATATGTTCTAATTGATCAGAAAGCACTAGAATTTTAATTATGTTTTTAAAATAGGGATTGATTTCTTGGTGTGAATTTTTTTATATACTTAGTATATATGGTTTTCTATTATCCACAGATTTCTATACCCATGAGAAACCTATCTCAGATAGCAAGATACTACAGTATGTAAATATCTTTAAAGAATAGACTAGTGATTCCCAGATTTGTCTAGCTGCTACCCTGTTCCTCCTTGACCACACCCTAGTGCCTCCCCTCTCATAACAATGTGAAGATTTTTTATTTGGTCTTAGGTTCACAACAAATGAAAAAAATATAACACTGTAAATGCACATAGGCATTTCTCAAAGAACAAGTTAACAAAGTAAACCAATTTAGCTGGTTTAGCATGAAAGGGCAAATTTACATCTTTAATATAATGGATGTACTTAGTGCAGGAATATCAGCTTCTCAATATCAGGTTGAAAGGCACTGAGATGTCTTATATCACCTATATTCAGTTATTTTCAGTTTATTTCTTTACTTTCAAAGAAGTTGAGTGACTTGTACTTACACCTTGCTCTGCTAAATAGGAAAATGATAAATAGTGAATTGTTATAAAAAAAAATATTAGTTCTCATGCCACCCATTTTTATTAACCAACTGCCCACTTTTTCATCAACCTTCCCTACTAGTACTTTCTACTGCTCTAAGAGCAAATATCACCTTGTTGGGAAATTTTAAGAACACGCAAACTAGCTACACTTATAAATGCCAATTATTAATTTAAGCGATTAGTTACTTCTGAAGATGAATTGGGCATGCACCTTATAAAAATATTAAGTTAGATGTATGCTCTTTGATACCTTTGTCTAGCATTTATTTAACTTTGAAATATATCCTAATATATCTTAATATCCAAATATCCTAGAAATTAAACTTTACAAGATCTTTCCCAGAATCAATAAATTTCAGTATTTTCCTTGAGTATTTATTTAATTTTGATAGCATTCAAAAAATCTGATGAGCAGACTTTCAACTTGTGCTTATGAAAATGATTTGGAAGCGGTTTTTATTTTATCAAATAAAAACTGTATCTACCCTGCCAGGCCTGCTTGTTGGCTGAAATAGTTGCATATTTTGCACCAGTAGCTGATGTTCAAAATCAAGTGAAAAGACTAAATTTGATTGCTGATTTTGGCCCTCTTCACTTGGAACGTTGTGCCTGATTAAGCTAAGTTTAATAATTGACTGACTTGTTTCTTCATGGCTTATCGATCCTTTATGGGTAATTTAAAACCAATGTTTAACAAATATTAGCTCTTATTTTATGACTTATACAGACTACCATCTTTGACTTTTTTTTTTTAGATGAAAACATCTCAACTGGTCTGTTTTTTTTAACCTTCTGCAGGTATATATCTTCAAAGTAAAAAAGATAGTAGTCTGCATAATGCATGAAATAATTACAATATTTAATCTCAGAACTACAAGGAGTAATGACAGTAATTTGAGAATTTCACTTAACACGAAAAAGCCAAAATATAGATATCAAAATCTGAATAATTTCTGAAAGGATGACAATACTTCATCTTGGGAAATTGGCTATTATTTTTGTCTGCACAGTGACTGAAATAGATTTGTCTGTTGTGCACTTAACCCATAATGCTTGACTCAAAGTAAAAATATAACCTTCCAGATGCTGACCTCTTTCCTTCACTGTACCTGACAAATTTTAAGCTTACTAAATATGTTTAATTTCCTCTAGCTTCTAACACAAATTTGCAAGCTTTTTAGGGCCATTTCTAACTTTTTGCAACATGAGAAGTCTGCTACATTTACTTCACTTTAACTAGGGTACTTTGCCATGCTGTAATGGTTAGCAAATTTGTCTCACTGGTCATAAGCTGAAATTTCAATCTTCTCTGAGTGCCCCATGCTTGTAGCTTTGTACAAAAAGTAAGCTAAGCTTGATAAATAGCTACTTAACCTCAACTTTATATATCATTTACTTGATCAGAATTATTACTATTCTGGTTAAAATCACTTGTGTACCTTTTTGTTCAGTCTAGTATGCTCATCTTGGTTGGTATACTCACATTTTGACCATTGTGCGTGCTGGACTTTTTCAGCTGTCTGTCAAACTTGGTAACTGACCTGGAAGTTTTATGTGAACCCTTTATTCAATCTATGAGGGTTGACTATTCTCATTCCACTCAGGGGATATCATATATCTGTTCTCTCTAGTGTATTCATCTTTGTATCATTTCTCCAATTCTTCCACTGAAACAGAGTATATAACTTTTCTACACTACTTAACCCAGGGATTGAAGAACTTCTGCCAGGAAATCAGATACACTTTAAACAAAGCCTTAATCTATTATATGTGTCTCTTGAACTCTTTATTTTGGGAGCCTTAACCCTAATATCTGTGCTCATGGGGTGGGGTGGGGGTAGATAAGAATTATAATAAGAATTAACTCATACAAGATATCCCCTAAGCATGGAAAGGAGAATGAAAACAAACTTACCCCCATGGATTGAATAATGTGTTTGGATCTAGAATTTAAAAAGGTTTCTGATTATGGCAGAGTAACTGAAGAAGGCCAGAGAGTACAATGTCTAAAATGCTGTGAGTATAACAAGACAAGTATACAAGTTTTGAAGAGTATTTAATAATTCCTCATCTAAAATAGTTCAGATCTAAATTTTAACTTTCTATGGTCTACTAAAATGCTTTGCATACTAATTATAAGCTCTGTGTTCTATCATCTAAGATTTTGAGAAATCCAAAACACCATTAACCAAAAACTAGATGACTGACAGCTGGAATGCATGTATCTTTCATGCTCTTTGGTGGCTTGTATTAAGTTAATTCTCCCTTCTATTGCAATAGCATGCAAATGATAGCCATATCCTTCCAAATTACTACTTTTACAGTCTGATGTATTTTAGTTTACGTAGCTATATTATACACACTAGGTGATATATTTTACATCTGGCTGATCTGGTTTTAGCCAATTTCTCATCATGAAGACTTTTTTATTTAAAACTGTGGAACTTTAGAATGAAGTTTTGGAACTTTTCTAGTCTCTTTGCGTGTGTGCGTGTGCATTTTTTCTGGCCTGTACCTTCTCCAGCCTTCTTCAGATAGAATAGTATCCATTGTTGAGTTTGTTGCTAGTCTGTTCACTACATTGCATTGTGGAATGTCTTAGACAAACTGTGTAGTTTTTCTAGTTTATGACTCATGTTTTTTTTTAACATGCTTAATTTTGTAGTCTTTTTATTATTTTTTTTATTGGTTCTCATTTTATATGAATTTTTTGCTTGGCTTATTAATGATATATATATATATATATATATATATATATATATATATATGTAATTCTTTGTGTGCCAACTCTTTAAATTTTTGTATTTTCTAGTAGATCTCTTTAACAATTATAGAAATTTCATTCCAGAAGAAGCCATGATCTCCCTTTTCCTCTCTTGTATGATCTCTCATGCCTGATTATGCGGTCTCTCTCTAAACATGTCATGTTCTTCAACTTTTATCCTGAAGGAACAGCTAGTATTATCTTAGTATTCTCTGCTACAACTGCATGAGATGTTTTATACACTTTTTTTTTCAGCCGGAGGAATCACTTTTGTGAGATAGCTGTGTCATCATAAAGCTTACAGATATTTTTTGTCTCACTGATGTAGAGTAGAATGACTAGGAGTCTTTTTATTACTTTCTGGCTCCATCTCAATGTTATTCTTGATATAAATATTTAAAAAAGAAAAAAAAAACAATTATTCACCCTGTGTAGAACAATTTCATGGTGCCTCAAAGATAATGGACCAGCAAGTTCAACACTGGATAAAGAAAGCCAGAGAATGAAACCAAGACAAGGATAATAAAAAAATTCATTAAATATAATCACAAATAGTTTCCACTTTCATGCTTTGAAGCCACCTTCATCTGCTAAATCTACTTCTTCACTTTCACTTTAACCCTTAACTTGTGCAAATTAGAAACATCCAACACTATAACATACTGACAGCATTTATCACTGTCTAGCAGTAGTTAAAATCAAATAGCTTTAGATTTTTCTTACATCCTTCTCTGTTATGAAGACACTGATATATAATTTTAAATATATCTTTAGTGATAGTATTTTCACATCATTATATGTACATCTATTTCTTACTACTGTAAACATTATATTTAGTGAGTATGCGTTTTTGAATAGACATCCTCATTGTTTTTTTCAACAGTGAAATTAATGTCAACCAAGAGATTAAAAGTTTTATTAAAGAAAATGTGCCTCCCTACAAGATTCAAATTTGTATCCCCATTTTAATATGAGGATGAAAGCATACTTAGCTTGAAAATAGTTTCCTATATATAAGTTCCTAGTGTTTGTTCCAAACCAGTATAGACATATGTTGGAGGTGTCATTTAGCTTAGTCTATACTTCAGAGTATACAATCAAAACAAAAATGGTAGTGCCCATGAGATATTAACATCAGCATTTTTATGATCATTTATTTTTTAGTAAATTTCCTATCTCTTTTAAAATAGGCCAGTACAGCCAGACAACAATGAATTGTTTAATTTTTTTGTTACATATTTTGATGTTTTATATAGTATCAAAGTAGAGATAAGTAAATGTAATTCACATGACATCAAGTTTCATGACTTTAAGTTCAGCTATTGCACTGCTGAAGTCACCCATAGCATCATGCTTGTGTACTGGAGTCAACTTCAAGAGAGATTATGCATTGTTTGGTCCAAAAATTATCTTCTGGTGATTTGGATCATTGAGACGAGTATAGTCTTGGCTGCAAATCATCATTTGACCTTAAAGAACTGAGGATAGCCATGAGAGCTCATCCAGAAACAAACACTTGGGAATTGGGAGCAAAGCTAGATTTAGTTCATACAAATTAATCAAATACTAACATATGCATTTTCTTCATTTTCCCTATTTGTAAAATATTAGTACTTTATGATTTGACCAATGAATTAACAATTTGCAGAGTTTTACACTTGTTGTGATTTACTTACTTTTTGGAAGTTTTTTTTCTAATAAACCATTTCTTGATTTGTGAAGAAAAGTGGTTTATAAAAATCTAAAGTTTCTGAGTTGACAAACATTCTCTTTACTTAGAATCAAATCTTCACCAAATAAATGATCCTCTTGATTATTTGGTGATACTGCAATGACGTATTCCATTACAGCCTCTTGCAAATAAGACTATCATGACTATCCTATTCTTATGATTTGGCACTGATGCATCAAAATTTGCAAGCATGTAGGTCATCAATAGTAAATAGTAAGGGATCTATCCTTCAGCAGAACAGCACAAACCTTATACTTCGAAAACCACCAGCAAAAACTGATGCAGTCAGACATTGAGGTCTTACTCTACCCTCCTATTCACTTATTCCTTACTGATTACCACATTTTCTATTTTTATGTCAGTAAACAATATGGAAAATGCCTTTCAACAGTTTGTTGACTCCCATGACCCCAGTTCTCATTGCATTGGAATAAAGTCAGTTGGGCTGTTAGCAACACTGTGTCATTATAAAATGGCAATAACTTCTCTCACAATAATTAAAACCAGTTGTTATATTCTGTTCATTCTTCTGATTTGAATTTATAATTTCAAACAAACCCCTTGAAAAGAACAAGAAACCATTTTAATCTTACACATTTTCTGTCTGAAATAAAACTACCATATATACTTGTGTATAAATTATGTCCAAAGAATTGGTGGTCAACCTATATATGCACAATAATTACATTGCATTGAAATGTGTGCAAAATGCAGATCTTAGCTTCAAACATGAAAAAGGGCGAAGATAGTTTATCAATTAGTAATTAAAACCTGATGTAAGCTTATAGTCTTCAATGTTCTTTTAATAATCTGTGAATGCTCTTAGCACAAGCTAGCTTATACATGGGTCAATAACTCTGTAGCCTAACAAATACTAGTTGTAATTTGTTGAGTAATTTTCAAATTTTCTAAAGATAATCTTTGATCTATATAATTAATATTCACTACTGAATTAAGTGCATTGACAAAGAAGGAAATTGTCAAAAATAAATATTTTTCAATGTGGATATAGGAATACACATTATATGGTGACTCAATTTCACATTTCCATGCAATCTTCAGACCAAATGCCATTAATCCTTTTTAGTAGTTATTTTTTAGCCCTTATAAACAAAAGTAACTGAGAAGGACTGGTTTCCTCTTTCCCCACTCTTCTTAATCCTTTGATAGCATATATATAAACTCCACTATATATACTGCCTGCTAAATGAGTAGTGACACTTGGCCCGAAGACCACATGAAAGCATAAAACTAAGTCACTATACAGCATTGATTTCTATGTACATCCTGAATATATCTATACATTCTCTATTTTCAATATTTAGCACACTTTCTTAGAAAATATAGCAAATTTTAGAATACACATGATATTGAAATCTCCACTGACCTAGAGAAAAAAAAATGAAATATTGTAATAGATTTCATATATATCTTTTTGTAGCATTTAGCAATCTAGTTTCATAGACCATTACGATTGTTGTGAATTCAGTTTTCACTGGATGCTCTATATTTCTCTGTGCCAGACTAAGCTAAATTTAGTAAACAATGATGTTTATTCCTGCATAGCTTGTTAAAAGTTTTGGGGGATGTTTTGTTTTTTCTTCAGGTATTTTGATTTAATGAAAAAGTATATTTGTGCCTTTACCCTTGTAGACAGGGCACACATTTTTCCTCTTCTGTTTGTTTCTCTGGATGGCTATGTTGAAAAATCACTGCTAATTGTTGATTATTTTCTTTTTTTATTCTAGATATGACATGATTTACAAGTGACCTGCTTAAATGTTATCCCAAATCTAAAACATCTTATAAATGAAAAATTTCACCTGTGGCAAGCACTGAAATTGTGACTGTCCAAATATCTGACATGGTGACATCTATCTTTTAGATAATCTTGCCATAATACCAGCTCAAAAATAAAAGCTCCCTAATCTTTTAATTAACAATTTATCATGACATGACAATTATAAGTGCACCTTACTTCCTTGCTTGCTTTCACTGATGCAAATATGATTTGTTAAAAGTTATGTTTGTTTTTTTTTACAGTTTCTCTATTTACTCTTAGCAGTACAAAGTCAGTTTACTTTGACCCATTTATTTTTATCTAAAAATTTACATTAGCAGTTCAACAATCTGGCCATTCTAGTGCTGCTCATCTATAATAATGAAAGACCAATCACATAGTCTTCCTTGACCAAGATACCTAATAATTTATATACAGGACTCATCAATCTGGCTTCTTGCCCAAAATGGATCATATATCAGAAGAATTTTTTTTATATTACCAAAATATGGCTTGCCTGACTTTAAAAATCCCTGCTCAGTGGCACCCATGGCCTATGCATTACCTACCATATCTGAGGTATGCCACTATACTAATCCATAGGCCTCCAAATTTTATTCAGACACTTCAATTCTTTCCTGCTTTTTATGTTGTTACTGCAATATTTTACTCAATCCTGTTTTCAATTTTTATCAGCTGTATATTCTGTAAAAAATGGAAAAATGTTCTACTTTTTCAAAAAATGTGTGACCAAAAAATGGTTGCTAATACACCAAACATATAAGTTATTTTCACCAAAACTAGCTTCAGGAGATATGTTTCATTTGCTATTTTCTAGAGAAATAGTTTATTATTTTTGTTTTCTTCTCTATCTCGCTTTTTTTCTTCTTTTAGATTATATACTATGTAATGATTAAAGAATTGATCAGCTTACATATGCTATCAACACCACATTCTCTGTAGAATTCAACTGTGTAAGCAGAATTTTTACTGCTGTTGAATCAAAGTTATAGATACACAAGTATATATGGTACTTACTGAAACTATTTAGTTACTTAATATCTCAACTAATTATATTTACCATATTTCCTGATGTTAAAGATTCACTCTAATTCTGACTTCTATAATTTTTGGAAGAAATGAATTTAAGTGAATTAAAAAAAAATGAAAATAAAGAGGTAACCTTCAGTGTGTAGAAGGCAGAGTAAAATTTCAAGACAATTTGATTTGGAGAGTGAAGGAGTGTGTTTGACACTAAGAAAATACAACAATTTTCAATATTTAAAGTATATCTTACATTTATTTGGCTAGCTGATCTACTTGATAGTTCCAGGGTTTGTCAATGTATCAAGGCTTACACAGTTGAAAATTCATCTTCCTGGTTATTCTTGATGTAACATATTTTTTCTTAAGATTTTTCCAGGGTGTGCTTCAAATTCCCCATCACCTCATGCATTTCCTTTACTTTTTTAAAATAATTTTTTTTTCTTCACATTTTTAATATTTGGTCCCAACAATGCACAAAAATATTGTCCTAATGTGATGCCCTCTGAAAATCCTAAAATCATTTTTTACATAGCTATTATTAATTTCTAAATATATATGAAAAACTCCTTTTGTTAATTTAAATCAGAATCTTACAAATTTAAGATTAAACAAATGTAAAAATTTGATTGAATAATTTTTTCTTAATTTTCATCAATTTTAAACTATTTAGATGAAAAGTTGATGGTTTAAAAAACATTTTTTAAAAACAAAAAATTTATAAACTTTGACATCACATGCTTACAAAAAACATCTAACCACACCTACAGAACTTGAAAGAATGACAAATCTTAACTTCCCTTTAATCATGATTTATTGTTAACTTTATAATCTTTATTAAAACAAATTTAATATTTATCCTTACAAAACATATGTGGGCAGGTAGAGGGCATTACCAGGAAAAATGTCATGAACAAAACTCATCAGGCATGCTTTGTTAGATAGTTAAAAAAGTTGTAAAGAATAGTCCTAACTTCAACTTCTAACTAGAAAGAAGTTATATAGAAAATAATATTTTAATTTGAAATATGTCATGTTTAATAATATAAGTAATATTTTAATATCCCCCAGTTATGTGTCAAATAGCAAGGTAGACTGGGCTCTCTAGCTTGGTTGGTTGGCTGGCAGTCTAGGAAATGAAAAACTCTTCTTTCCCAGAAACCATGGCAACTCACATTAAGTTGTACATAGCCATAATAGCCTGCATCATGAAAGGACATGATATTAAAAAATAATTTAATATATTTCAATAAAATAAGCCATATTTAATTGAAAGTAGTGAAATAAATATTTGAATAAACTAAATGTAGTCTTGTTTAATTTATATTAATTAAAATAATATTCTAATGAACTAATTTAATAAATTATTACTTTTCTCTATAACTTTTTCCTTACCCACAAACCAAAATTATGAATTTTTTCCAACCCTAGCAAAGCATATTTCATGACTTTCCTATGACATTTTTTATAAATGTGTGTGTTATGAAGGTGATTTTGTGATAGATAAAATTTATCTCACATGAATTATTAGACTATTCTAAAATTCACTCTGAATAGATCATTTTTATTTTTATTTATTATATTTATGTTTATATTTTTTCTTTATTTTTCTTTTTACTTTTTTACTTAATAACATTTGAATCAACCTAATCTTTGCTCTTGGGGGTAGCAAATGTGCTTTAAATGCTACAACTTGAACTACTGCCTAATACCTTATTTGACTCTACAGGTGTAACAGGAAGGAACAAAAATCTGACACAGGCTGTCATAGCCATTGGAGCTGTGTTGGCTGTGTTGGCTTTGGGCATGTTTGTTGCATTTACATTTCTTGTCTGTCACCGGATCAAGTAAGTATTGTTAATGAATTTCCATATCCACAATTTAGATTTGTGATATGCACTGATACAATCACCTGATTTTAAAAAAAATTTTTTCATTTACATCAGCTAGATACTAAGATAATTATTTTGCTGAACTAAATTTCCCTCTAAAATAATTGAATAAATATAAATTTCACGAGATCAATCATTTTTGCTTTTGAACATTTCTCATATTTTTGCATTAACTGATAAATTTGAAAGAAATGTTTTTTAGTTTAAGATTAATACTTCAACAAATACATTGAATATCATAAACTAATATCTTAAAAGATTATAAATTTTTTTTCATTAGCTAAGTATTAAATTTTTATTATTTTCACAAAAATAAGCTTTATTTCTATTATTAAATTGGGATTAATCAAGTAAATAATTTTTATTATCAAAGCAAAAGTTCTGGTTTGGGATCTAAACTTCTTGTTTATTGATATTTTTCTCAAGAATTTGTCAGAAATGTGTCCACACACACACACACACACACACAAACAGAATAGGAAGATATTCCATATATAGCCATATTACATTCAGACTAGCATTTTTTTCTCCTCTATGCAATATTTTCTTAAATGCTATTTCCATTCAGGTTGTAAGTCATCAGAGATCTCCACAGATTCCTTTGTTTATTAATTGGGAATTACCATGATTTCTTAAGAAAGATAATTCAGTGGTTTTCCATTGCCTTCTCTATAGTTTGGAATTCAGATTTTTTCTTTTGTCAAACTGGTTGTCACCTGGTTATTTAACTTGTAAATGAGGGAGAGAAGAGATGAGTCCACACCTTTCTCAAGGGTACTAATGCAGCCTTTGAGATTTCACTTGTCGATCAACTCAGTCAAATAAAAACTTAATTGGGTGATTAAAGTTTATTGCTTTACTCACCCCCTTTTAAAATAGAAAAAGGAAATCTGATTCCTTTTACAACCCAAAAGTATGCCATTATTGAACTGTTGGCTTTTATCGTACCGATCAGTGTAAACATTCATTTAATTAACGCTTCCAGAGTGGAGCCAAAATGTCTGTTCCCCAGATTAAAGACACTCACAGATTTTTAGAATCTCATTTGGAAAAATATTCTCCTATATTTCCACCTCACTTACAAAAAGTAAAAACGAACTTTCAAAAGAAAGAAAAAAAAATGCATACTTCTTTCAACCATACAAGTAATTTTTTTTTTATAGAAAATCGTTGAGAAAATCAGATTTGTTACTTTTTATTATCTATGAGATGGAGGTTGCAGTCAAACAGAAGAAAGAAACTACGAATTTAGGTACCGCCACTCAATTGCCAAAAAAAAAAAAAAAAATAAACAGCATATCATGATGTTAAAAGGGCTCAAACCTAATAAATACAAAGTTTTATCATCAAAATGTTTCTGCTATTAAGAGGAAAGATCAAATTTTGTTATTATTATTTTTTTTAATTTTTTAAGTCCTTTCTAACATGTTCAAAATTTTAATTAAAATTTAATTTTTTGTTTTTCATCAGCAATTCACACTATGTTTGCATAAGGTGTTATGGAGTCGGTCAAGTAAAATGATTTCGGGGCGAGTAAATTTTCTTTCGCTCTCGACTGCCAGTCGAGTGATTTCTTTTCCAAATCTCAAAGGCTGTATTAGTGTGAAAATAAATGTAGTCAACTAGTCTAGAATGTAAACTCAACTCACTGATTCCAGTTTCTATGCCAGTAACAACCACCCATTCATCCATTTATCAGAGTAGTAATTTCAAAAGTTTAAGATACTGAAGAACTCATCAAAGCAAAATTTGAATGATTTCTTCTTTTTTTATTATCATGGAATATATACAATATACCTGTAAGGTAGCATACGGTCAAAGTAAGCCATGGAAAATACATAATGATAGGAAATTATATGAATTAGAGATTTTGTCAAAATATACTGAAAACTTTACATCAACCTAATAACTATACTTATAATACATTGTGTTCAGTACCTTACTATTTTAGTACTAATGTGAATTTTAATAGTTTTAATTATATTTTTGAAATATTTGAATACACTGAGTATATATGATTTCTTATCTATGAAGAAGCAAATGCAGATAATACATTAAAAAAATTACATAAAAGTTACACTAAAATTTATGTTTATAAAAAATATATTATCGCATACACTTCTGGTCAAAATCTTAAGACCAGATACAAAAGGGTTTTTTTTATATATAATCATATCACTCCAAAGCAAGGCAGTTTACTACAACTGGTGTGCAGAGGGTTGCATAGTAGGAAAGTTATGAGAAAGAATGACAGGTTATAGAGGGTGTCAGGAAATTGATAAGAGATGAAAATACTGATGAGAGTGAAGTGGATGGAGAAAAGAGCATGAGAGAGGATGTAAGTTAATGACATAGATGACTATTGACTTTACATTTAAATTCTTGGAGATTATAGCTGTTGGGAAAGCAAGTAAACAGAAGGGAATTCCATAGGCAGGAAGTGCAAGAAAAGAAGTTGCTGAAGCAGAATTTGCGTTTAGATTTTATTGGTTTCACAGAAAAGGGTGGGACCTAGTTGCTAATCTTGTGACTCGAGTAAATTCATGTATAGGGGGCACCAGTGAGCTAAGTTCATCTGAGCAGAACCGTGAAAGTATTTGTAGAAGAGACAAAGGGAAGCCACATTGTGCTGGTGAGAAAGTGACAGTATCTGAGCTGCCAAGTTGAGATCGATCACATTACAGATTCTCATTGGATTTTGTCAAGGACCCCTAGGTGAATAGCAGGGACACCTGACCAGATATGGTAGTATTATTCAATGCACAGGTGGATGGTAGATTTATATATGTGCAGGATGGTTTCAGACAGGAAAAACTTCCAGGCCCTTCACAGAGAACCAACCTTCTTAGCAACGGATTTAGCTATGGATTATATAGTCATTTCACTTGAGGTCTGTTGTGAGAGTTAACCTGAGGAGGCACAATGTTTTTGGGTTAAACAAAATATTTTTAAAAAATACTGTTACTTTAAGCAAAATATATTTGAGAAAGATTTACATTTAATTAGAAAATATAGTTTATCAACAAACAAGTGAAAATTTTACTTTTAATTGATTAATTTAAACAGACATTGAAAAAGTATTTTTATCGTTATTAATAAATGAGATTACATTATATTTGTTTGTAAGCAACTGTACAGAAATTTAACTAAATCTTAAGCAACTTCACTACTAACATAAGTGTAGCTTAAGCAACTCAAAAATTATCTACAATCAATCAGTAACTAAATGCAATATTTCATTGTGCTAGTTTAGTTACATTCAGATATCTATTTTTCTATTTATCAGTTCTAAGCATAAAACATTTAAGCAACTTGAATACATTTCTTGGGCAGAAATAGACAGCTATAGTACGGGTTAAAATTCTAAGTTAGAAAAAGAATTGTGTATAGTATACTACCAAATAATTTTAAACAGTATCTGTTACTAAAAAATATCTTTCTGTTTGATTGAAAATAATTTTACCATGAAGAACAAAATTTTTATTTGAAACTTTATTAATTCATTCATTTAATTAATAATACTGCCAATTAGATCAATTCAGTGAAAGAGGTCACTAATGTCATAGGATTTTCAAGAAATCTCAATCTTATATGTTTAACTGAAGTGAAATACCTGTCAATATCTTAAATATCGTAAAAAATTAAATAAAAATTTCTAGTTCTAAAATAATAAAGTTTTAAATTAGTGAACAGATTGTAATTATGCTACCCTGATTTTAGTAGCATTGACTAAAAGAACACCTTATAATAAAAGTGACTTTTTTACGGCCAGATATTTTACTCTGAATGAAATCTCACAATATATATATATACATATATGAATAGAATAAGAACAAGTAGGAAAAAAGTGTTTTTTACTTATTCTATTCATCGTCTGATTCCGATCCATATATTCAATATATATATATATATATATATATATATATATATATATATATATAAACGTTAATCCATGTCTTACTGTGAAATATTTTTAGATTTATTTCCCTTGGACGATTTAAACCCAAAGACAAAAAAATTATGAAATTGTCTCCCTTAGATTATGAACCGTAAGTCAATAATTTTGTTAAAATGTTCTCTATTATCTATATTAATGGCATTTTACAATGAAGAAATCAACTTTTAAATTAAAAACTACAAAATTTTATATTTATTCTACATCTTATTGAATAAACTACGCGTTATTTTTTATTATTTTATTTTCTTTGTTTCTTTTTTCCCTATTTCTTTGTTTTACTTTGTTCATTATTTTCCTTTCTTTTTCCTTTTTTTCTCCATATAATCTTGTGATGACAAATTTGCAGAAAACGTCAAAAGAAAGAACGCAAACAAACAATTTCTTATCAAGACAGTTTCATCCATCCAGGAATTCAGGGTGAAACATACTGCCATATACCTTCTGATGATGTTCCCAACTCTGATAGTCTTGTGTTATCATCCTGGGTATGAATGCTGCTTTGATTTTCTGAAATAGTCTAAGTCTTTTATTTTTCCATTACATATTTATAAATATATATATATATATATATATATATATATACACACACAATAATTATGCTAATCTGATTACCTGTATTTCAAAAACTCAACGTCTATCTCTCTCATTCAATACATAGAGTTCACAGATTCATTTTTGTGACATTTTTATATAAAATGGAGACAGAAGTTTAATATATCTTACATATTTATTTAGGAAACTGAATTTTTTATGCTTTTATAATAGGATGAATGTGTTTAAATTTAATATATATGACATATCTTACATTAAGGTATTATTATTAACCATTATTTTTTTTCTGTTTTTGTTTTTTACCTTAATTATATTTAGAAAATTTATTTTTCATTGTATTCCACATCTCATCTACCCTTTTTTACATTAGCATTCATTGATTTCTTTGTGATATTTTTTTTATATAAAAGAAATCTGAAAAATTTAAGATATTTTCTTTAAGTAATATCTATTCAAGGAACTGAAATTTTCGTTTTTATAATAAAGAAATATGTGTTAAAAATAGGTTATACTATCTTCATTGTATTTCTGAAATCATCACATAAGAATATTTATTCTGAACTCTGATCCATAAATTATTTTTCAGAATATTTAATGTAAAAGTATGTATATTTTTATTGAAGAAGTAGAAAGGGTAAAAAATTACTTAGAGCAACAAATGACAGGAAGTAGTTGGGAGCCATGATCGTCCACATCCTGAAATTTGGTACATAAAAAAAAATAGTAATATATATATATATATATATATATATGTACGTATGTTTATTTGGGCAGCAATCTCTCTTTTATGCAGGTTTCATTAAAATGACACACGATATTATGGTTAAGTTTTTATGTAATTTTTCATGCGACCTTATGATTTTTTTTTCTTTTGAGGATATAAATTATATAAAAATTGTCCAAATGCAAAATGTTTATCCAAGTACTTTTGGCAATTTTTGAGGAAGACTATATATATATATATAGTGTCATGAATTAATAAATACACATATGGGAGTACACATATGTATAGTATTATTATTCAAGTGTTAATAAAACAATGCTCAATATATGAACAGAGCTGAATTATATATATATACACTCCTGATCAAAAATTTAAGACCACTTAAAAATCTTTAAAAAGAAATTTTTTTTACAGATAGATTTTAAACTCCTTCCACTTGAGGTTACCAATACTACAATCTAAAAGGTTATGGAAACAAAAAGCTACATTCCAAACATTTTATTTAGAAATTTACATTTTTATAAAATGAGGCGATTTACACATGATCAAATTTATAAAACCAGGGGTATAAATTGTTAGATCTATGGCAATTCCAATGTTTTTAGTTCAGTTAGAGATTAGCAATCACTGCATAAAGGTGTTACCATGCCTAAAGCAAGCAAACTTACCAAAGTTGAGCGTTCTCGAATTCTAGAATTCCATAAGCAAGGTTTGTCACAGCGGGCGATCGCAGCTAAGGTAAATTGCAGTAAAACTGTGATTTGCAACTTTCTAAAGAACAGTGAGAATTATGGAAAAGCAAAACACTCTGGTAGGCCCCAAAAAATTCCTCCTGCATTGAGTAGGAGAATAAGACGGGTTGTTATGAAAGATGGGGGACTTTCTTCTAGTCAAATTAAGGCAGTCACAGATGTTGATTGCAGTCCCGTAACCATCAGACGACACTTAAGACAAAAAGGCATGGTAAATATAAAGTGTAAACAAATTCCTCGGCTGCTTCCACGTCACAAGTTTGGTCGTGAATACCAAACATGGGATGTTGAGAAGTGGAAGAAAGTTCTGTTTTCTGATGAGAAAAAATTCAATCCCGATGGTCCTGATGGCTTCCAACGATATTGGTATAACAAAAACATGCTTCCTGAAATTTTCTCCGCACGTCATAGTGGTGGAGGGTCCCTAATGGTATGGGGTGCCTTTACTTACAGAGGGACGATGGAGCTCCAGGTGATGCAGGGTCATCAGAGAGCGGCTGGTTGTGTTAACATGATACAAAAAGAATCTTTGATGACGGAGGGCTATCACTTGTGTGGGGATGGATGGTTATTCCAACAGGATAATGCTGCAATCCATGTTGCAAGACGGACCTTGACCTTTCTACAAGAAAATGGGTCCATCTCTTGGGACATCCTGCATACTCACCGGACTTGAACCCAATTGAAAATGTTTGGGGATGGATGACGAGGTGTTTATGGAAATAGCAAACAATATTCAACAAAAAATGAACTTTGTGAAGCCATCTTCAGAAACTGGAGCAACATCCCCCGCACTTTAATGGAAACGCTTATTTCTAGTATGCCCGACAGAATTTTTGAAGTCATCAAAAGCAGTGGAGGTAGACTTCATTATTAAATTTGGTCGTTGAATATTTTCATACCCTTTTTGTACAATTTCGTAGAATTTTTGTCTCTGGTCTTATAATTTTGATCATGTGTAAATCGCCTCATTTTATAAAAATGTAAATTTCTAAATAAAATGTTTGGAATGAAGCTTTTTGTTTCCATAACCTTTTAGATTGTAGTATTGGTAACCTTAAGTGGAAGGAGTTTAAAATCTATCTGTAAAAAAAAATTTCTTTTTAAAGATTTTTAAGTGGTCTTAAATTTTTTGATCGGGAGTATATATATATATATATATATATTAATAAATGTGCATGTTATTTTACATCTATGGCACGACTGAGTTTTATGGGTCCATCTCTTGGGAGATTATGCAAACATCAGGTGCATATTTCAAACTAACAAATTTAATTTAAAGTTTTAATTTTTTATCTACATGTAATATTTGAATATTTAAATTTTTACACTTTACGATTTACACTCCTTTGATTTCTTCTCCCTACATTTTACTATTTTTAATGTTTTTTAGTTTATATTTTCATTTTCATTTTTTATCTACATGTAACCTTAAAATATTTAAATTCTTAATCTTGTTATTAAAAAAGCATTAACTTTATAAGATTTAATTCCCATGAACACTGACTGAACTTAAATTCAAATCTATTAAGCTGTAGTTTGAAATATGTACCTGATGATTGCATGTAACGCATGAAACTCCGAACTGTGCCATAGACATAGGATAATATATATATATATAAAGTTGTTACAATTTCATCATCTTAGAATTAAAATTTTGAAGGAATCATCAACAGTTTATATCAGTTGTTTTGATGTTTCAAGCTTTCAACTGGCTTCAATTATTACCAAGAATCAAAGTGCCTTTGATGATTTTTATCATCCCTGTGATGATCTGTAACTCCATTTTACTTGTTGGATATGATATGTTATTTTCCATTTTTGAATATACGTAATTATTAGTAAATATGTCTTTTTTATTTTAAGTTGATGACCTTGATTAGATGCTTGGTTCTGAAGGTGTACTTGACATCAACTGTTAGCACCACAATGCACTAGTCATTTTGGTAAATCACAGCAGTGTCTACTCTAAACATTTTATAAAGAAAATATTTTTAAAGTGGACCCATAATTCTTGAGGTATCTGAGAATGCTCTTGCACCTTTCCTTCCTCTTGACTTTCATTGAGTCCATGAAGAGTGCCCTGGCATCCTGGTGCATAATTTAAAGCCTGGATTGTCATGCATGCTTATTCTAATGGTCTTGGGGTTCACTTTCATTTCAGCAGCTATCAAAGGCACTGATGTTGTTGAATCATTGGCAATTTTGGTCTTGAATGTATTAATGAATCCCAATTCCACTTCTTGTTGACTTTGCAGCTGTCTGCCTGGCTTATCACTGGATGCCATTGCCTATGGTCTTCTTGACATTGTAGACAGTATACAAGGACAGAGCAATTCAGTTGGTGATACTTTCAAGGTTGATTTGTGCATGAAGCAAATCTTGTCATTTGTCCATCTGTAAAGGTATTTTCCACAATATTCATGATGTAATAATAGTTAACAGTATACTCCTTGTTCTACATTTGATCTCACATGATTTGCTGTATTGGTTAGTTGGAAACATTTTCTTTTATGGCAAGTTTTGCTTCCCCATCACATATATATTATTTAAAATACACATGTACATCATAATATTGTTTAAACTTTGTTATATTTATAGGAGTTAAAGTTTTTGTAAATATAATAACCAGTGTAGAAATCAAGACTACATACAAGATGACTGACAGTTTCACACCTTAATTAATTATTAAGTATCTGATGATCATTTAATGTGTGAAACAGCCAGCTACCACACAGTGTTGATTTCTATATTCTCACTGTTTATCAATGTATGTATATACACTGCATCTGACATTATTAGCCATTTTTATTGATATATAGTATAAATATTCATTGTAATAGAAAGCTTTATTTGCTTAAGTTAGGAAGAAAGCAAACTAATTCTTTGCAGATGTAAACAAACTACAACTATTTTAAGAAATGTCTTGAATTTTGAAGTCTCAAATTAATATCAATGTTGCAAATTTAAAGCACAAAATACAGTATCAGCCTGATGACAAATGAAGAGATATGTTTAACAACTTTAGGACTTGCAAAATATAGAACAGTACTAGAAAGTGCAAAAATGATCAATAGATATGACCAAGCTGTAAAAAAAAACACATTGAAGATTTTGGATGATTCTGATGCAAGTTTAATAGTCAAATTGAGGACTTGTGTGTTCTGTATAAAGAAAAGTTATAAAAAGTTTGTCTTCAATAAACAACAAAATCTTTTGACATTGCAGTAGTGAGGAAGTTTTCAAAAGCACAAGATATCAAGTGGCAAAACAAGTGAGACTAATTACTAGGTTTTCTTTCAAATCTATCCATAAGGAAAATGAAATGGGAAACAATACATAAAAACTGATTTTCAGCCATTCTTTTCATTCACAAATGCATGCCTCTCTTGACTGGCCAGATGGCATAATACTTGAGTAACTACTGGTGAAAGCCAGCCTCACAAGTTGAAACGAGATGGAGGTAGTTATGTTTTGGTGTAGGATTATGAATGTTGCATTATTGGGTCAATGACAAGTTCTAAATTATGTGAAGATGACAGTGAAAACTTATTTTTCCTTTTTTTTTTTTAAAGGACACATGTAGTTGTGGTTCAAGAAACCAAACGCTTTCAGAAAGATGATTTTTATGTATGGCAATGTTCAATCATATTCAGTAAAGAAAACTAATGCACCTCTGAATAAAATGGGTTTCAATGATACTCATTTGAAGTGGTTAGCTTATTCAACTCATTACTACCTGATTAAAAAACATGTGGAACATTCTAAAGAGACAAGTTTACATTGGTGGATAATTTATCAGCAAAATAAATTTTGTAATGCTCTTTTGGATGCTGTGCAGTCCATTATGTATGACAACATGGATGAACAAGTTTGAAAAGTATTTTCAGAACATGACAAATACATTTAATCTTAATATTTTCTTTATAGGTGTATTCAATTTTTTGTTTAAAACATTTCATTTTATAAACATTTAATTACAACTTAATGCTTCTTATAGTTTCAGCAACTTTGTTATTTATGTAAAACTTGGAAAATCCAGTAAATTTCACAAAATTGTTGCCACATTGTAAGAGGAACATGAATTCTACGATAATCTGCACATACTATGAAAACATCTTGCACATTAATAATACAGATTTATTTGAAACCCTTTATTAGTTTTCTAAAAATTAACTCGCTGATAATGAAATTCAATGTATGCATATGCAAATCAATATATTAATAACAAAGAATTGTTAACACCCAACAAAATACATCAACCAGTATTTACTGGAATTTAATGCATTTAAAGGAGAGCAGTTTTTTGTAAATAATGTGCTAAAAAGAGCAACAATAGTTAATCGATAAATTAAAAAAGTTCAAAAGACCTATCTTCCAGCTTCAAGTTTCACAGATATACCACTTAACAGAACAAGATAAGTGTTGTATCTGTGAAACATTAAGTTTGAAGATGAGTTTTTTTAAAGTATATTTTAGGATATAGTGAAAAGTTCTTGATCTGATCAAGTAATGATTCCCTAAAAATTCCATTAATTAGCCATGAGATCAGTTTTTCATAAGTGGGTTATACCAAGAACTTATCAGAATCCTCAGGATCCTGATAAGTTATCAGGATAACTTATGATACATAATAAATTATGATTTTTGTATTTTTGAATTAAAAGAAACATTCCACAATTCATGTCAGGTGATTGTTTGAGTTATTATCAAGAACCAAAGTCATTTTGGTGATTCTTATCACCCCAATGACAATTTGCAACTCCATTTATATATGGAAAAATCTTATTACCTAACTCCATTTATATATGGAAAAATCTTATTACCTGTTACATTTATATATGTGGAATTGTGTATATATATATATATATATATATATATATATATCAGAACAGGCTAAAATGTCAGCCCTGATTTAAACCATGAGGTCTCCTCAGACAAGTAGAAGGATCCTTCTACTTGTCTAAGGGGACCTCACAGTCTAAACCAGGACTGCAACATTGTTTGGCATTTTAGCCTTTTCTTAAATATCTTTGCTCTATATATCAGATTTGGAATTCTGAATTGAGCACTTTTTTGTTGTCTACACCTTTTAGGTGCAGCTGTTTTCAGCCTTTCTTTTATATATATATATATATATATATATATATATATATATATATATATATATATACACACACATGGTGAGAGAGATAGAATTCAAAAAATTATCTCCTGACTGAATTTCACAGTAATAAATCCACTTTTCAGTGGCAAGATAAATAAATTATATTTCTTGTACTTAAAGAGCAGATTTAAGGCTGTGTACTTTTTATTTCTCTACTATTATTAATGCCCTGTTTCTTAATATTGACCACTTTATTTACAAATCTGAATTTATATTAATGAAAGATTAATAACATTCATTAAATTATTGAAAGTATGGTTCAACAGTATTCAGTATCTTTACATCGATCAAATCATTCAACATTTCAAAATATATACTGTTACTTTTGTGATAATGGAATTAGAACTCATTCTGAGCCATTATCGATTACACAACCTTGTATTCCTAAAAAAAAAAGCTTACAGCACCTGGTATTCTTAAGTAGTCATCCATCTAGGTACTGGCCAGGTTCAACGTTGCTTAACTTTGGTGACTGTATGGGAATCAGTGTTTTAACATAATGTGGCCATAAGCCAGATAACCTTACTTTTAGTTAATATCTGAATGGGTTCTAAGATTTATGAACCATTTCCACTCCACTCCAAAAGTATGGCTACAGTATTGATTTATCTTGACATGTTGCACAATTCCTTGAAATAATATTATCCTTCAGCTTCAAATTACCAGGGTTTTTATTTTTGCATTAGATTAGTATATTTTAGGAACAGCTTAATTTAATAACCTCTGACTACAATGCATCATTCAGCTCCCCTGACTACAATGCATCATTCAGCTCCCTTGATTACAATGAATAATTTAATCTCCTGTGACTATAATGCACCATTTCAGCTCCCTTTTTTCCAATTAAATGAGAGTATTGGCATTTGTGAACTCTATAATATTATCATTCACTTGAAAATCACCCAAATTTTTGTTGCATCTTCTATGTTAGTATATTTTATAGGAAACTTAATTCACTGCCTCTGGCAGCAATGCATTGTTTCAACTATCTAAAGCTTACACACAGATTTACAAAATCAAACTTTTAATATTATAAAAATTGAATAATTGCAAATTGTTAGATCATGATGAAACCTCAAATGTTAAGGCTGCTTTTGTCAGTCTACCTAGATGCACCCAACTATGCATTGACTGCTTCTGCAGGTTATGTAAATTTTTTCTTAGTTCTGTCCATCACTCATATTCAAAAGTTGTTGGAATAAAAATCTGAAATTCAAAGTTAAGATTAACCAACTGATCTCTGCCTGATACTGTTTGTATTGTTTACCTATCCATGAACACATTAAACAATTTTTCAGGCAAATAGGTTTCTCAAGTCCAATAGCTATTATTGCCCTTTCTAGTATTGAGGAAGGCTTTTTATTTGAGATAGTGTGGAATGCCAGAATCTTGCTTATGTGATTATTCTCTTTTCCAGTTACATGTGCTATCCATTTTAGTTGTTGCTGCTGTTAAAAATCATCAAGTGATGTGGTTTAATCAAAAATAGATTGATATTTATCTTCATTAGAATATTTAAAATACTTTGATGTTTATTTAAGCAAAATACTTTATTTGTATTGAAATACTTAAAATTGTTTTTATATTTGTTCCCATTAGAATATTTACAATACTTCTATGTTCTTTACACCAAAATAATGCCTGTGCCAGTTAAACTTCCATAACTGATTAATTAAGTTTGCTTTTTACAACTTATCAACCTCTTGTGGGTTATTTAACACCAAAGCATATTTCAGATTGAAGGAAATTGCTTATAGTACTTGCTGTTCCCAAAAGATCCCCTATCTAAGTGTTAACCAGGATAAATGTTGCTTAACTTTAGTTATTGAATTTAAACTAGTGTTTTCAGTGTGATTGACTTCCTTAATTGAATTTCTTAAGCTGTTGTCCATAAAAAAACCATCTCTCAGGATATGGGATATGAGTTAGTCACATAAACTGCTAGTTTCATTTTTCTTTCCTTTTTTTCATGCTATTTTAACAGTTGTAAGGGTTTTTGATGAAAACAGCTGTAAAAAGAAGCAAGAATAAGATGAAAGAATCACAAACAAAAATTGAGAGGAAAAATACTTATCTGAGAATTCCAGTAACTTAAAATGTTTCTTTATATAAACTATTCTTTTTAAGTACATTAAGAAAAGACTTGTGTTTATACTTCCCCTAAACTGTACATACCATTTTCTGATTTTTTAATGAGCTTAAACTTCATGCAAAATACACACAGATGCTATTCTTCAGTATATTCTTGGAATATCTTCAAATTTTTTAGATGTAGCACTGTTAATAATTATTCATTTTTTTTATTGTTCTTCCATCTTAGTTCCATTACATTAATAGTATGAGATGTAATAATGGAACTTCTTAGATGTAGCATTATCAATTATTATTCATCTTTGATTAGTATTTCTTTCATCTTAGTTCCAGTAAAATGCAGCAGAAATGAAGAAGCCACTAGAAGAGGATTCTTTATTTCTAGTTCATATTGTTGACTTAAATCATAGAATTATGACATGAAAATGTCAATAAAACCAATAAAAATATGAAACAAAAATGAGGCCAAAATGAATAATTGGCAATGCTACATTTAAGAAATTTAGATAATATTGCTTCTGATTTTTCTTTTATGTGCCATGTGGACAATCACGGTTCTATTTTTGTAGCACTAAACAACAGCTGGCCCCTTACTATCCCTCCCAGTTCTTGCTTTTCATACATTTCCCTAAATGAGGTTGGTTACCCAGTTTTCATCTGTGCCTCTTGTTAAATTCTCCAAGTCCTTCTTCTTCATTAAGTGTCCCAGAACTTTATGATATTAATATTGCAATAAAATGGACTAAGAATAAGATGAAAGAAATACTAGTAAAAGATTTATACTCTTAGTCTTTTTGCACATATATATGTGAATATGAACTCTTAAGAACCTAATGTTTATGTTGCTCATTTCACTGTTTTATGATTTTAATATTTAGTTAACTTACTCTGGTCATTATCTTTCAAAATGAAAACCTATGAAAAAATAAAAATTAGAAGTTAGACTTTCTGAAAGTGACTGATATAGTCTTCATACTC
Source organism: Ascarosepion bandense (assembly GCA_037127315.1). Classification (NCBI taxonomy): domain Eukaryota; kingdom Metazoa; phylum Mollusca; class Cephalopoda; order Sepiida; family Sepiidae; genus Ascarosepion; species Ascarosepion bandense. Next base: position 1,876,749 of record JBBBDQ010000897.1, on the reverse strand, counting down.
TTCTGAAATTCAGAAAGTTATCAGGTATGAGTAACCTTTTTCAACAGTGGGCCTACATCAGATATGACTCATAGGCAAGTCATGCTATTAAAAGAAAATTCAAGGTAATTTTTTGTTGAAGGTACAGCAGACATTTTCACTACAGAAAACCATGTGCGTAACATGTCTTAGAAATGTGGAAAAATTAGTCCGATGAAGTCCTAAAGAACGAAAACGCGTCCCACACAAAAATAATTCCACTTTGTCATTCATTTTATTTTATACATTTTTTAAGTGAAAATATATTTCTCCTCCAAAGAAAAAAAGTTTTGAACGTTCCCCCGTTTCTAAAGCAAAAGACAGATCTATCTTCCTTAGTGAAAATCACCAAGGTTTTAAAAAGTTACTATTAAAAAAACAAAAAAAAAAGGACGTTATCTTCACGGTTAGAAAATTTAAGAAACCTTACATGTTACGCTGTACACTTAAAATTTTAAATTATTATGAGGTTTTTTTTAGTGTTTGTTAACTGAACAACAAGTGAGAACGAAATGAAATATTTTTTAAAATATTTAGTTTCCTAGTGAAATTCGGCGTACCATTTCAGACAGCCAAACGGGCCAGTTTGCCAATGACTGACTTCAAACAAATATTTATTTACGTTCTCAAATTTTTTTTCCTGGTTTCATACTTTGGTTCTTTATAATTTTTTTTTTTTATCTGTACTTTTTTCTTTGATTGCATTGAATTATTCAAAATTCTTTTTAATTTTTTTTTTTTGATAATTAATGTATAAATTTCCTTTTTCAGTCAGCAAATTTTAGAGTGTGGAACTTTGAGTACTTTTTTCTTCTAATAATTCAAAGTTATTTTTGGAGAGATAACAGCTTTCCAGCATGTATTGTAGTGTGTGCTCAACTAATAAGAAAAATCTAATAAACGCATGTGTTTGCGTTTTCCTAATCCGAGTTAATCTGCATGAAAGCATGTCTTCATGCATGCTCTTAGTTTCTCATTGCAACTATATATATTCCGTAAAATATTCTCTGGTCTTTTATTACCCATAAACAAAATTGCATAATATGGTAAAAACTTCCACTTTCAGCTGCAGACAAGAAATTTCAATAATTTGGTAAGAAAATTTGACTGGTCGTTAAAGAAATGTAACCATTCCAAGACAAAAAAGAAATTACTTGTTCTCAGTTCTTGTTTATTTTATTTCATTTTCCTTAAGATACTTTTTTTAGTTTTAAATATTTACTTTATGCAAGAAGTTTGCGAAGCGTGTGCATTTTTATATTTCAAGCATAATTTTTTGCCTATGTCTTTAAAATTAAAAAGCATTATTATGCAAGTCTAATCCACAGAATCGAATTAGACAACACTTTTTTAAAAAATTCAAAGATAAGATTACCCTCCGAACATCACAACACAAGTTACAGAAAAGAAAAACATGAGTTTTTTTGCATTTTCTAAAACATACTTCAGTTTTAACTTACACTGCAAATCAAACCTCCATTTGAGATCCGCATTGATTGATTCACTTCAATTATTTTTTTTTTAAAGACGCTTATAAAAACGCATCTCTCCAAGAAATATTTAATTGCTATTCATGACTTAATCTTAAAAAATGACTTCAAGTCATTTTTACATCACGAATACAAAAATAGTTTCATTCTTCTAGATTTTAATGAGGGCAGTTTGCTATGTAAATTTATTATAAATTAATAATCCTACTAAAATTATAGTGATTACTAAGCGTACCTTAGTTAAGCCAAAGTGGCACAAAGCCGCAAGTATAATGCACCCAATGAGAATTGAACTCACTCTCTACGCAGTCGTAATTAATCCAGTGAGACAAGCTTATAAACAATTATTACACCACGTCTAAGTGTCCAAAATAAAGAGAAAATAATAATAATTAAAAGAAAAGATAAGAAAATTCATATTCCGTGGTTGTTTTGAAACTAAAATTTTGTACGTAAGCTGAAGCATTATTTTAAAAAACACAACACAAGAAAAATACAATATTAACTTTTTTTTTAATTGTAAAGTGAATTGATTATTTTTTTTCTAAAAAAAAAAAAAATTGTTTTCAAACGTAGTTTGAACAATTTAGTTTTTTTTTTTTTTTTTTTTTTTTTTTTGTTAGGTAAGCCAAGCAAGAGAGATGATTTTTTTTTACATCGTGTTAAAAAAATTGTAAATTTTACAATGAATTTTCATAGCAAACTAAAAACCCCTTTCAAAAACTTAGAAATTTTATTTATAATATATATTATTCGTTATGTGGTGGGTTTATTAAACAGTAATTATGAAAAAAAAAATTGTGAGATGTATTTTCTAAAGAAACGCCTTGTCCCCAAAAATGTCATATTCAGTAATTCAGTCAAAAACCAGACGACATCGAAATTCATTAAATAATGTTTCCTATTAAAAATTACTTGGATTTCAGGTTTGTGTAACATTGGTAACTTCTGCTAAATATTTTTTTTTACATTGTAAATATTAAATTATATCTATCAACAGACAAAATTTTACACAATAAGTGCTAAAATACTCACGTACTCATTGCGATATCAGACGTTCAAATCCTCATATGATTTCCGCTCCCCTCCTCCCCCCCAAAAAAATTAAATTAAAAATAAAAATTATACCAATTTGTAAAAATTAAATCAGCATATATTTTTGATGTATTGAAAAAAATCGGTATCTAAAAAAATTATATTTTTAAATTTTCACTTTTTAAAAAAAAATCGTCTGATTCCGGATTCTGTATTTTTCACCTGATCCTCCCAAATAAAGAATTAAGCAATATAAAATGTTTCTATGCGCTTTTTTTTTACTATTTTATGAAATTTGACCAAATCAAAAAAAATTGCTTCTTGATAAAAATATCTTATTATTGCTTGAAAATAAATCTTAGTTTGTTTACAAAATATCTTAAACAGCATATTTAGCAACACTCACATTCCTTATGCATTCATTAAATTATTTTTAAGACGTGCCAATTATTATTAAATAGTAAATACTAGTATTTCTTTAATTTAATTAATTTTTTTTTTTTCTGTGAATTTTATGGACCTTAATCTGAAAAATAAAAATAAACACTCTTGTTTTAATTAAAGGTCCATTCTTTATTTTCAAAACACTACCATTTAAAATGATAATCTGAATATTGCAATAAAAAGCAAGAAATACTAGACAAAAAATAATAAACTGTTAAATTCTATCTGAATTTGTGGGATGAGGAGTTATTATTTTAGAGTCAAACTATCATTGTCCTCATCTTTTTGATGCTATCACATTTTGGCTTTTTGTGCTATAGGATACAAATCCTAATCCATCAACCAACTAAAACACACAAAATAACTTGCACACCCGCAAAATCCAATTCAAACAACAACATTTGGGAAAAACCCAAAAGTAAAAACGGTTAGCCGTTTGGATCCAATTTTTCAGGTGTGCGATTTTACTTTGGGTTTTTCCCAAATGTTGTAGTCGTTTGAATCCGATTTTGTGGGTGTGCAATTCATTTTGTGTTTTTGTTCGTTGATGGATTAGAATTTGTATCCTATAGTACTCTCCGGCCTTCTTCAGGTGTCACTCGATCCAGGTAACTTTCAGAAAATATTGTGGTCGTAATAAGAAAGACGAGGACATTAGTTTAAAAGATAATAACATAAACAATTACATATTCTATATAATAATCTCTATTGATAAAGTCTTTTAAAAATTTACATAATGGTTTTTCTTGAATCTCTCTAGATGTTTTATCTGCTTTGATTAGAACTGAAAAGACTTTTAAACCAACTATATCACAGATATTTTCCTTTAATTTCTCAATCAAAGTCTAACTTTTTTAAACAATTGTTAGTCTTTAAATATTTGCTTAAAATAAATCCATAATTTTTGTCATTTATCATTTTAATGAACTAGCAAAAAGCTACACCTCTTGAGCTCAGCAAAAAGACAGGAACACAAAACATTAACAATGATTCCATGAGAGATTTTAATGTAATAATTGTAAAACTCATTTCAACCTGTATTTTATTTGGAGAAAATGCTAATTTACATCATTTGTTATTTGTTCAATTTTCTACTGTTAATATAAAATTTCCTATTTTCAATAACTCAATTAGAAAATTTACTTTAAATTTTAAATGTGAATATCTTCAACATTCCATAAGATATTTGGACCAGTTTCCTCATCGTTATTGTTTTTATCACTTGTTCCTTAAACTATATCAGGTCTATGTTGAATCTAGTAGTCTTTGATTCAATACGTAATCCATATTGGATTATTTTTTTCCATTAAAGCCTTCCATATTCAAAAATTACATGCAACATTACTGCTTAGATTTGTGATTTGAAAAATAAAATTATATTTCTATGAGAAGGCTTAAATATAAAAAAAAATACTACACAATATATATTTCTTAATGCAATGTCCCTTTGGAGTGTAAGTGATCATGGCTCTTCACAGATTCCCTATCTTTATTATCTATGACTGGCCATGCTTTCTTACAGAAGATTGATTCGTTGATTTTTTTACAGCTTATCAACCCTTTGTTGAGCATTTAAAGCTGAAACATATTTTTCAGTTCTATAAGAATAATTCTTTTAATTTCTGTGTGAATATTGCATTAACAATTTTGGAGATAAATATAAATTATACAACAATGATTTTTACAGATACAATTTGCATAAAAATAGATTGTAATTAGGTTATGCTTTTTTTTACCTTATAAATAGATTGTAGGACTTTTCCAAGTATAAATCATACAGAAATAGATTGTACATTTCAATTATAAAGGCCAATTTCCTTTATGAACTGAAAAATCTCACTTTGTTTTGATATTTTCAAACAATTGTCTTAGGTTATCTGCTCTGTAGTATTTGCTCAGTCATGTATGGTTCTTGACAGGTCTAGTGCAAGGGTATTTTGTCTGCCCCCAATTTATAATACGCCCCTCCCACACTTTACTACATCTCAATTTTCATAAGGTAGTATTCATATAAAATACACATTTTATTGTAACCTAATTATGTACAATACTAAGTAATATGATGCAATATAGGTATACAATTCCACTAGAAAATTTTAACTAAATACAATGTATCTAAATACGAATTTAGACATCACAGATCATTCCATCCTAAATAAATCAACAATTTTTTCAGAAATTTTTAACATCAACTTGTAGATTGTTTAATAATTATAACACATTCAGCATTATGGATAAAAAATAGTGAATTTTATATAATTTGTTTCAAGATTTAGCATGAGCAAAACAAATTCCCAAATTTGGACAAAAATAATGATACCAGGATGACATCAAAATCTGCAAAAACTTTTCATCCTTTTAATAGTCAGGTGTGCTTAGTTTAATTTTAATTTGTAACATATATAAATGTTGGTAAGATAGCAAGGTTTCAAAGCACTGCCCAGTGTCCCAGTCAGGCACTTCCCAGTTGATGTTTCAGGTACACACCAGCCCTCATTTCTGATATGGTACGCATACTGGTGATTCTTTGTTTTTGAGTAGTGTGGTATATGTATGTCCTATTAAAGAGTCTGCCTCTTGCAGAAAATAATTGAATGATTTCCCATTGCCTTCTCCACAATTTGGAATTTAGCTTTCTTTCTTATACTGGTTGCCATCCAATACTGTCTATTCTAATTTTTTACCCATAGCTGGAGGAAAAACAGATGGATTCTTATTTTTAGCAAAGGCATATGTGAGAGTGAAGCCAACTGACTAAACCAGAATTTGAACTTGGCTAGCCAATTTCACTTTCGACACTGATATATTATATCTGAACATCCCATTAGACAATATTGCTTGATGCAAAAGATGCCTAAGAAAAGGCCAAAAATATGTCAGCCGAGATATAACCTACTCAGGTGTATACTTGATACTTAAGTCAGTTTATGGAAGTGAACTATATGTTGTAACCAGTGCTAAGAAAAAGTGTGTGTTTATTAAGGCCTTTCATATCCTAAAATGATAACCATATTACTTTTAGAGTTCTCAGGATAGCAAAGGATTTCTTTATTTTTTTAAAAAAAATGCTCCTAGAAAGAGTGCTTTAAAATAGCACACAACAATGCAACCAGATACAAAAGATGCTGACATAACAAACGAGCTGATGCTATGTAGATTCCACAAAAGTTGAATTTCCAATCTTGAAATATGCAGACAAATGGTATATTCTTTAAACTGCCATCTTACTGATTGAATATATGATGACATTATTGTGGTAATATTAATTGCAAAGTTGACATTTATTTTTTTTACTTTTAGTCCAGATTTAATTAATAGTATTTCCCATTGTCACAACTTACACATTATTGTTGAACTATCTTTAGCAGATAAGGTTGATTGCTTTGTTCACAAATTCTCTTCCAACTCAACACTTGACTCATTTGGAGTACCCACACCTGATTTCCTCCCTAGAACAGAGGCTTCACTGAGTGATATATGCATAATCTCGTCTCTGGTCTTGGACATCATTTCTAAATTAGACTCCCATAAGCCAAGTGGAGGTGATAGGATCCTGGCCATCATCCTAAAAAAAAATTGCTCCCAAGCTGGCTCTAGTTCTCTCCAAACTCTACAACTATTGCCTCTCTGCTTCCTGCTTTCCAGCTTGTTGGAAGTTCTCTTCTGTTGTTCTTGTTTTTAAGAACTCTGGAAAACCTTCTGATCCTTCTATCACCTTGTTACAATTCTACCAATTTTTAAAAAGTATTTGAGGCTCTAATCAATGTTGAAGTAGTGAAGCATCTTACATCTCATGACCTATTCTCTGAAAAACAATATGCCTTCTGTTTCGTCAGGCCTACCACTGATGTGCTAATAGCCATCACAATATGTATATTAAGCTCTTGATAATAATGATGAAGCTCAAGCTGTTGCTCTAGATATCTTGAAGGCATTCGACAGGGTTTGGTATGCTGGCCTTCTGTGTGAGCTTGAGGGCTATGGTATTACAAGACAATTGTGTGATTTAATCCAATCATTTCTCTCAAATTGTGAAATTAAGGCAGTTTTGAATGGGCTCACTTCCAGATTCTTTCACAAGAACACAGGTATCTCACCAGGATTTATCCTGGGTCCTATGCTGTTTCTGATCTTTATCAATGATCTTCCTGTTGTCATCAGTTCTTGGGTAGGCCATTTATGCAAATGATACTACTATTTACTCTGGTCTCAACAGAAAAGCCTTCAAAGCTGACAAAGAAGACTTAGTTGCTACTCTTGAAAATGACTGCCAATCAGTGGTTAACTGGGGCAGGAAATGGCTTGTAAATTTTAATGCCACCAAAACAAAGCTGCTCTCTCCTTTAACCACTATAGAGAAGCTTTTCTGCCCACCATCAGCATGGTTGATGCTAGACTCCTGGAGAGCAACACACTGAGCTTTCTTGGCCTCACTTTTGCAGCTAACTTGAAGTAGAATGACTTCATCGAATCAATAGCTGCATCTACTGCAAGGAAAACTGGGTCACTATGTCATGTCAGAAAGTTTATCTTGTCAGAGAAAACATTAATAAATCTGCCATTCATCTGTGCATTGAATACTGTTGCCATATCTGTTCTGGTGTTTTTGCTATTCATATCAAGGTTCTTGACAAAATCCAAAGAAGGATATGCAGTATAATCAATCCTAACTTGGCATCTTGACTTCAGTCATTTTCTCACCAACATGTCATGGCTTTTCTCTGTCTTTTCTACAAATATTTTCATGGTAACTATTCTGATAAGGTTCTTTTTTTCTGTGGTGCCCCAACTAGATGAATTCAATTCTGCTATTAGATTGGCTTCCAAGTCTCACCCTTTCACTGTTGAAATAGTTAAATGAAACCATCACTTCTACTCCAACAGTTTCTTTTTTCACACTTCTTGCTTGTGGAACTACTTTCTGTTTACTTGCTTCCCTAATAACTACAATCTTCAAAACTTTATATTCAGTGTTAATCCTCATCTTCTTAAATCTTATTCATTTTTTATCCTGTCTTCTATCTCGCCTATACCAAGTCTCTTCTCTTACTTTCATTCTCAGTAATGACCTATATATTTGCTTGGGGGGAAAGGATTAAAAAAAGATTTTATATGATACTGTATTGAGATACTATTTTCTTTCTTTTATTTTTCTCTCTCTCACTTTTTTTTTATTTTTTTAGTTAAAAAAAAAAAACTGATGGGACTTTAATTTAAAACTTTATATATTCAGTAACCTGTGATTTAAGAAGAATACTCTTAGCATTCAGTAGTGTACACCCATGTCTTACAAGTAAAATTAACCCTCAATCTTGATTAATAGTCTATTGGAAACAATGAATTTTCAAAATTGTTACAATTGTTGTGAATACTCTGTTTTATGGTACATTATTTATTTTAACTTTTTATTGATTGTTCCATCATGGTAGATAGTCCTTCTAGGTCTAATTTCTTGAACAGTACACAAACTCAACATGTTAAACCCAAAATCTTTTCCCTGAAAGCATAACATTCTGACACAGGATGAAAGGAAAAAAAAAGAAGTCAACTCTAGTCAGAATCATCAAGTGAATACAAACTATCCTTTCCTTAGCTGTATGGTATGTGCTTTGCCAGAACTACATACAGTTTTGAATTCTTCTCCTAGACCAGTTGCCTTCTAAGACCACAGCATCCAGTCTGTCCTACTATTTGACCATAACTGGGGAGAAGAGTTTGTTTCATACCTTTGGAAGAAAAAAGAAAAATATTATTGATTAGGATACTTATATTTATCTACAAATGTAAGAAATGACAAAAGGCTATTTAACAGATAGGGATATTAGTCCATATCAGTTTTTCAACTTAAGGTAAATTAGTCATGAAATTTGAAAATATAAAATTTTTGTTTAGCATTCTCAAGTATTAGTGGTACAGTTTTCATTTAAAGGTATTTATAAAGAATCTGCTTTTTTTTTTTTTTTTTTTTTTTTTTTTAGAGTGGCCAATTTAAATCTCTTACAGAAGCTAAAGGGAAAGTATTATCCAATTGTTCTTAAAGATTAAGTAATTTAGAATCCAGTTTAAAATATCAAATAACTAAGATTTGACTTAGACATGGAAGTCATGTGCCTGGTGCCTTTAACTTTTTAAAAATAAAAATAATTCATAAATTACTCTTCTGTTAACTTCTGTGTCCTTTCAGAGCACATTAGTGCACCCAAAAGCAACAGTAGCGAAACACTGGTCCAGATAGTTCATGGAATAATGAAAATAATGTATTTTTTAAATTGAGACAATTGTTGTGAATATTCTGTTTTATGTTAATTTATTTTATTTCATTTTCTTTCCTTTAAGGTGAAGCCAACTGATGAGTGCCTTGTCACTAAGATTCAAGAGAGCATGTTCACTGAACCACAGCTAGGGAGCTGTAATGGCGGAAGATACATTCCAGCTCTGCATACAAATTACATGCAGTTATCTCCAACAAAACAGGCCAATGGTACTGAATCGCAACAGTACATAATAAAGCCAACCCGTCCACGTCTGCCTGCTGTGTCCTCTTCAGCTCAGTGTATGGATGATGAGATTCCTGTCAATGGCTTGGATCATGCATTAGATACTCAAGTTATCTATGCTGAACCAAATCGTGTGCATGTCAGTTTCGATTCTGACGCCTCTAATTGTTCCTTATCTGATGAATCAACTTGTGATAGGCCCAACACTTTGAGCCCTTACCATATAGTTAATGAGTTCTATCAACCCCCTCATCTACAGATAGCTAAGCCTTGCTCAGTGATATGTTCACCATCTAGCCACAATTACCCAAGCCAGACATCAAGGGACAGTGAAGAGAATCCAGATGCTAATGATCTGCTCCTGGCTGAACTTCATATCAGTGAGGAAGATCTGATCACAGAAAATGATGATATAAAAAAAACTGTCGGTCCCATACCAAAAAACTACCCCAATGTAATAAACACTGAGTGCCATGGCACCAGACTTGACGAAAGCAGTAAATACCAAGACGGCTTGCTGGAAAATGGGAAAAGTACTTCACCATCTAACCAATCTTGTGCTGACCGTAATAAGGTTTTGGGGTCTTCCGCTGAAGACACGTCGACTTCACAGCCCATCACAAATGCATACAATGAACAATTAGGAGACCTAGAGGCTACTCTGCTTAAACAAAATAATAATAGTGTGCTGAACTTTGTGTTTTGAACAAACATTTGACAATCATGTCAGTTGGATGGATGGGAATGATTATTTGAAAAATATGTGATTGGAAGCCATTACTGTCATCGATGTCATCATAAAAAGTACTCTAAATCCTGGATGTAGAGATGACATCGTTGTATTGTGTGGCTGTGCTAAAACAGCGGCACTCACTTAGCAGGAAGTAGCTGTGTTAGACTCGTAGAGGTGATGATGGTTGAAGTGAAAGAAAAGACGATGCCGAGTCACTACAAAATAGTATATATTTTGATTTTAGATGCTGAAATCTATATAGGAAAATATAATTTTTATGCCAAAACCGTTTGTAAATTGTGTTTTGGTTTCACAAACAGATGAAAAAAAAGAATGTTTTAATTTTTTTTTCCCTATTTCTTGATATTTATTTGGATAAACTATTGTAATGATTAAATATAGAGGAAAAAAAAAAAAAAAACTTATATATATAATGAAACTGTGAAATAAGATGGCAGGGTTGGGGGTATTCAAATGAGTCTATTTATCCTGAAAGAAAAAAAAGATATGTACATTTTCAAGTTGTTTTTCAAAATGTGACAGTGTATAAATGAAGTAGCAGTCTTCAATATTGACTGATCACTTACTTTAAAACCATTGGGCTTTCTACATAACCAGCTTGTAAGGTTATAAATCCAACTGACCAGATGGCAGGAACTGCTCTTGTACCAACCATTCCTCACAACATTTTTTCTTTTCATCTAATCTCTGTTATATGTTTTACTAATAAAACAAAGGCACTTTGAAGATATAATAATAATAGTAATAATAATAATAATAAAGTGACAGTTGTGCCAGTCGTTACTGGAGAACTGGGAATAGTTCCAAAACACCTAAAAAAAACAATTAGGGCACTAGAACTTAAGGGAAAATTTGGAACCATCCAAACGACGGCATTATTTAAAATGGCTAGAATACTGAGGCGGGTGTGGGAGTATTAAGGAGTTTTGTTGTCACTTAATCTCCAGTGTAATCCACTATATGTGTGTGTGTATGTGTGTGTGTGTGTATAAATATTTAAAAAAAATCCTGAAGCAATAATAATAATAGTAATAAAAATAATATATCTGAAAAAAAAGGCTTTTTGCAGCTATATTATTATTATTAATAATATATATATATATATATATATATATATATATATATATGAAAATTGCTCTCTGTCACAATAATATTGATAAGAAATAAATTATAAAAAGAATAAAGATGATTCATAATTTTAAAATGGTTACTGAAGTAGTAGTACTACTACTAATAATAACAACAACAATAATAATAATAATCTAAATGCTTTTTGAATTAAAAAACACCAAAATAATAATAATTTCAATGCTTACATCAATGAAAAATATAAAGAAAAATATTTTATTTTTTACAATTAGACTTTGGAATAATAATTACAAATAAAAATAATAATGCAAAGAAATAATAATACAAATTATGATACATAAAAATATTATCTAGGAATACATAAATATTAATAATGAAACAGTTAATATGAGGAAACAATGGCAGTAAAAATTTTCACAAGAATGAGTAATAAAGACACAAAAAAACTTCATGTAAATTGCATTAAGATTTAAATTTTTTAACATTCACTACTTTTTACACTTTCATATTTACAGTAACTATCATGTGATTAAAATGTAAAATTCTCATTTTCTGCAGTGTTTTAAGGAATTTGTTGTTTTTTAACTTTTGTAGATTTATTATTATTATTATTACTATTATTATACTACTACTACTACTTCTTCTTCTGTAATACTCCCTCCATAGTATACTGATAAATTCTGAACAGAAACAAATTGAATCTTTAGTTTCTATTTTCATTTTTTTCTCTTGCGCTCTCTCTCTTTAATATACTGATAATTATTTTGCATATATTTTTTATGTTAATGCCCTTGTTATTTTTTTTATAAAGATGCTTAAATGTGCTGAACATTTCAACAACAAAAAAGAAAAAGTGTTTTGAAGGAAAAAATACATTTGTCATCCATTTTCTTTTCTGTAATATTTCATAAGTTGCCTCTGCCTCCACAAAATATATGCTTCTTACTTGACTGTGATTGGTGATATCATTGTACATATGACATTGTGGTTGAGCATTTCTTCAAACCCACAGCTGTATTTATCCTTTTAATATCTAACTCTGTGAACAGGCTATGTATTCTCATCTTTTAACATATTGGTCAATATGTTATTTTATATAAATGCCAATTTGCCAGAGTCTACTTAATTGGGCTGGTGCCTTAATTTATCACTGCATCTTCATTGATCATCTTTTCATATTTTCCCTCACACTTCATAACCAACAGATTTATATTTCATTTCAAACAAAATACAAAATAATTAGTGCTTGCATACTAAAAAAATGCCTTATTGGTTAAAGATTTTATTGACCAGTGTTGTGACAAAAAACAAAGAAAAATAAGACGGAGAAAAACTAGTAATAAAATGTGACACGATGTGACAAAAAGCAACACTAATAGAACAGTAAAACAATAGTAACAATGAAGATTGTCTTTACCTAGAGTGTTGACTAAAACCAACAATATGATGAAATAAAACTGGTAGTAAAATAATAGTAATAATAAATGTTAATCAATGTCATAAAAAGCAACAATAATAAGATGGAGCCAAACTAGTCATAAAATAATAGTAACAATAAAGAGTGTATTGACCAAGAGTGTTGTGACAAAAAGTAACAATAACAAGATTGTATAAAACTAATAAGAAATTAATAGTAATAATGAAGAATGTATCGACTGAGAGTTTCGTGATAAAAAGTAACTAATAATCTGGAGCAAAACTTTTTAATAAAATAACTAATAGTAAAGAATGTGGAGTGTATCAACTTAGAATGCTGTAACACAAAATTGCATTAATATGAATTTAAACTAATAATAATAATAATAATGATGATGAAGATGAAGTGTATCCCAAATTTTGTCACATAAAACAAGACGGAGGAAAACAAGTAATAAAATAATAGTAATAATGAAGAATGTATTGACACAAAGTGTTGTGATAAAAAGCAACAATAAGAAGGAAGATGGAGTAAAGCACTTAATAGATTAATAACAATATTGTAGTAAGACATAATTTTGCAATGAATGCAAGGATAATCATTGAAAAATTCTGTCTTGCTACAATATAAAATTATTGTTAATAACTTCAGTTTAAAAATGTAGCTTAAAATAAGCAACAATTTATATCAAAATATACTTTTATAAATTGTAACTATACATATGATTTTGCTGTGGTCTTGTTATTTAATTAGCTTTGTATAATAAATTTTAAACAGCACCAGGTAATGAGGATTGGACTCTATACACATACAGGTTTGTAAAGCAAGTTTTTAACTAGTATTCAACAAGGTATTTACAAAGCTAAGCTTAGTCTAGCACAAGGTCAAAAATATGGGGCAACAATGGGTTGTTCGAGTGAAAATCTCTAAAGTGAAAATCCCCTGCAAAATGCTCATTTAGCAATGTGTGTTTGAGGTTCTGGAACAAATGTTTATTCGAATTACCTCCCTTACTATATAGTGTTCTTCCAGTTATCATTTAACAATATAACCTAACAAGTTTATTTGTACAATTAGTCAAATTTATGCAGAAAACTATGAAAGATTTTGCATTTGAAGAGGCCCATTTGCATCAGACTCTAATTTTATAATATACAACTTAATTACTTAGATTAATCTAAAAGGATATTTTATTACTTAAATTACTCAATAAAGCTACTTTGCCATGTCTAGTCTAAATATGATTATCTTGTAAATAACAATATATATATATATATATATATATATATATATATATATGATTATCCTCTAAATAACATGCACGTATAATATTCAGGGTACTCATATTTAAAGTTTTAAAAAAGTAAAAAATTTTACTTTAAACAAAATGTGTTACATCTGTTGGACTGTGCACTTAAGAAATCTCCATCCAGAGAGTACATTTTCTTTATTAAGATTTCACAAAGTGCAGAGGCCAACAGACCAAAGTAAAAATAACAATGGGA